>JASVEL010001060.1:0-394115 GCA_032618575.1 Nicotiana noctiflora
TCACCCAACACGATCATCCGGGGTGAACAAGAATTGGGGATCGGATGCGGGCGAAATTCCCGCCAATGGCTGAGATGTTCAGTCGACTCCCTCCCCCTTTGTGGGGGTCCCGACCCCTACGAGTGAGCAGAAAAGGGAGGAGGAAAGAGGCCCTGGTGAACCGTCATAATTAGTGAACAAGTGTAAGCTTCGCTGCCCGACAGTATGGAGTACTGACCACACCGAGGGACAGGCCCTGAAGCGAAGGACGGGAACGAGCGGAATCAATGTGTTCCAATTTCTGGCCTTGCACCGACCATCCAATGGACCATGGACTAAACGGCCACTGCCTGAAAGGACTATGTCCAGGGGACCGCCGCCCCCCCCACAAGGTACATCTCGCGCCTATGGGCCGCTATAACTATCCAAGAAGACACTCGAAACTGGAAGGAGAAACAAACCCACCCGGTGGACTGCCGAGCGGAAAGTCCTACGACACAGGAGCGGGATTCTCTAAAAAGCCAAGGTCGTGGGTGGCCAAGAGGGCCCACTTGGAGACTTGGGATCTCAGCAGGAAATGCGAAGGTTGCAACAAGCCGGCCGGCCAAAGAGAATCAACTAGTTTAGTTCTGATCTGAGTAGGCTCATAATAGGGAATACCCTAACCCTGGGAACCGGGGCCTGGCCATCCTTCGTTTGCGGTCGACGTTCCGGCTTTGTCCGTCGACAGCTGAATGTTTCGATCTGGTTCGATTCATGATCGCATCTGCAAACCTTATCCCGTGGGCTTTAGCGGACGTTTTTCATTCTTCACCCGGTCCTTAGTAGCCTTTCCAAAGTCAACCTAACCGGTTACCTTTTCCAAGGCGCTAAATAGGCCTTCGCCCTTACGCCTTTATATATAATAGAAGAAAATTAGATAGTTGTATATAGAATTAGCCAGATCGTCTGAAGCATGAACAGAATCGCCTTTGTTCTGAAGGCCTAGCGAGTTCCTTTTTTTTTTTCAAAGGCGGTCCTTTTCTTTCCTCGGACCGATGACTCGCTTGTTCAGTACTGCTAACTATTATAGGAGGATGTCGCCCCCTCGGGACTACCAGTAGCTTCGGTTGTTGAATCTCGTGCAAGTTAGGTTGTGGTTGTATTGGCTGCAAGCGGAACGTAGGCGCTTTAGGTGTGTGTTGACCATGCACTCTCGCTTCGTGTAATGTCGTATGTATGATAGAGGTAGTGTGGTGATTGACCTCAATGCTAATGGTGATCCCCAAGGTTCAACGAATGAATGAAGCTATGATCGTACCCGGATAGAGATGATGGTCTTCCTCTGATGTCTCCAAGCCGGCCATAATAGAATAGATAGGCGAAGCAGTCAATAGCAGTCTGTTCTCGCCTATCGATAGATAGCAGGTTGCTTCCAAGCTCAAACCATTTGAAACAGAATTGCTACTTTTTTCTTGTTATTGATAGAGTGGTATTCTCCGCCCCTCTCAAATAAAGTAGAGGGGGAGAACTGGAAGAGAGAAGGAAAAAGAGCAAAAGATTGACAAGTCTAATGGGGGAAGAATGGCTGACACGTTGACTGCCTTCGATACTAGAAAAAAAAAACCCAAGCGGTCTAACCTAACCCCCAGGGCGGAACCCAACCGAAAGGCGCTAGACGGACTAAGGGCAAGCGAGATAAAGAAAGCAGCTGGCCCTATGTGTAAAACCTTGCCGCGGGAGAGTCTTTCTCCAATGAGAATAAAGAAAGTTTTTGGGCAAGACAAGAAAGGAACTCGCCCTTTGACACCAAGGGATAAGAGCTGATTGCTGGCGATGACTTGGTGAAGGGAATCTATGAGAGAAGGTTCTCGAACCGGGTTACGACCGAATAGAGCGCGGAACCAACGAGTTCAGTCGAACAAGGTAACGAGTCTAAGGGAAGGATCAAGCTTGAAAGGAATGGACGGGCGTAGGCTTAATAGTGAACGCAGACCCCCCTGCTTATAGATATGAGATCAATGACTTAAATAAAAGAAAGATGTCGAGAGAAAGTCTTAGCCCTTAAAATGCGTTGCGAAGAGAGATCGAAGACGAAGATTTTCTGACGCAGTGCGGGCACTGGATGGAAAAGACAGATAAAGGAACAACCCACCGGAAGGGCATACCTCAAGGGGCACCAATCTCCCCCGGCAAAGATCTATCTGCGCGAAGCCGACCTATGGATAGAAAGAAAGATGCAGGAAAGGCAAATGAAAGAAGAAAGCAAAATTTTCTTTGGGAGTGTGAGATAGGCAGACGGGGAGTACGCAGCCGAACAACCGCTGGGGTTTCCAGCAGTGATAGCTGAACTAATCAGATGGGCCGCCCCAAACCTTACGCTGACATTTAAATCGGAAATCAACATCGGGTCCCGGCTATCCGAAAAACGCAGACTGAAGCGGAAGATCACAAAATGCAACACAACAAGGGGGTCGTTAGACCGTAGCTTGCGCGAAGGAAGAAGCTAATCAATCAGAATTGAGACAGGGAGGAGAGGCGAAAGAGAGATTTTCGAGCCTGCAAGCAGCAAGCAACAACGGCTTTTCAGCCGTTGCGCGCTAGCTTGTAGTTTAGGGGTATAGTAGGGGTGCCCCTTTCTCAAACTTTTCTATAATATAAGGTAAGCTTTTTGGAACCCTAGTTTTGGAGTTTTCCCCAACCAACCTATACCTTACTAATAAAAAGGGGCTTCCCTTTTTCAGCTGCATTGCACTGCCGCATAAACAATGGATCCGCTGGGCTGGATGAGCAACCTTCTATCTGGCCTCTGTACCAATAGTAGAGTGGCTTGCTACTTTCAATCAGAAAAGGAAGATTGAGCAAGGCAAAGGAGAAAGAAGTTGTCCCCTCTTCTCTGCCGCCGCCGCATATGTAGAAAAAGAAGGAGCGGAGAAGGAAGAACAACCGTTTGACTTTGGCACATGAGGTGGCGGGTTTGGCTAGGTAACATAATGGAAATGTATCGGACTGCAAATCCTGGAATGACGGTTCGACCCCGTCCTTGGCCTCGAGGAGTGGTGAGCAGCACGGAACTTGTTTCAATCAAATGGCATAGTATTAGGGTAGGAGGCTTTCCTTTGTTATAGAAATCCACAGACAACATTCTGGAACTTCCAAACCAAAGAAATGCAAGATGAGAAGGAGCTTTTTACGTTACGCTTCAATAGAATGAATTCGGTAAGGGTAGAATAGGCCCTATGGTCGATCGAAGGTGCTGTCCCACTTGAACTCAAATCTATCTGACCTTCAATCCAGCCAGCTCATAACAAAATGTTAGACCAATCTCAGGGCTGACACAACCGAATTGGTTGAGGAAAAGGAAACCCCAGCGACCAAGCACTCCCGCCCCCAAAAGCGGAGACCGAAGAACCGCCAGGTTGTCGAGGACACGTCTGAAGAGGAGGCGGGCGCCCTCTAAGTTGACCACCCTACCCACTAATGGACTATGAGGGGGGGGAAGGCGAACGGGAACCGACCGAAAACCCTCTCTTTACTCAATGGATAGCGCTTATTCTCTTTCAATCAACAAAATGAGAAATGGGGGAGAAAGAAAAAAAAGAGGTCTTTATTGAAGAGGCTTTGCACCTGAAATAGGACTAATGCAGATCCAGAAGAATGGTCTGGGCTTTCGAAAAGATGAAGATGCAAGGGGTAAAGAGACAGTCTTTTGAACAAGCAAGCTGACATAAGGATTCTAGCTCGCGCCCACTTAGAGCAGATGGAGATTCTCGGACGGGGAAAAGCGGCACTCGACATCTATTAAACAAGACCAAGAACAAAGCCATACCATGCCCTCGGGAGAAAGTAGTGATGATTGCCATGAATGCTGCCCTCGAGGACGTGTACAAGAAGGTCTTTGCCGATTCCTATCAACATGGTGCATCTCTTAGTAGAGGGGCGTGAAAAGTGGAGACTTTGACCGAATGAATAGGGATCAATTGATAGACATTTTTCTTGAGGAAGAGAATCCAGGATGAACGCTTTTTTCATTCGCTATGCGCTGACTGGATGCGTACTCGCGTGATCAATCGATGGACGGGGGAATTGCGTGAATGATGAGACCGGCCTAACCTAAAGTCAAGGCTCTTCCCTCTCTTGATGGCGAATCTTGATTGACTGACACTAGGAACCGATTCGGAGAAAGAAGAAGCATGGCATGAGATAGGCGGCGGATCAATTTCCGATAGCGAATTACTTGACTCGATGGATGGAGGGAGAGCCCTCCAACTCAAGCACGAAATCAATGTTGAGTCAACAATCATCGAGAGGGGTACCACCAAGCGAGATCGAGACCAGCCCCTTGTATAGGTATAGGGTGGAAAACCTGCGCTTCTTCAAATATCCCATAAATCTAAATAAAGTAGGGACTTCAAAGCTTGACTAACAAGCGAGAAAGTTTACTTTGAGAAAGAAAAGGGGCGCCCTAGCTGCAATCAAAAAACATCGCTAACGAGCAAGAAAGGCCCCCTTACTATAGATAGGGCGTTAGCGCTTTACTAATAACATATATAGGGCTTACTTTTTTCAGCTTGATCGGAATCGATTCTATGATTGAATAGCAGAAGTGCTACTTAGTAGTAGAAACTCGGAGAGACAGACAGAGAGGGGACTCTTTCATACCTGCTAACTCCTAGGATGAGAAGTAGGTCCCTTGTTTTTGGCAGGAAGAGTTCCAGCCTTTGTTGCCCCTCGGTAGAGTGAGTCTACTTAGCGAACTGGCAGGACGCGGAGATCTATTGATCAATATGAATCTCGAGAGTGGATGGTTGATCGCCGCCTCCTTGTCCTGGAGGCTCTCCGGCCGGGGAGGGGCTTGCTATCGTAACCTTTTCTCCCGGTGTATGTGAAAAAGAGTGACGAACTCATTTTTATTCGGTCATAGGTTGGTCCAAAGAACGAGAGTCGGCTTCCAACATTAAGTCCGTTGTTCCTCAGTAGCTCAGTGGTAGAGCGGTCGGCTGTTAACCGATTGGTCGTAGGTTCGAATCCTACTTGGGGAGATTTTTTAGTTATCGCTTTTCTGACCTAGCGACCCCTGTCCTTCTCCTTTGTTTCTAAACTAGCAGAATCGTGGGACATCAAAAGCGGTAAGTTGATTGTTGGTTTTTATTCCTCACTCTCGTATAGGTTAACTTGGTTCGTTCCATTCTTAGGGATAAGAAGGATCCACTGGAAAGACTGGAGTAGTATCTTCATTAGCCGGAAGGAATTAGTCTCCACTAGCGTCATTCGAAGAACGAACAAGAAAAGGGTTACTGTTTAGGATAGATGGATGTGGCCCAATGGCTAAAGCTCTGCCAGCTTCTTGTAGACTGAACTCTCTTCTCTTTAGGCTCCGAGTTCTTTTTTGGGGGGATGGTCTAATTTACTAGTGGCAACGAAGTTCTTGGTAATTAGCAAGGGGGAAGGAGGATCTCCACTCATTTCATTCATTCAGTGCCTGCGGTGAGGCGCGACCCACAACAAACGAAGGGGGAAAGTTTGCTTTGCTTGCTGTAGCCCTATTTTTGTAGATTAGGCTTGGTAAGCGTAAGCTATATTTAAGTAGGCTCGCAGCTTCGCTCAGCAGAAGAGCCTGACTTTAAATTATATTAGTAAAGCGCTAGCGCCCAACCTATACAAGGGCTTTGAAGGGATAGGGGAAGAAAAGAAAAGAAAGAGGGTCATTTTCTTTTAGGAACATGGCTCCTTCATTCACTTGCTCATGAACTCGCAGCTTCGCCAGAAGCGACGAGGGGGGGCTGGGGAAGGCCGACGACTACATGAGGGGGAAGCTTTCGTAGAAGCTTTACCCCTTGCTTTACAGAGATAGTTATGAACTGACTAAATGACTAGATTCTCCCGGAACGCTAGCTAAGCTAATCGTCTTAGTTCCCTTCAATTAAATCAATAAGCTTTTTGATTGATTCAGGGCGCCGCCCCCTTCTTAGAATTAGAACCCATTGAGGGGGGCCTCGGCCCGGGAAGGGGAGAGTGGCCGAGTGGTCAAAAGCGGCAGACTGTAAATCTGTTGAAGTTTTTCTACGTAGGTTCGAATCCTGCCTCTCCCACTTGTTTGTTGTAGACTTCAGAGAAGAGAAAAGAGGCATTCGTCAGCGTAGGAAGGCCAACCGAGCGAAGCTCTTTCTTTTTTTTGGCCGTGCCGTGAAGTGAAATTGTATCGTATCTTAGTTAGAGAGGTTGGCGAACTACTACGATCTATAGATTTCCCATCTATATCCAATCCCAACGAGAATAGAAGCGAGTCGCTTCCGGCCTGTCTTGTAGTCGTAGTCTTTTAGCTTATGTAGTCGTCGGCCTTCCTACACGCATGCGTCCGCCAGAATGCCTCCTTGGTTCGGGACGAAGCCAAGCCGATACATACGATAGGCGAAAGACCCCCATTTCATAGCGCCTGGGGAACGCAAGTTTGATCGAGGATTGGAGAGGAGAGGTGGAAGAAAGGGCTCGGGATGGATTTAGGAGTCTTTGTGCGAGCCGTATGCGGTGAGAGTCGCACGTACGGTAACGAGGGGGGTTCGCGTCTATACGTGTAGTGTGGTGCTTAGGCCTACCCACCCTATTTGTTCCATGATCTATGGGTCTACTGGAGCTACCCACTTCGATCAATTAGCCAAGATTTTGACCGGATACGAAATCACTGGTGCTCGATCTAGTGGTATTTTTATGGGGATTCTATTTATCGCTGTAGGATCCCTATTCAAGATCACTGCAGTTCCTTTTCGGGCGGCTGTAGGACGGCCGCCTATAGGTGGTAGGGTAGGGTGGGTGGTACCGCTCAGATTGCGGCCAATCTTCCTAACCGCGCGCGGGCCGGGCTTAGAGCGCGTGAAACTCATCACTACCTCGTAAGGGCGTTGAGACCATAGCATGTTACACGAAAGCGCCGCTTTCTCTGTAGTGTTGTCACACAGCTGCCCGCCTAGAAGAGCAACTCGCTCTGTAGTGTTGTCACACAAGATAAGCACGCCGCCCGCCTGCTGGCCGGGCGAATCGAAGTTATCTTCCGGTCAACTGTCCACCCAGTCAAGTGCAAAAAACACAGTAGAATCACGCAACGCACGCTGCTGGTGTGCTTCCTGCTCGCGAGGAAAGAAAGAAGAGCGACAGGGTTCAGTTCAGATTTGACTGTTTGCAGCATGGGAGCAGATTCCCCAAAACATCCCTGGGAACAATGAAAAAAAAAGATATCTCGGTAACGAAAACTATAGGGGGCTGTATTGGCGAGATCCAACGGTGAACAGCTGCCCAAAAGAAAAGCCGCCTGGAAGTCCGAGGACCTTTAGTACTGTACTCTACCCCCGAACCAGCAGCCTTCGCGCCAAGCAAGACCGCCCTTGTCCCTTTCCTTTCTCCATTCCGCCTCCTTCTTTGCTTTGTTCCAATAGAGTCTAAGGCAAAGTGGTTCGTATGCCTACTTGACGAAAGGGAACGAACAACCTTTCATTTCCGGGTTTATGGATTGGATTCAGTCAGCCTCACGACATAATCAGAGTGAGGCTTTGGTTACCGGCAAACGCTTCTCCAAAGGCGACCCTCTCGAGTTTCCGGCTGTTTCCGTCATTGAAGTAGCCTTTCGTCGCCCTACCAAACGAAAGAAGTCACTATCAAACAGCTCGCCCTATTGAAGTACCAAAGGTGCGCTCAGCCCGGTGACTAGGAAATGGGTTTGCCCTTGAATTGAAGTGATGAGGTCGGAAAGAGGGAAGTAGGGCTCCTATTGACTAAAGGTTGGTTCTTCGCTTTCCTTTAGAATGAAAGTTGCTATGAAGCCCCTACTACTTACTTTGTTTGATTCAAAAGGCGAACAGCCCCCCCAACTAGTTGTATGGGGTGGGGTGCTTGTGAAAAGCTGCTTTGGATATGAGTAATTCCTAAAAAAAGGCAAAGTCCGGTATTTGACGAAGATCTTTCTATCAATAGATAGGAATGAGTGTTCGATATAGGGGATAGGATCCATCTGCTCTTTATCTCACAATTTTTTTGTGAGAAATATATATATATCGTTTATCTATCTCTTGTCTATCTATCATTGATTCTCAAGTCAAAAGACTTCGTTTTTGGGTTCCCCGAAGCCCCGAATGGAATGGATCGTTTCTGCCAACGAAATGAACGCGGAGCCCGTTCCGAATGCTTCTACGATCCGAAAGTTCTCGCGAAGAGAATAAGATGCTGCTCCCCTTCCCTCTTTCTTTTCCCGCTTTGCTAATCTTCCCCTCTAACGCGGGCCGGGCGGCGACGGGCGCGGGAGGAAGAAACCTAAGAGAAGACGCTCGTCTCTTAGGTCCTTTTTTTCAGTGCAACACAGGAAAGCGCCCTCTTTTTGTCATCCCTGCAGCTTTCCAGATTTTGTATTGAACGCATGGCGTAGCTAGGACCCTTCAAATTCTGTTTGAGCCTATGTTCAAGCCAAACCCACCCCCTATTTTACTAAGGCTGGAAAGAATGCCCACCAAGTTCAGATAAGGGAATGCTTTCCCCAACCATTAAAGGAAAGGCTCGACGAAGGGAGGGAGGTGCGGCGGGGGAAGGAAAACGCTTTCGGAGATCGAGATTTTTTTTTCATCGAAAACGAAGAAGGCCGAGGATGGCCTACGGTGCGTCTTATCTGAAGGGAACACGCTTTTTTGACCGCCGTGGTATGATTGCCGGGCCCTCTCCTCGTTCCGCCCTTCCTATTGGGATAGCTGCCTTCGGGCTTTGCCTGCCCTTTATAATAAAAAATTCCGGCTCGGCCCGGGAAAGCGCTGGCAACAACAGAAAGGAAGGGGTCCATGTAGCTGCTGTGTCCGCCCCCTTCTTAGTCAATGGGGCACAGCAGGTTCGGCATCTACTACAAAAGAGAGAATCCACTTCAGATAACCACGTCTCTGCTAGGCAGCGTGTGGAATGGCCGAGAGCGGACCTTTTTGGATATGTAATCCAAGTCGAGAGTAGAGTTACAGGAAAAGCCGTCTGATGGAAAACTACTTTCACGTTCGGTTCAGAGAGCACTTTTTTCGTTGAGAATTCCTCGTTCCCTTTCGTGTGAATTCCCCAGCGGCGAATTCAAAACTTGTGGGGCCCTATCTATTCCATCTCTCGAGCCCCGAAGAAAACCCCCTACCCTTCGGACTCCATATATCTTTTGACTCTATATATGTGGGCACCTGATATCTATGAGGGTTCACCCACCCCGGTTACAGCATTCCTTTCTATTGCGCCTAAAATCTCTATTTCTGCTAATATTTCACGTGTTTCTATTTATGGTTCTTATGGAGCTACATTGCAACAAATCTTCTTTTTCTGCAGCATTGCTTCTATGATCTTAGGAGCACTGGCCGCCATGGCCCAAACGAAAGTAAAAAGACTTCTAGCTCATAGTTCAATTGGACATGTAGGTTATATTCGTACTGGTTTCTCATGTGGAACCATAGAAGGAATTCAATCACTACTAATTGGTATCTTTATTTATGCATCAATGACGATAGATGCATTCGCCATAGTTTTAGCATTACGGCAAACCCGTGTCAAATATATAGCTGATTTGGGCGCTCTAGCCAAAACGAATCCTATTATGGCTATTACCTTCTCCATTACTATGTTCTCATACGCAGGAATACCCCCGTTAGCCGGCTTTTGTAGCAAATTCTATTTGTTCTTCGCCGCTTTGGGTTGTGGGGCTTACTTCCTAGCCCCAGTGGGAGTAGTGACTAGCGTTATAGGTCGTTGGGCGGCCGGAAGGTTGCCACGAGTAAGTAAGTTTGGGGGACCGAAGGCAGTTCTCCGTGCACCGGACACGTAGCTTACCGAATCAGTTGCGACACGGATGGGAATGCATGCTACGAAAGATAGGGTCGAGTCTGATACATCAACCATCTACTCAATATCCTTGTACGAGTCCACAATGACTACACGAGATGAACCTTGGTTTGGTGAATTGAAGTTGGCCTTAGGTGTAATAGGACTCCCAGTTACTGCGCGCGATCGTATACTGAGGTGCTCCCCGCCGGTTGTTGGAACGACGCGAGCCGGGCCGGGTCTCGATTCAGAAAGATGAAGGGCCCAAAAGTTTAAATAGGGGGTTACAAATTCCCCATCTCATTGGGGGCGGAAAACGAATCGACATCTCGATGTGATACAGCCCTTTCGATTTTAGTTGGGAAAGAACGGCGAAGTCCATCCGAACCGTCCAATGAAGAATAAGAGGAGAGCAAAGCGCCAATGGCGCGCGAAGCGCATGCGGAACGGGCACGGAGAAAAAGAAGTGTGGAGGAGAAGCAGCCGAGCTCATTCCCTTCGCTTCCTGGGCCCAAAGCAGTGCAGTCTTTCCTGGCCAAATCAAGGATTTGGGGCTTCTTGCTACGCTACAACACTATAAAAATCCATTTTGATTAGTAATATATATGAATAGAAAGATAGATCCATCCATCTATCCTATCCGATTTTGATTTTGATATCTAAAAAAGAATCGATTTCATTCAACGTTTGATTCAAAGAACTGCGCTTAGCCCCCCCGCTCATGAAATGGCTCTGCTGCAATGGATGGCACAGTAAATCCAAGATAATCTTTTTCTCTAACAAAATCATTTGGACAAGAATATACACGGAACACCATTGGATGAAGACGAATAATTGAACTTACTTTCTCATCCAAAGAGTGAATGAAGCTTTTAGTAGGGCTCAAAACTCTACCAAAGGGCATAGGAAACTCAATGCTTCAAGAAAATTACTAATAAAAAGGAGATAGTAAATGATAGTCATTTTCCAACTACGAGGTTTAGAATCAATCGTTAAATTCAGAAGCCTCACTTGCTATGCAATAAAAAAATTTTAAGAAAATTTACTAAATGGAAAATTGAATACATCATACACTAGGTAAAGATGAAAAAACTAACCACTAGCTTGAAGTCAAGTGTGAAAGATTCTCTTATATACATTTTAATTGATATTTTATGTGATTTGATTTTAGTGACAGTTTCACATTTTAAGACATGACAACAAATATAGTCATTCGAATAGCATGACTATGGTCAATGCGGTGAACAAAGTATTTTGTGTTTACGAGAGTTTGAAAATGGGCCGCATTAATCAACTTACTCTAATGCAAGTATTAATAGATAATTACACAGCTTGACTATTCATCAATTTTAGAATGAAGCTTGCAAAATTTCAATTACTTATTGTGCGCAAGTTTTAGTATTATCTTTACCATTTTAAGAAGCTTTCAACCAATTAACATGAAACACACGTGCAACGTGTCCAGAAACTAGTAATATTATAAAGCCAAAAAAGAAAAATAAAAAGTAACATATAAAAGAGAATTTGATCAAGCCCAACTTTGCCTTCTAAAAAGGACAATGTGGTCGCAGCAATTATAACCCAAGTATTTCACACGGGGTCGAATCCTCAGAGAGTTAACCTACCGACTACGATCTTCAAAACCCAATAATCTTTCGAATTAGCTTTCTAAATATTCAAATAATTTTTTGGGTATTTCTTAATAACTACTTTTGCAAAGAACTCAATAACTGGAAAAATAACTAAATATGTTGTTAACAAGAATGAGAAAGACTAAGGTAATGATTTCCCTTATTGATGGAATCCCTTCTGTTTATGCTCATACAAATTTATTAATATCTCTCAATCAATCGTGAACAATAATTCTACCGTAAATCTCTTCCGAGTAATCACAGTAATTTACTATTGCACTTTTCCGAGTTACACTAGCTTGCTTTAATTATCACAATTCACTTTAGATTACACCCAAGGTTTCGTTATTCCTAAACCCACCTTAAACCCGTAATTTCAGATCCCTCTAATAATCTAGGAGTGGTGTAGTTCAACATAACCTAAATATGCATTCTTTTCCAAGTTTTGCACACTAAATAGGCCCAGCTAATTGAGGATCCCGTCAATTAACTACAACAAGAACGAAGTTGAACAAGTAGAGATTAACTAAAAATTTGTATTCACATAAATCACAAGTTCATCAACCAATAGGTTCCATCACAACCTTAGATAGGAATTTAGCTACTCATAACTATGAAAACAAATGCTAGAATAGAATTCATGATGAAAATTCAAAAGAAAAGTAAGAGATATGTTTAGAGAATTCCCTCACACTAGTTTCCTTGCAAAAAGTACTAAAAAAATACAATGCTTGCCTCCTTTGGGCGAATCCTAAGGTTTTATATGGGGTTTAGGTCATTAAAATCCTATTTTTACACTTTAGTCCCACAAGTTTGCGTCTATCACCGCGGTTCTGCTGCGGTCGCGGTAGAACCGCGATAGAATCAACTCTCTGAATCTTCATACTTTCAGCATGCCTCATCCACCGCGGTTTCACCGCGATCGCGGTGGAACCGCAGTAGAACATATTCTCTGAATCTTCAGGGCTGTTCTAGGGTAGTTTTTATGATTTTTGCATAAATGGCCTTTTTCTTCTACTTTTGACTCTAAAATTGCTCCTTAGCATTCCTTAACCATTTTGTACCTACAATTCATGTAAAACACTAATACGAGCATTTTGTCATCATATATAAATTATCAAAACAACTTAAGAATGTGATTATTTAGGGCATGAATATGGTAAAATTTACCTATTATCAATACTCCACACTTAAACCTTTGCTCGTCCTTGAGGAAATTTAATCACACTTTTAGGCCTGCATTCTCAATGTCTTTTCCCAAAATACATCACACAAGATACGATCCATGATTAACCTAAGTAGTGCATAATCTTTACTCAACTACAGACTCTCATGCCAAAACACATTATTGCTTACTCTAATTATTCTAACAGACTTGAAGACTTACGTCTTCTTCCTGAGTTACATGCCTTCACAATACAAAATCTGAGATAAGTTCCACACACATAAATTTACAACAAGAAACTATATATCGAAAGAATTCACTCACTCTCAGCAAAGAGCATTCACATGCCACACAAACACACCACAAGCTTGCCCCTAGTGTAATACTCTACTAATGGAGTCATTCAATCAAAGATCAAGAGGTCTTTAAAGGTTGTAATGTAGGCTATGCGATGGGTAGGATATTTTTGGATATAGTGGCTAACCTCCCTAGGCACTTATTATATACCAAACTTCCTTTTTTGTCTCACCTTTATGCTCAACCCAATTATTCTTCCACATTTAGATTTACTTGTAATCCCCACTTTTCTTTTAGGTGCAACTGGCTTCATTCTATATTATATATATATTTTTAAAACATTTACTATACAAATGTCAGTTCACCAATTCTACCATGCATTCTTGATCCCCCCCCCCCCCTCTTTTTCATTACTCCCTAACCCCACACTTTTACTTTTTGCATATTCATTAACAATTCAAGTGCTTCTAGGGGGTAAGGTTCAACAATGTACTTATTCAACATAGATATTGTGAACATTATAGGGTTATCAAAGATTAAGCTTAAGGCTCAAATGGGTTAACTATGATATTATATATAGGTGAATTCACAGTTTTTGTTAATAGGTTGCACAAAGAAATGCCTCTATCATCTCTACAACTAAATGACTTCTATTTTTCTTTACACACATAGATGGCAAGTTCTAGGTATCATATGTAAACACATAAAACAAGTAAAAATCTCACACACACTTAGCATGCAACTCATTCTGAATTAGTTCATTACAAGTGTTCAAGCAAGCCAAATTGTGCAAACTTAAGGCATATCTTAGAATCTACAATCAAGCCTAGATACACACTCTCAAGTTCCTTTTAGATATTACAAGTGTGCATATTCGGGTTTACATATTAACCTTCACCCATTTAAACCTAAAAACTAGAAAAAGAATAATCTACCTAACTTGGCTCAAGAGAAACCCTTGGAAAAGAACCGTGGTCAAAACAAATATCAAGGGGGAGATAATACACTACCTAAGAAAAAGAAAATAAAAAATAAAAAATCTACATGGACTACATCCCTCAAGAGTACTTTCCAAGTAGTCCGTCATCAGGAAAAGTTCTCTACTTTTGTTTTTGGGTTTTTTTTATTTTGACTCCGACCCTCAAGAAACCCGTCGACAAGTATCCATCATTGGGCCAAGCCAGTTAATATTAAGCTACTTACTCTAATATATACAACTAAATTATATTCTATACAATTATACAATCTACAACATACAAATAGAGTAAGTCTCCCACTCCACACTTAAAATCATGGCATGTCCCCATGTCATATAAAATAAATAAAGCATAAAAGGGTAAGAAGACTTCCCTGAGACTCAATTAGAGTTGGATACTGTGGCCGGGTCGACGTGACATGCTCGACCCAATGCTCTAAACTAAGTCATAAATCGGCTCTCAGACCTGGATTGTCACTGGGACATCGCGTCCATGCGAGTGTGAAAGCCATCCACTGAAGAGCGGGGATCCGCCACTTCTTCTTCCAAAAACCTAAGCATAGGTCTCATGGACTGTGAACGTGAAAGGCTAGCTCTAGAATGAGTGTGCCTAGATGGACCTGCACTGTCTATGGATCCCCTGGACTAGACAACCGGGACAGGATCATCATTTTCATCATCAATATCAATTGGGTCGCTAGTACCTCATCCCACCCGAATACCTGAAGCCTTGAATGGGGCTTTTTGTGGAAAGTCGCCATCACTTGGTAATATGGGTGTATGGTGCATTAAGTAGAGTGTAGTGACCGAGGAAGGGAAATAGAATCCCTTTGACTTTAGAGGTCCCCTAAGTATCATTTCATCACTGATTATTCGGGCGGCATCAAACTCTTTTTGGGTGACAAAACACCAAGTTAACAGTTCCTTATTGAAATTGACATATGTGGTGTTACTTGAAGGGAGGAACCGGTTGCAAATCACAGTGATCCAGCATTTGGCCAAATGCGTGAAAGAGGTGGAGTTGAGTGTTATTTGGTCCTTTATCCAGAGAGGACGCCCACCTACACACAAATCCTCAATCATAATCTCCCAAGTGACCCCTGGCCTATCGTGGTAATAGTCTACATCACTACTAAATGGAGGCAATCTTAACACCTGCCGGATATTGGGCACCTTGGCATAGACATAGTTGCCCCGAAAAAACACATCCCTGGCCATGTGGAAGGTAGCGTCAGCATAGAACTCACGCACCAACATTTTGTTGACAAATGTTGGGTCCTGGAACAAGAACTCCATATCCCGGCGCCTTATCTCCTCATACATCTCTGGTTTCTCCGCACGAAGGGACATCCGATCAATCGGAATTTCTTGCAAAAAGGCCTTTGTGGCTTTGGCATGAAAGTCACTCTCAGCCACTTCCGAAGTAAATCGGGTCTCATCATAGGTCGAGCCTCTAGATGGCCCAGCTGCTTTTCGCGCTCGTTTAGGTGCCACAGTCCTGCACATAAGAAGCACACTATATAAAAAATATGTTCATAACAATAGCCACTCGGATGGTTACTCAAACTTCACCACCCGATGACTACAAATCTACTCCTTTAATGCAATCATACCATGACTACTACACTCCCAAAATTATTTTCTAGTTTTCCACCATTTCCGGCATAACTCACCTCACACTTACTTTTTTCTACGTTAAACATATTTACATAGACACCATACACACATCACTCATTCATGATAACACAACCCCCACACAATTATATATAGCCTCCATAATTACAAAAAACAAACCAAACTTAGGTATAAAATACCCCACACTTATTCAACACAATACCAACCCATGGCTCAAATTCCTCATTACAACACAAAAACATAATTGTGGGTCTCCACACCACCAAATTAACATCACAATTAAACAATTTTGGAGACCCAACCAAATCTAGCACTAATAATCTCAAAAACAACATCTACGTGACGACCCAAAGGGTCATCACTTGTTTTATTAATCATTTTGAGCTTCTGAGGTCTTGAAAACCTCATTTATAGTTGCCTCGATTTGTGTGCACAGTTCGGGCGCGAAGCTGGAAAATTTTTATGTTGAAATATGTGAAATATGTCAAAAATTTGAAGAATTTTGATATTAATATTGATATGGTTGACTTTAGTCAACATTTTTGATAAACGGACCCGGACCCGTGATTTGACAGTCTTAGAAAATCCGTAGAAAAATATGGAACTTGGGCGTATACCCGAAATTGAAATCCGAGGTCTAGAACCCCGGTAAAAGAATTTTCTGTTAAATTGTTTTCTGAAAATATTTAAGGAAAATGAAACTGAAATTTGATTGAAAAGTGGTGATATCAGGCTCGTATTTTGGTTCCGACGCCCGGTATAGGTCATATATATTGGTTAAGCGCTTTCTATAAAGTTTGGTTGAAAACAGACGTCATTTGACGTGTTTCGGCCTTAAATTGGAAATTTTGAAAGTTATGAAAATTTGAAAGAATTCTTGAGTTTTAAGGCTCAATTAATTGATTTTGATGTTATTTTAGCGATTTGATCGCGTGAGCAAGTTCGTATGATGTTTTTGAGTTAGTGTGCATATTTGGTTTGGAGCCCCGAGGGCTCGGGAGTGTTTCGGAGGTGGTTCGGGGTGTATTTGAACTTAAGAAAAACTGCAGAAAATCTGCAGCAGGCAATCCTTCAACGCGTTCCCGTCCAGGTGGTCACGTTCGCGATGGCCAACTTCTTTTCTTCAATGCGTTCGCGTCTGTTGGTCGCGTTCGCGATGCCCAGCTGTTTCCCTTCATCGCGATCGCGTACTCCTTCTCGTGTTCGCGTAGCGTAAATTTGAGCCAGCCATTTTTCTCTACGCGTTCGCATGGCTTAGCCCGCATTCGCGTAGGCCAACCTGTAAGTCCCCAGAATTTCTTCTTCGCGTTCGCGACCAGTCCTACGCGAACGCGATGTGTAATATTTTTTCTTCATTGCGAACGTGACCGGGGTGTCGCGAACGCGATGAACAAATTTATGCCCAGTGAATTTAAGTCTGAAAATAGAACAGAAACGGGATAAAAATCCCATTTCTGTTCAACTCTCTTCTCCACAGCTCCTTGGGCGATTTTTGAGCGATTCTTCATCAAACTTCTTGGGTAAGTGATACTTAACTCGTTTCCTTCATTTTCCATCAATATTATTTGAATTCCTAAGCCTAAATAGGTGTAAATGGGTAGAAAAATTGAGAATTTAGTATAGTAAGGGTTTTCAAAGAATTTGTGATCTAGACCTCATTTTGGAGTTGAACTTAAGAACAAATTGTATATTTGAACTCATGGATGATTGGGTGAACTTATTTTGGTTCGAAACTCGAATTTTGATTATGTGGGACCGGGGTCGATTTTCATTATTCCGGGCAGAATGTTGTAAAAATTATAATTGGTCATATGGATTAGTTTGTTGAGTAGTATTGATGATATTAAATCAATTGTGTATAGATACGATTGGATTGGAGCCAAATTCGAAAGGAAAAGGCATTGCTACGGATTGAATTGTTCGTAAACTTTTGAGTTAAGTGTTTGTTCTATTCTAGCTTGAGGGAATAGGGATTGAGTTTATGTATAAATTGTGATATGTGGAGTCCGGCGTATAGGCATGGTGACGAGTATCTATACGTTGGGGATCGAGCAAGACCGTGAGTCTTAAAAATGGATTAAATTCTTGTTAATCCTAAGTGATTATGTGAAGGGAAATTATTAATGGTTTTATACGGGTAAAATACATATAGATTATTGATGTGAAGAGTTATTGGTGTTACACCGGTAACAAAGTTAAATCGTTGATTCATTATCATTTATTGGTTTTATACCGGTAAAGTGCATATAAATTGTTGATTAAGAGTTATTGGTATTATACCGGTAACGGGGATGTCTCGTTGATTTATTGTCATTTATTGGTTTTGCACCGGTAATATAAATATTATTAAAGTGAAGATTATTGGTTTAATACCAGTAATACTTTTATATACTCACTGTTGATCGGAGTTTATTGGCTTAATGCCGGTAATATACATTATTAAAGAATTGGGATCGTGTGGCGCGCCGACCACTTTTATGATAAGAAATGGGATCGTGTGGCACGCCGACCACAAAGTGATTTGAATCTTGGCATTGGCCATAGTTGCCGGTAGCCTATTGTTATGTTTGGGAGCGGGTGGTACGCCTACCACAAGATATAACTTATTGTTATGTTTGGGAGCAGATGGTACGCCTACCACAAGATATAACTTATTGTTACATTTGGGAGCGGGTGGTACGCCTACCACAAGATATGAAATGAAAAATGAATTGAGACATGAAAATAAGATTTGTTCCGTTGATCAGATTACTCCGGATATTGTAAGATATTGACTGTTATTTCAGAGCAGATTTCTCTCCTTATAAACGTTTGATAACGTTTTCTGCTGTTGTGTATGTATATATATTTCAACTGTACAGGTTTATGTGCGTGACTGACCGTAGTCTCGTCACTACTTCGCCGGGATAGGCCAGACACTTACCAGCACATGGGGTCGGTTGTGCTGATACTACACTCTGCGCTCTCTTTGCGCAGATACAGGTTACGGACAGCAGCAGCAGCAGTAGCACGATTATGGATATTCCGACTATTGAGACTGCGAGGTAGCCTTGTAGGCGTCCGCAGGAACCCATTGTCTCCTCTATCTATGTATTTCATTTGTTATCTCATGTATTTGAGATAAACAGCTTATAATTCTTTCAGACGATTATGTGTATTATTCTTACAAGTTCGTGAGTATTGTGACACCAATCTTGGGTAGTGTATCATATTTGATAAAATTGACTAAGTCTTCCGCTAAGTTTAATTATTCCGCTGTAATTATATGATTTTATTTAAAGTCTTAAGAATAGATTTGTAACTAATGAACAATGTAAATAACAGTTGGCTTGCCTAGCTTCCACTAGTAGACGCCATCATGACTCCCGATGGTGGGAAATCCGGGTCGTGACAAGTTGGTATCAGAGCACTAGGTTGCATAGGTCTCACAACTCACGAACAACCTTAGTAGATTCTGAGGGATCGGTACGGAGACGTCTGTATTTATCCCTTAGAAGCTACATAGTTAGGAAATTTTCACCTTCATTCTTTCCTATCATGCGAGTTTGTTCTTCAAATGTTAAGTTGAATTTCTACTCTTGTCTTCCCACGAATGGCGAAGGCATGTACCGCTTCTTCAGCCGACAATGGCACAGGTTGGTGATAGATCAACGATGCCTTCAGAAGCTTTATGGAGTTTCGGATAAGTTTCACCAAACTCTTTGCTATCTCCTTCAGTAGTGCATCTTTTGAGAACCCAAGGTAATTTATTGACCGTTGCTATGAGATATTGCAGAATGCGGGAATAGTTGAAAGCGAGAGGGTTGATTTTACTGTGTTTCGGGTAGCGAGTGAAGTAGTGGAAACATAATGTATTTACTAACCGGATGTGATTTTAATGGACCTTGACGTCTGGTTGATTTATTTGAAGTTTTGAAGGATTATTATTGTGGACTATTAGATGTTGTGACTTTGACTTATAGCCAAAAGGGGGGAAATCCACTATTAGTGAATGGACCGAATGGCCATGTGTTATGTCAGTTTTGGCTTGGAATGTATACATATGGTATGGAAAGGTCCCCAAATAAATTATGCATGTTTGAGGCTTAGTACTCTGCAGGGGGTAAGAATCGGCCCAAAGAGTAATAAAGAGTATATGAGCAAATGAGGTAGTTCAACAGTGTCATGCTAGCATAGCAAAAAAGGTAATTGGTCGTCAATGTTTGTGACAAGCCTATGAATAGGGCAGACCGACTATGCGAACATTACCTACTCAATCCTATTTGTAGAAATGTTTGGAGGAGTTACCTCCCTGACTCTTTGAAAGGTGTGGTATGTATGATCTGAATGATCATGCTAGGTTATTATGACAGTGTCTGAATATGTCGTTATGTCCAATAAGTTAGCTGAGCCTCAAAGGAATTGTTGTGAATGTGGCAGATTGGAGAAATATAATTTACGAAGGCACTCAAGCTACGTGCCCGTTGCAGTCAATACTTAACTCACATGACCAGCCAGGGTTAGAGGTGAGGATGTTTGAGGCGGAGGTGAGACTCCTAGAGGTGGAGATCTAGTTGTTGACATAATTTTTATGGTGTGACCGAGGTCACTACACCAGATGATGTTATCACATGTACAATTCTGATTGTTATAAAAGGAATATTTTTCCTCAATTTGATTTGATCTTTGAAGAATTGAGGCAAGTCCTCTTAATATGCTCCGCTCATGAGTGAGCTTCGAAATCATCAAATCTACTTATGTGAATACTCACGTTGTGTTATTAAATGGGGATAATTATCCCTATTATTATGTGTTGGTCACTAGGAATATTGATGAGGTCGAAAGTGACTTTATATTATTTACTACAATGGGAATTGATGTAATTCCTGAAATAATTATTTTCAATGGTTAAATTGTATACCCTGTCGGTATGAGGGTTCTTTTATGCCGTGATACTCTTTGACGGACAATAGTTGAAAAGAAGAAAGAAAGAAAATGAAAAACATCAGTGACACAATGTGCAAATACTTGTGATTTAGAGTGGAGGATGAGATCCTCAAAATTTTTGTATAACGTGAAAATATTTGTTTTAAAAACCGAGCTACAAGCTGCGGTGAATATTATATGAGGACAAGGTCCTGGTGGTGAAAAGTTTGTGTTTAAAATTTTCCCTTTCTGGAAATAAAAATCTAGCACAATATCCTAAATTTGAGCCATGCCTGTTAGGATTATTTGACAATCCTTGCATAGTTTCTATTCATATCTAACCATCTCTATTTTGTAACCATGGAGTTATAGACTTTGAGAGGAGCACCGGCTAAGAATAAATATGACTCATTAATTCGGGAAAGTAATCATGAGGTTTTCATATCTCATTGTGAGTTAAGTGGGAGTTTTGGAATAAGATATTTGATAACAGGGTTAATTGACAATGTTGTAATTTAGGAACAACTCTTATGGCCAGATTCATGAATATGTGCATACGTATGAGGTGTTCGTGCCTTATGTAGACTTATCGTTATAGTCTTCATTGTTTCCATATTGACATACTCCCGCAGTCAGAAGGAGCATGCGCAACATCTCAGAGTGGCTTTGCAAAAATCTGAAAAATAGGCAACTATATGCAAAATTTTTGAAGTGTGAATTTTGGCTAAGTTCAGTTGCATTCCTGGGTCATATTGTGACGACAACAGGTATTCAGGTTGATCCGAAGAAGATTGAGGCAGTCAAGAACTGGCCTAGACCGACATCAACCATAGAGATTCGGAGTTTCTTGGGATTAGCGGGTTATTATCGTCGATTCATAGAGGGGTTTTCATCTATTGCAACCCCACTGACCAGATTGACACAGAAAGGTGTTCAATTTGAATGGTCCGATGAATGTGAGGCGATCTTTCAAAAGCTCAAGACAGCCTTGACCACAGCACCGGTATTGGTTTTACCCACAGGTACGGGACCTTATACTGTTTATTGTGATGCTTCCTGTATTGGGCTTGGTGCAGTGTTAATGCAGGATGGCAAGGTTATTGCCTATGCTTCGAGGCAGTTGAAGATTCATGAGAAGAACTATCCAGTGCATGATCTAGAATTGGCGGCGATTATTCACGCATTGAAGATCCGGAGGCATTATTTGTATGGTGTAGCATGTGAAGTATACACCGATCATAAGAGTCTTCAGTATTTGTTTAAGCAGAAAGAGTTGAATTTGAGGCAGAGAAGGTGGCTAGAATTGCTAAAAGATTATGATGTCACCATTTTATATCATCCGGGAAAAGCAAACGTGGTGGCCGACGCTTTGAGTAGGAAGTCAGCCAGTATGGGCAGTCTTGCTTATATTCCAGTCAATCAGAGGCTGCTTAGGTTGGATGTTCAGTATTTGGCCAACCGATTAGTGAGGTTGGATATTTCTGAGCCTAGTCGAGTACTAGCTTGCACGATTGCTCGCTCTTCATTATTTGAGCATATCCGCGATCAACAATATAATGATTCTTATTTATGTGACCTTAGAGATACGGTTCAGTGAGGAGGTGCTAAACAGGTTACCTTAGATGCTGATGGGATCCTAAGGATGCAAGGGTGCATTTGTGTGCCAAATGTTGATGGGCTTAGAGAATTGATTCTAGAAGAAGCTCACAGTTCGCGGTATTCTATTCATCCAGGTGCAGCGAAAATGTATCAAGATTTGCGGCAACATTATTGGTGGCGCAGAATGAAAAAGGATATTGTGGCATATGTGGCAAGGTGTCTTAATTGTCAGCAGGTTAAGTATGAACATCAGAGACCTGGCGGTTTATTTCAGAGAATTGAACTTCCCGAATGGAAGTGGGAGCGAATCACGATGGATTTCGTTTCGGGACTTCCGAAGACTCGGAAGAAGTTTGATGCTGTTTGGGTGATTGTTGATAGACTGACCAAGTCAGCTCATTTTGTTCCTATTGCCACTACCTATTCATCCGAGAGGTTAGCTAGGATTTATATCAGGGAGATCGTTCACCTTCATGGCGTGCCAATCTCTATTATTTCAGATCGAGGTGCACAGTTTACCTCACATTTCTGGAAGGCGGTTCAACGAGAGTTGGGCACGCAAGTTTAGCTAAGTACAACCTTTCATCCTCAGACGGATGGTCAGTCCAAGAGGACTATTCAGATACTGGAAGATATGCTTCGGACGTGTGTTATTGATTTTGGAGGTTCATGGGATCAATTCCTGCCTTTGACAGAGTTTGCTTATAATAATAGTTAACAATCGCGCATCCAGATGGCTCATTATGAAGCATTGTATGGTAGGCGGTGTCGTTCTTCGGTTGGATGGTTTGAACCAGGAGAAGCTCGGTTATTGGGCACGGATTTAGTTCAGGAGGCCTTGGATAAGGTCAAGATTATTCAAGATAGGCTTCGCACAGCTCAGTCTAGACAAAAGAGCTATGCAGATCGCAAGGTTCGAGATATAGCTTTCATGATTGGGGAGCGAGTATTGCTCCGAGTGTCGCCTATGAAGGGCGTGATGAGATTTGGAAAGAAGGGCAAACTTAGCCCCAGGTTTATTGGCCCATTCGAGATTTTTGATCTTGTGGGAGAGGTGGCATATAAACATGCTTTGCCACCTAGCTTATCATCTGTGCATCCAGTGTTTCATGTATCCATGCTTTGAAAATATCACGGCGATCCATCGCACGTGTTAGATTTCAGCACTGTCCAATTGGACAAAGATCTGTCCTATGAGGAGGAGCCGATAGCTATTCTAGACCGGCAGGTTCGACAGTTGAGGTCGAAGAGTTATCCTTCTGTGCGCGTTCAGTGGAGAGGTCAGCCTCCTGAGGCATCGACCTGGGAGTCCGAGTCCGATATGCGGAGCCGCTACCCACACTTGTTTCCTGACTCCGGTACTTCTTTCTTTTGTCCGTTCGAGGACGAACGGTTGTTTTAGAGGTGGAGATTGTGACGACCCAAAGGGTCATCACTTATTTTATTAATCATTTCGAGCTTCTGAGGTCTTGAAAACCTCATTTATAGTTGCCTCAGTTTGCGTGCACAGTTCGGGCGCGAAGCTGGAAAATGTTTATGTTGAAATATGTGAAAATTTGAAGAACTTTGATATTAATATTGATATGGTTGACTTTAGTCAACATTTTTGGTAAACGGACCCGAACCCGTGATTTGACGGTCTCCAGAAAATCCGTAGAAAAATATGAAACTTGGGCGTATGCCCGGAATTGAAATCCGAGGTCTAGAACCCCGGTAAAAGAATTTTTCTGTTAAATTGTTTTCTGAAAATGTTTAAGGAAAATGAAACTGAAATTTGATTGAAAAGTGGTGATATCGGGCTCGTATTTTGGTTCCGATGCC
The DNA here is from genome assembly GCA_032618575.1 of Nicotiana noctiflora. Taxonomy (NCBI): domain Eukaryota; kingdom Viridiplantae; phylum Streptophyta; class Magnoliopsida; order Solanales; family Solanaceae; genus Nicotiana; species Nicotiana noctiflora. Next base: position 23,810 of record JASVEL010001060.1, read on the forward strand.
CGGTACAAGTCTTAAATATCATATATGTGCTTTCCTGTAAAGTTTGGTTGAAAACAGACGTCGTTTGACGTGTTTCGGCCTTAGATTGGAAATTTTGAAAGTTATGAAAATTTGAAAGAATTCTTGAGTTTTAAAACTCAATTCATTGATTTTGATTTTATTTTAGCGATTTGATCGCGCGAGCAAGTTCGTATGATGTTTTTGAGTTAGTGTGCATATTTGGTTTGGAGCCCCGAGGGCTCGGGAGTGTTTCGGAGGTGGTTCGAGGTGTATTTGAACTTAAGAAAAACTGCAGAAAATCTGCAGCAGGCAATCCTTCAATGCGTTCGCGTCCAGGTGGTCACGTTCGCGATGGCCAACTTCTTTTCTTCAATGCGTTCGCGTCTATTGGTCGTGTTCGCGAAGCCCAGCTGTTTCCCTTCATCGCGATCGCGTACTCCTTCTCGCGTTCACGTAGCGTAAATTTGAGCCAGCCCTTTTTCTCTATGCGTTCGCGTGGCTTAGCCCCCATTCGCGTAGGCCAACCTGTAAGTCCCCAGAATTTCTTCTTAGCGTTCGCAACCAGTCCTACGCGAACGCGATGTGTAATATTTTTTCTTCATCGCGAACGCGACCGGGGTGTTGCAAACGCGATGAACATACTTATGCCCACTGAATTTAAGTCTGAAAATAGAACAGAAACGAGATAAAAATCCCATTTCTGTTCAACTCTCTTCTCCACAGCTCCTTGGGCGATTTTTGAGCGATTCTTCATCAAACTTCTTGGGTAAGTGATTCTTAACTCGTTTTCTTCATTTTCCATCAATATTATTTGAATTCCTAAGCCTAAATAGGTGTAAATGGGTAGAAAAATTGAGAATTTAGTATAGTAAGGGTTTTCAAAGAATTTGCGATCTAGACCTCGTTTTGGAGTCGAACTTAAGAACAAATTGTATATTTGAACTCATGGATGATTGGGTGAACTTATTTTGGTTCGAAACTCGAATTTTGATTATGTGGGACCGGGGTCAATTTTCACTATTCCGGGCAGAATGTTGTAAAAATTATAATTGGTCATATGGATTAGTTTGTTGAGTAGTATTGATGATATTAAATCAATTGTGTATAGATACGATTAGATTGGAGCCAAATTCGAAAGGAAAAGGCATTGCTACGGATTGAATTGTTCGTAAACTTTTGAGGTAAGTGTTTGTTCTATTCTAGCTTGAGCGAATAGGGATTGAGTTTATGTATAAATTGTGATATGTGGAGTCCGACGTATAGGCATGGTGACGAGTATCTATACGTTAGGGATCGAGCATGACCGTGAGTCTTAAAAATGGATTAAATTCTTATTAATCCTGAGTGATTATGTGAAGGGAAATTATTAATGGTTTTATACCGGTAAAATACATATAGATTATTGATGTGAAGAGTTATTGGTGATACGCCGGTAACAAAGGTAAATCGTTAATTCATTATCATTTATTGGTTTTCTACCGGTAAAGTGCATATAAATTGTTGATTAAGAGTTATTGGTATTACAACGGTAACGGGGATGTCTCGTTGATTTATTGTCATTTATTCATTTTGCACCGGTAATATAAATATTGTTAAAGTGAAGATTATTGGTTTAATACCGGTAATACTTTTATATACTCACTGTTGATCGGAGATTATTGGCTTAATGCCGATAATATACATTATTAAAGAATTGGGATCGTGTGGCGCGCCGACCACTTTTATGATAAGAAATGGGGTCGTGTGGCACGCCGACCACAATGTGATTTGAATCTTGGCATTGGCCATAGTTGCTGGTAGTCTATTGTTATGTTTGGGAGTGGGTGGTACGCCTACCACAAGATATAACTTATTGTTATGTTTGGGAGCGGGTGGTACGCCTACCACAAGATATAACTTATTGTTACATTTGGGAGCGGGTGGTACGCCAACCACAAAATATGAAATGAAAAATGAATTGAGACATGAAAATAAGATTTGTTCCGTTGATCAGATTACACCGGATATTGTAAGATATTGACTATTATTTTAGAGCAGATTTCTTTCCTTATAAACATTCGATAACGTTTTCTGATGTTGTATATGTATATATATTTCAATTGTACAGGTTTATGTGGGTGATTGGCCTTAGTCTCGTCACTACTTCGCCGGGATAGGCCAGGCACTTACCAGCACATGGGGTCGGTTGTGCTGATACTACACTCTGCGATCTTTTTGCGCAGATACAGGTTACGGACAGCAGCAACGGCAATAGCACGATTGTGGATATTCCGACTATTGAGACTTCGAGGTAGCCTTGCAGGCGTCCGCAGGACCCGTTGTCTCCTCTATTTATGTATTTCATTATGTTATCTCATGTATTCGAGATAAACAGCTTATAATTCTTTCAGACGATTATGTGTATTATTCTTAGAAGTTCGTGAGTATTGTGACATCAATCTTGGGTAGTGTATCATATTTGGTAAAATTGACTAAGTCTTCCGCTAAGTTTAATTATTCCGCTATAATTATATGATTTTATTTAAAGTCTTAAGAAGAGATTTGTAACTAGTGAACAATGTAAGTAACAGTTGGCTTGCCTAGCTTCCACTAGTAGGCGCCATCATGACTCCCGATGGTGGGAAATCCGGGTAGTGACAATCTACAACAATGGTAATATTAAAATATGGCAAAAATTTATATTTTACACTAAGCCTATATAAGGTTTAACTAAAAACTACAATTTAAACTAAATTAAACTACCTAACTCAAAGAAATAGAGAGAAGAGAGAAATACTTACTTGAAGAGAGAAGATTGAGGTTGGTGATGGAGGATTATTATAGGATAATTGAAGGAGGAAGAAGAAAAGAGAAAGAGAGAGAGTGAGGATTTTTAGAGTGACGGGAGAGAAAAAGGGGAGGAAGGGCAGTTGGGATAGGGAAAATAAGAGGGGTGTTGGGTTATTTTAGGGTTGAATATAAATGGGGGGAAATTTAAAAGAAAATAAAAAATTATTTTTCAGCACTTACCTGGGGCCGTCGCGCTCCATTGCGGTCGCGAGCAAGGGGATTCAAAGAGGTCGTTTGACCGCGATTTCATCGCGGTCACGGTGGAACCGCGGTAGGTGGCCTTCTCTGATTCTTACGCCTGTCAGCAGTTTTTTTTTATAATCTAAACTATAAGATTAACAATTACAATAATTTCATGGGTTGCCTCCCACGTAGCACCTGATTTAACGTCGCGACACGACTCAACTTAGCACATTTAAGGCTTGCTCGACCTTTGTGGATCATTCAAATACAGCTTAGACTTCTCCTTTGACTCGTCCATTCCCATGTACAATTTTAACCGCTATAGATTGAGTCTAAATGCGACAGCCATCTTCAGTACCAACTTTCACAACTCCGGGTGAAAATACTTCAATCACACGAAATGGACCAGACCACCTTGATTTCAGTTTACCCGGGAACAATCGTAGTCTTGAGTTATAAAGTAATACTGTGTCCCTGGACTTGAAGTTTTGCTCCCTGATGTTTTGTCGTGCAGCCACTTCATCCCTTCCTTATATAACCTCGTACTTTCGAAAGCCAAATAACGGAACTCTTCTAACTCATGTAATTCAGTGACTCTTGTTTTGCCTGCATCTTCCAAGTTAAGATTTAGTTGTTTTAGTGCCCACCATGCTTTATATTCCAGTTCAACTGGTAAGTGATAAGTCTTCCCAAACACAAACTTATATGGTGACATGCTAATTAGTGTCTTGACATCTGTCCTATAATCCTATAGAGCATCATCGAGGTTCCTTGACCAGTCGGTCCTTGTGGCGTTCACTATTTTTGTCAGTACACTCTTAATTTCTCCGTTGGACACTTCAACTTGTCCACTGGTTTGCGGGTGGTATGGAGTAGCCACCTTATGTCGCACATCATATTTTGCCAGCAATTTTTCAAAGGTTCGATTACAAAAGTGAGTGCCCCCGTCGCTTATGATTGCCCTCGGCGTCCCAAAACAGGTGAATATATTTTCCTTGAGTAACCCAACCACCACCTTAGCATCGTTAGTGGGTAATTCTACAGCTTCCACCCATTTGGACACATAATCTACTGCAACAAGAATATACTTATTACCGTAGGAGCTGACGAAGAGGCCCATGAAGTCTATCCCCTAAACATCAAATACTTCCACCTCTTGGATTGGGTTCATGGGCATCTTGTGATGCCGAGAGATGTTCCCGGTGCATTGACATTCATTACACCATTTACCCATAAGTGTGCATCTTTAAATACTGTTGGCCAGAAAAACCCGGCCTCAAGCACCTTAGCTGCTGTCCGGATTCCTCCAAAATGGCCACCATATGCCGAAGCATGACAAGCCTGCAAAACAGAAGATTGCTCGATCTCAGGTACGCATCTCCGGATCATGTTATGAAGGAAAATTCTAAACAAGGAGGGTTCATCCCAATAATACAGTTTGCTTTCACAAAAAAATCTTTTCATCTGGACAGATGACAGGTCGTGAGGAACAATACCACTAGCCAAGTAATTAGCATAGTCTGCATACCATGGCGCTTTAAGAAGAGTGGTAGCAAGAAGCTGCTCATCTGGAAAGGTTTCCAGGATTTCTTCACTTTCTATAACATTTTTAGCTCCTTCAAGTCGTGATAAATGATCAGCAACTTGATTTTCAGTGCCCTAGCGGTCACGAATTTCAAGATCAAACTCTTGCAGTAGCAGCACCCAATGAATCAGGCGTGACTTAGAGTCCTTCTTTTCAATTAAATATCTAAGTGTTGCATGGTCGATGTATACAATAACCTTAGATCCTATCAGATAGGACCTGAACTTGTCAGAAGCAAACACTACAGCAAGCATCTCCTTTTCCGTCACGGTGTAATTTAGCTGGGCTCTACTTAGTGTTCTACTAGCATAGTAGATTGGATGCAGTAATTTGTCCTTCTATTGGTCCATCACTGCCCCCACCGCATAGTCACTAGCATCACACATTAGCTCAAATTGTTGCTCCCAGTTGCGGGCAACAATGATTGGTACTGTGACCAGCCTCTTCTTCAATTTCTCAAATGGTATCCTGCAATCATTAGAAAATACAAAAGAGTGATCTTTTTCTAGTAACTTACACAGAGGGTTGGTGATTTTGGAAAAGTCTTTAATGAACCTCCGATAGAAATCGGCATGTCCAAGAAAGCTTCTAATGGCTTTGACTAAAGTTGGTGGAGGCAGATTTGCAATGACATCAACTTTTTCTTGATCAAGCTCTATCACTTTGCTTGGTACCCGATGCCCCAAGACTATTCCTTCTTGTACCATGAAATGGCACTTTTCCCAATTTAGAACTAAGTTAGTCTCGATGCACCATTTCAGCACACGCGTCATATTGACCAGGCATTCCTCAAACAAATTCCCTACCACTGAGAAGTCATCCATGAACACCTCCATAATATCTTCCACCATGTCAGTAAATATGGCCATCATACACTTTTGGAATGTGGCAGGTGCACTGCATATGCCAAATGGCATCCTCTGGAAGACATAAATGTCGTATGGGCATGTGAAAGAGGTCTTTTCTCTATCCTCAGGGGCAATGGAGATCTGATTGTACCCTGAGTACCCATCTAAGATAAAAAAGTGTGACCTCCCTACCAATCTGTCAAGCATTTGATCAATGAAGGGAAGTGAGAAGTGGACTTTACGGGTGGTAAGATTCAATTTTCTGTAGTCCATGCAAATCCTCCAGCCGGTGACAGTTCTTGTTGAGATTAAAAATTATTCTCATTCTTTACCACCGTCATGCCACCCTTTTTTGGTACACATTGAACTGGGCTAACCCAACTACTATCGGAGATTGGGAAAATAATTCCCGCATCTAACCACTTTATTACCTCCTTCTTCATAACTCTCTTCATGTTTGGGTTCAGCCTTCTCTGATGTTCCTTGGAAGGTTTGTGTCCCTCTTCTAGCAGAATCTTATGAATGCAATAAGCGGGTCTGATCCCCTTAATGTCTGCCATGGTCCAACCAATGGCAGTTTTGCATTACTTGAGTACCTGTATAAGTTGTTGAGCCTGCAGATCTAGCAAACCAGATAAGATAATAACATGTAAAGTAGAGTTAGGTCCCAGAAATGCATACCTGAGGGGAGCTGGTAATGGCTTGAGTTCCAGCTTGGGTGGTTCCTCAATGGTTTTGCTGGAGGGGTCTCTCTCTTTTCTAGATGTAGAGGTTCAAACTCAAGATTTCTATCCCAAAACCCCCTACCTTCTAGTGCTAACACCCATTCCGCCAGACTTTCCCCATTTACTTTCTCTAAGTTTATTAAGCATGCTGTTAGGGGATCCTCAGCTGTCAACACCTCATCATCTTCTCCACTATCACATCTACTGCATCAATAAGGGAGCAATTTGCGAACTCACTTGGGTGCCTCGTAGATTTCTGCATATTGAATATGATTTCTTCATCATTTAGTCTCATCTTGAGCTCCCTAGTCTCACAATCAATCAATGCTCTCCCAGTGGCCAAGAACGATCTTCCTAAGATTATAGGAATCTCCTCATCCACTTTGCAGTCTAAAATCACAAAATCAACAGGAAACACAAACTTCCCCACCTGAATAAGCACATCATCTAAGATCCTAAACGGCCATTTCACGGTCCTATCAGCTAGCTGTAGCAATATTGAAGTGGGTCTAGCTCTCCTAATGCCCAGCCTCTTATAAATCACCAAGGGCATAAGGTTGATACTAGCCCGAAATCACACAATGCCTTAGTAAATGCAAAGTTCCCAATAATGCAAGGTATAGTAAAGCTACCTCGATTAGGTAACATTTCAGCTATGGGTCTGGATACCACTGCACTACACGTCTGAGTAAGTGTCATTGTGGACAAGTCTTGAAAATCAAACTTCCACGACATCAAGTCTTTCATCATTTTAGCATATCCAGGCATCTCTTTCAAAGCTTCGATTAAAGGAATGTTTACTTGGATTTGCTTAAGCATTTGAAAGAACTTCTTGTATTGCTCTTCCTTTTGGTGCTTGGACAACCTTTGAGGGAATGGGGCTGGAGGCCTCTTCTTCCTAATCACTTGGGGTTTTTCCTTCTCTACTACTTGTTCGACAACCGGCTGTTCCACCTGTTTAGCTATATTCTCAGTTTCCTGCCGCACAATATTATTTTCAGGTGCAGGCTGGACTGTCACTTCTGTCAATCCTGTAGACTCATCCAGTTTAATGGGTACTGCAATAAGTGTCTCAGCCTGCAAATTACCTCTAGTTCTCTCTTGTTTAGCATCAAGATCTCTACCATTTCTATGACTCACTGCCATCAGCTGCTTTGGGACTTAATCTTTTGGGTTGGTTTGAGTATCCGCAGGTAATGACCCTTGAGGATAGTTGTTCAATGTCATAGCAATCTGGCCCACTTGCACCTCGATATTTTTAATAATTGCATCATGTGCATCCACTCTTTCATTGATCTTGGCATTGGACCCAATAACCTGTTGCATCATAGCTTCTAATCTTGCGAACCCATCTTCTTGTCTACCCCCATGCTGTTGTAGAGGTGGATGATACCCTTGCTGCTGATTGTTGAAAGCCTGTGGTCTAGGATATGGATCCATATTGTTGGGTAGCCTCATACTTCCCATATTTCCTACATTGTATTGTGGCTGAGGTGGCCTGTATTGCTGTGGAGCCTGCTGACCCCAATTCTAATTTACCTATTGTTGACCGCCATATTTAGCCACATAATTCATGTCTTCATGCTGATGATGATGTTCATGTTCTGCAGTCCATGGATTACCCATGGGTTGGCTAATGCACACACGATGTGCATAAGCCCACATTGGTAGTATCTACAATATGCACCTGCTGCTTAACTCCACTTTCCTCCACCTTTTTAGTGAGGATGATCATCAGTGTCAATAGAGTGACCATGTTTTTCGCCATAATGTTGGAAGGGTCGAGAGGCACTGATTGTACCACTGGAGTGATAGGTGCATTCCTGGCTGTCCATCTTGAATTTTGAGCCATCTTGTCCAGCAAGTTCTGGCCTTCTCTCCAGGTCTTGCTCAGAAAATCCCCACCTACTAAGGCATCAACTATATTCTTCATGCTATCAGACAGCCGCATGTAAAACCTTTGTCCCAACATCTATTCTGGAACACCATGGTGAGGATACATGACTAACATTCCCTTAAACCTGCCCCAAGTCGGTGACGACCCGTCACGGGAATTACCACTCGGTTACCTTTCATATATACATTTCATACTTTTATATTGGTGTTAGAGTTTATCGAGTGAGTTAGGAGTGATTCTGGTTGAAAATGAGGCAAATAGGCTTTTGAAAAGAAGCTTGATTATGGAAAGTCAACCTGGAGTTGACTATTTAGTTAGAGGGTTCGAAATCAGATTCTGACGATTTGGTTAGTTCCGGGAGCTGATTTTTGACTTAGGGGAGCAATCAGAATAAAATTTGGAGTTCCGGTGTAGAAATGGGCTTGAATTGGCTAAGGTTGAATTTTGGCGAAATCCGAACGGTAGGTAAGATTTTGATCCGGGTGTCGGAATGGAATTCCGACAATTCCAGTAGCTTCTTTATGTGATTTTGGATATGTATGCAAATTTTCAGGTCATTCGAACGTCGTTTGTTCGGGTTTTTGATGGAATATTGGTTTTGGAAGTTTGAGTTGAATCCTAGGCTTGAATCCGCTATAATTCGATGATTTCTGTGTTTAAGGGCATGTTTTTATGATCAGAACACGTTTGTATAGTGATTTAGAGTAGAATGGCATTTTTGGTTGATGTCCCGGGGGCCTCGGGATGAGTTTGGGAGGTTTAACAGAAGGATTTTGAGTTATGAGAGATGTTGTCATAAAATGCAGCAGCGGGATTGTTATCACAAATGCGTAACTGGGCTTGGCCAGGCAGTTCCGCAGAAGCGAATTTACTGGCGCAGGAGCGGGCTTGCTTCTGCGAACTAGTGGTCGCAGAAGCTGAGGCAGGCGACTGGGTGAAGGATCACAGGTACAGAAGGGTTCCGCATAAGCGGTCTCGCAGGTGCGAAATTGGCTGGTTAAGTGTTGGACCGTAGAAGCGACCATTTGGTCACAAGTGCGGACTCGCAGGTGCGAGTCTATGTCCGCAGATGCGAAAATCGCGTTAGTTATTAGAATCAAAAGGTTAAAAATTTCAGAACAGTCTTAAAATGCTAAGGCATCTTCTAAGAGGTGGCGATTTTCAGAGAAATCAAAGGGATTCTTCATGTAATCATCCATGGACCTAAATTATGTCATTTCCTTGCTAAATTATGGTATTTTTGACTGAAATTGGAGGAATTAGGGGTGTATTAATGGAGGTTTTCACCCTAGGCCTAGGTTATGGAAAATCAATGATTTGAATGGGCAAATGGAGTCCGATTTTCGTAAATTTTATATGCATGGACTCATGTTGAGATAAGAATTCCGAATATGTGATTTTTGTAATTTTTTGAGAAGCTTACCGAAAGTCGGGTTTTGGCAACTTTGTAGTTTTTGGTGTAATTTGAATTTCTTTCACTGGGTAACGTTCCATTGGCCCATTTTGATGTATTTATATTGAATTTGATTAGATTCTACACTTGTGGAGGTTGATTCTCGTGGCAAGGGCATCGCAGATTAGTCATCGAGCTGAGTCGAGGTGAGTAATGGGTGTGGGTAATGACCAGCGGGTTCGAAACCCCGGTATACCACTTTGTGACGGTGTAATGCAGCAAGACGTACTCTCATGTGAGTGAGGGGTCGAATGTGATTGGGGACTATGGCTTAGTTCGACTTGTTATTACTATATTGTGTTTATGGCTACTATTGAGCCGGTGAACCTCCTTCTCGGATGGTTCTGTACATTTATGGGATGTGAGCCAGTTATTGGGGTCCTGCGAGGATCGTTATCATTGTTTCTATGATATTGACATGCTATTTTACTACCAGTATTGAGCTATTACTGTCATAATGGTTTTCAAAATTCTGGAACTTTTGATATACTGTTTTCTAATGAAAAATGATAAAAAGAGTTTTTAAAAACTACTTTTGAGCCTGTGAGGCTGAATTTGCATATTAGCTGACTGGTAGTGGATTGGGCTGCATGCCATAGCATATCATGATATTGTGCTTGGGCTCTAGGAGCCCCTCCAGAGTCTGAACCCCCACAGCAAGCACGGGTACCCAAATGGATCGGGCTACGTGCCGTAGTAGTCATATTTATGCATTGCATTGCATTTAGCTACACCTGTTAGCCGTTATATTATTTTGCTGGTATTGCTGATACAGATACTGTTGATATTGATACTGTTGCAGGGTATTTTGATTATAGCTTTACTTAGTGTTATATTGTGATTTCTTACCTTTCATTGTCTTACCCCTGCTCATTACCACTGAGTCTGGAAGTACTCACTTTACTCCTCGCACCTTGTGTGTAGATCCAGGTACATCACAGTAGACCTGACCCAATAGCTGCTCGGAGATATGTTCTGGATAGTCAAGGTAGCTGCCGCATCCGCAAGACCTGACTTTCCTTCCAGCTCACTTTTATTCATGTTGTTATCTATTTCCGCACTTGAGTACTGATGTAGACACCACTTGTATTCTCTTTAGAGGCCCATGGCTCGTGACCCCTGGTCTTTGGGGAGTTGTTACTATTTTGGGACGTGATCCCTGTACTTGGTTATTCTATAACTGTTGTTCTATCTTTGCTTATGCCTAAAATGGTTAAAAGTGAGCTATTAGCTCCTTGAGTTCTATTGATTGGTCGAGCTGGCCTAGTAGTGTGCTGAGCGCCATCACAACCGGGTTTAGGGTCGTGACAATTTGGTATCAGAGCCTAGGTTACTAGGTCTCATGAGTCTTGAGCCGGTTAGTAGAGTCATGTGGATCGGTACGGGGATGCCTGTACTTATCCTCGGGAGGCTGCAAACCTTTAGGAAACACTTCACACTTCTTGGAATTCTTATCGTGTGTACTTGATTTAGCTTGAGATATACTTTTTGAAATTCCTTCCACATGTCTGTGTATGCATCAAGCGCTCAGTAATATAATTGCCTTAGGAATTGTGATACACTGATCGAGGGTAGAGATATAATCGCTGCGAGTTCATGTTGGGCTACTCGCGAGGACTTGAGGCTGGACCTTGTCTATGACTTGAGCATCGAGGTGCTGATTTTGTGAGTAGTGGCAATAGATAATGTACTGAGGGTTTGAAACCCCTTACTTGCACTATACAGGGCTATGCTGAGATGGAACACGCGTCATGTGAGGAGCGTGGTGGTATTATGACTGGGGATTTGGACTTAGTCCTTCCCGATTGATAGATTACTGTGTAAAATGACTCAGACTGGGCTTATATTTGTGTATTTGGGTTAGTAGCCATGTTTGGGGCCTTGTGCCGATCTGTAGAGTATTAGGGAGGCTTGATAATTGATGAGCTGTTAGTTGTTTGACTTTTATCGTAATCTATTGTGTAGCCCCGAGCTTTAGGCGTGGTGAATATTTATCATATCTCTTAGTTGGAAGGTAAAGTGCCTTACGTGTAGTGGAACGAGTTCAGACTCAGGAAGACTAAAGTGATTATGCTATGTGTATCCTGGTGGAAGGTATTGTACTGAAATGCTAAATTGAGGCGAAGTAGGTGTGTTGATTCTCATGTGTAATTGAAAGGTATTTGATATGTGTTATGATTTGAGCAGGTGCAGAACATGTTCATGTAACAATTTTGATAATATGATTCGTATAGTATTGAGACCAATGTTGTTGATATGCATTATGATGTCTTGTCGAGTTGCGAATGTTTTGTTAGGATATTTTTGGTGATTCTCTAGCAGGTGGATGGGCAAATTACAAAGGAAACTCTGTCAAAATTTTTGGAAAATTTGGGACTTAGAAAAGATTTTGTCACCTAAAGAATGGGCTTAACTGTTGTGTGTGAATGAATACAAGAATTGCAAAAGAGTTAAGATTTCTGATGATTCGAATCTCCGCCGAAACATGTAAATGACGTGAGTTTAATCTAACTAGAACTTTGTGGTATCATTTGAGTAAGAATGCTATGAGTGGCTAAAAGTGCTTTAATGTATGGCTCCGAGCCAAGTTGGGGAGGTTGTTATTGATTAACTGATTGCACTGTTGTGTGCTATGTTGGTCCTGTCTCTAAGTATGTTGGGAAATTTTGATAAAGGTTATGGTGCTTCGTAGATGTGAAGAAATACTAGGATGTTTTTAACTGATGTTGGTAAAGAATGTTCGGTGTATAGAAAAGAAAGATAGCTAATTATATCCATATCTAATCATGTTCTGCGGTGTCAGAGTTCTAGCAAGGGTCGACTGGTTCTGTTTAATAAAACAGTTGAATTACAGTTGAATAAGGGTGAATAACGCCCGAGAATTGTTTTACGGTGTTCAAGATTTTGCTTGTAACAGTCAGGTGTCTTAAGATTGTGCATGTGGCTAAAGACGGTGGTTTCGTTAGAAGAGATCAAGATTTATGTTATATTATGTGAATGATGGGCTTCTATGTAACTGTATTTGAAGGTAATGATAACGAATTCAAATCGCAGGAAGTTCTTCAAAATAATATATTTTAGAATGTGGTACTTCTGGGAAACATTGAGAGAGTATTCAGTGGCCTATGGGTCTTAGACCGTGGGGTCTTATGTACGAGTCTCGTGTGGTAACATGAGTTGATGTATTATGGTGCTACAGTAAAGGCTAATATTAAATTAAAGATGAATTAGAAAGGAAACTGGGTAAATGGAACTACTTGTTAATAAACCGAAACGGTATGATAAGGAATACGATTAATTCCTGGTATGTGTGATAATAGGTGAATTTGACTATAATTATGCCCTAAATAATTACACTTTATTGTTGAATTGATATTGTTTAGGATGACAAAATGCTTTTATTAGTGTTTATTGGTGTGTTATAGGTACACATGAGCCATTGGATACTAAAGGAGCGATTTTGGAGTCACAAGATGGTAAAAAGGCCAAGTGAAGAGTTGAAGTGAAGTTAGCTTGAAGAATTGAAGAAGAAATTCCGGATTACTGTTCATCCGTGGTTCACTGGCGACCGTAGATGAACCGCGGAAAAACATGCTTGCGGAAGTTTACAAGATTCAGAGGGCTGCTCTGTTCGCGGTTCGCTCGCGACCGCGAACGAACCGCGGAAGGCGCCGCATATTTTAAGGACAATTTGTACAAACTCAATTTTTAAGCCCTAAACCCTCTATATAAACCTATAGTTCTCCCAAAAGAGGCAAGCATTGTATTATTACCTACTTTTACAAGATTATTAATAAGAGATAACTCTCTCAACTTATTTCTTTCTTTTATATTGATTCTTTGATTATGAATTTAATTATTATTCTTGTTTCTTTGATCATGAGTAGCTAATTCCTTATCTAAGGTTTTGATGGAACCTATTGAGTGATGAACTTCTCGTTTATGTGATTACAAATTATTAGCTAGATTTTTATTTGTTCAACTTTGTTCTTGTTGTAGTTAATTGGTAGAGCTCCCGATTAGCTGTGCCTATTTAGTGTGTATAACTTGGAAAAGAGTGCATATTTAGGTATATTGTTGAACAACACCATACCTAGGTTATTGGAGGAATCTATAACTTTAGGCGTAAAGACGAGATTAGGAATAATGAAGTCTTGGGTGCAATCTAAAGTGAACTATTCAAATTAAAGCTAGCTAGGGTAGCTCGGGAGAGTGCACTAGTAAATTATTGTAGTTGCTCGGGAGAGATTATGGTAAAAATAGCGTTCATGATTGATAGAATATATTGACAATTTGTATGAGCATAAACAGAAGGGATTTCATCAATAGGGGAAATGAATACCTTAGTCTTTCTCTATATTCTTTACCCAACATTCAATTCTTTCTTTTAAGTCTTTTAATTCTTGCAAAAGTTAGTTGTTAGAAAACATTCACAAAAATATACTCAAAGTTTGGGAACTTGCTTCAGAAGTATTCTTGGGTTGTGAAAGTTGCAGTTGGTAGGTTAATTCTCTGTGTGATCGATTCTGGACTTATTTGACCAGGTTATATTGACTACGACTGTTGCTTGGACGTGAATCAATTTTGGCGCCGTTGTCGGGGAATTAACGGAATTATCAATTTCCATTGACAGAACTACAAGATTCTTGTGTAATCAGGTTTTTTCTACTCTTTACATTGAAATTTTTGACGGTTGGTGAATTTGGTACTCAGGTGCATGCCAAGAAAATCTGCAAGGACTAGAGAACTAATTGAAGGACTCTCAGACCCCGAGCAAACTTTTCGGGCATGTAACAGGGCAATCAAACAAATTCAGCAATCTCAGCAACCAATCAAACTAGATTTCGACATGGGAGACATGAACGACCCAAACCAGCAAGCTGGGTTGAACATACAAGAGGCACAGGAGGAGCAAGAAAGTGCACTATTTGACTGGGCACAACCAACAACGGATAATTTGGCAACTGCCATCATTGTGCTAGCGATTCAAGCTGATTCTTTCCAGATTACTAATAACATGCTACACTTGTTGCAAAACAAGGGATTATTCTCTAGGTCTCAGGTTGAAGATCCACAATAGCACCTGAAGAACTTTCTCTCAATATGCAAGACACAGAGGCAACCGAATGTGACACCGGCAGCCATTAGACTATTGCTATTTCCGTTCTCAGTTACAGGGGCTGCTCAGGTATGGCTAAACTCACTCCCCATAAACTCTATTGCAACTTGGGGTGAGTTGGTAAAGCAATTCCACAACAAGTTTTATCCACCTAACAAGAAAGCTCAGCAAATTGATGAGATTGTGAGCTTCAAGCAGAAACCAATGGAGACATTTCATGAAACTTGGGGCAGATTCAAAGGTATGCTTGTTATGTGTCCTCACCATGGGATTCCTAAGAAGATGTTGTGTCAAAGGTTCTACATGGGGCATTCACATAGTATGAAGAATATTGTAGATGCTTCAGCAAGTGGGGCTTTTCTGAGCAAGACTTGGAGAGAGGGCCAAAATTTGCTTGACAAGATGGCTCAAAACTCTGGGTGGACGACCGGGAATGCTCCTATCACTCCAGTGGTACACTCTGTACCTCCGAATCCATCCAACACTATGGAGGAGAACATGGCAACCTTATTGACACAAATGAGCATCCAGACGAAGAAGGTGGAAGAATCTGGGATCAAGCAGCAGGTTCACATTGTAGACACTACCAATGGTGGTTTATGCACATCTTGCATTAGCCAATCCATTAGGTAATCTATGGGCTGCAGACCAAGAACATAATCACTAGCATGAAGATATGAACTATGTAGCAAATTATGGAGGGCACCGACAGGGTAACCAGAGTTGGGATCAGCAGGCTCCACAGCAGTACAGGCCTCCTCAACTACAGTATAATGCAGCAAGTATGAGGCCGCCAAACAACATGGCTCCATATCCTAGACCTCAAAATTTCAGCAATCAGCAGCAGGGATATCATCCACCTCCACCACAGCATGGGGGTAGACATGACAATGGGTTCGCAAGGTTGGAAGCTATGATTGAGCAGGTAATTGGGTCAAATGCCAAAACTAATGAAAGGATGGATGCACATGACGCATCTATCAAGAATATGGAAGTGCAGATAGGCCAGATTGCTATGTCACTTAACAATCGACAAGGTACATTGCCTGCAGATACACAAACAAACCCAAAGGATCAAATCCCAAAACAGCTTATCGTAGTTAATCTGAGAAGTGGTAGAGATCTTGATGCTGAGTAGGAAAGAGATAGAGGCAATTTGCAAGCTGAGACACTCACTCCAGTACCAATTGAACTGGATGAGTCCACCGGGTTGACGAAAGTTACAGTCCAGCCAGTAGCTGAAAATAAAGATGTGCAATAGGGAACGGAGAAAGTAGCTGAACAGGTAGAGCAGCAGGTTGAAGAGAGAGTGATAGAAAAAGAAAAATCCCAAGTGATTGGGAAGAAGAGGCCTCCACCACCATTCCCCCAAAGGTTGGCCAAGCACCAGAAAGAAGAGCAATACAAAAAGTTCTTTGATATGCTCAAGTAAATCCAGGTAAACATTCCTTTAATTGAAGCTTTGAAAGACATGCCTGAGTATGCTAAGATGATGAAAGACTTGATGTCGCGGAAATTTAATTTCCAAGACTTGGCCACCGTGACCCTTACTCAGACTTGTAATGCAGTGGTTTCTAGACCCATTGCAGAGAAGCTATCTGACCCAGGTAGTTTCACCATTCCATGCACTATAGGAAACTTTTCCTTTGCAAAGGCATTGTGTGATTTGGGGGCAAGGATAAATCTTATGCCATTGGTGATTTATAAGAGGCTAGGCATTGGGAGAGCCAAGCCTACCTCCATGTTATTACAGCTTGCTGACAAGACGGTTAAGCGTCCATTTGGTATATTAGATGATGTGCTCATCTAGGTGGGGAAGTTTGTGTTTCCCGCCAATTTTGTGATTCTTGACTGCAAGGTGGACGAGGAAATTCCTATAATCTTAGGAAGGCCATTCCTAGCCACTGGGAGAGCTTTGATTGACTGTGAGACTGGGGAACTCAAAATGAGGTTGAATGATGAGAAGATCATATTCAATGTGCAAAAATCCATGAGGCGCCCTAGTGAGTTCGCGAATTGCTCTCTTATTGATGCAGTTGATGTGATAGCGGAGACATGCGATGTAGAGTTGACCATTGAAGATCCACTTCAGGCATACCTAATGAACTTAGAAGAGGTAAATGGTGAAAGTCTAGCAGAGTGGGTGCTATCTCTGGAAGGCAAGGGGTTTTGGGAGAGAGAGCTGGAATTCGAGCCTCTACATCTAGAGAAAAGAGATACCCCTCCTGCAAAGCCATCCATAGAAGAGCCACCAAAGCTGTAGCTTAAACCATTACCATCTCATCTCAAGTATGAATTTCTAGGTCCTAACTCCACTTTACCTGTTATTATCTCATCTGGTTTGCTAGATGTGCAGGCTCAAAAGCTTATACGGGTACTGAAAGAATGCAAGACTGCCATTCGGTGGACCATGGCAGACATAAAGTGGATCAGCCCCGCATACTGCATGCACAAGATTTTCCGGGAAGAGGGGCACAAACCTTCCAGGAAACGCAAAAGAAGGCTGAACCCGAATATGAAGGATATAGTGAAAAAGAAATTGATAAAGTTGCTAGACACGGGGTAGGTCCCAGATAAGTTTTCTCACCCTTCTGTGTTGTACATTGATTATTATGCCATGAGGACATGGCATGATTTTAAGTGTGGGGTGGAAAACTTATCTTGTATATATTGTATATAGTAGATGTAGCTGTAAATTATATTAGCTGGCTTGGCCCGATGATGGACACTTGGTGACGGGTTTCTTAAGGGTCTAAGTTGGAATAAAAACAAAAGAAAAATTGAAAAAATCCAATAATATGAGTAGAGGGCTCTTCCTGATGATGGACTATTGAGGACAAGTACTCTTGAGGGAAGTAGTCCACATAGGACTTTTTCTTTCTTTTATTTTCTTTTTCTAGGTAGTGTATCACCTCCCCCTTGGTTTTTCTTTTGACCATGGTTCTTTTCCAAGGGTTTTTATTGAACCGGGTTAGGTAGATTTTCTTTTTCTTTTTAGGATTAGAGGGCAAAGGTTAACATGTAACCCCAAGTATGCACATTAGCAAAACTTAATTGAACTTGAGAATGTATTATCTAAGCTTGACTGTAGATTCTAGGATATGCCTTAAATTGCACAATACAGCTTGCTTGAACATTGATAGGACTTTGTAGATGAACCGGATTCTAAATGAGTTGCATGCCATGTGTGTGTGAGATTTTACCTACATTATATATTTTACATGATACCTAGAACTTGCCTTGTGTGTTTGCAAAGCAAAATAGAAGTTGTTTGGTTGTAGAGATGATAGAGGCATTCCTTTATGTAACCCCATAAATCAGTAAGACATGAATTCACCCGTACATAATATCCTAGTTAACACCTTTGAGCTTAAAGCCTATTCTTTGATAACCCTTGAATGTTCATGAAAAATCAGAATCGTATATTGTTCTACTTTATCTCCTAGAAGCACTTGTGTTGTAATGAATATACAAAAATCTAATTGTGGGGTGACGGAAAATTGAAAAAGGGAAAATCAAGAATGAATGGTAGAAAATGGTGAACGGGCAAAATAATGTAAATGCGTTGCAAAGCAATGATAAAAAAATGAGAAAAAGAGCTATATCAATGTGTATATGTAAATTAGAAAGGCCAGTTACACCAACAAAAGAAAATTGGGGATTAAAAGCAAATAAAGGTGAAAGAATGTTTAGGGGAGACATAAGGAAGAAAACTAAAAGGGAAGTTGTGAAAAAGAAAGAAAAGTGCTTAGGGAGGTTAGCCACTACAACCAAAAGTATCCTACCCGTCCCGAAGCCAACATTACAACTCTTAAAGACCTCTTGATCTATGATTGAATAACTCGATTAATGGAGTATTACACTAGGGGCAAGCCTATGGTGTGTCTGTATGCATATGAATGTTCTTTGTTGAGAGTGAGTGAATTTTTCCTATATTTATATGTTCCATGTTCTAAATTGTTTATGTGTGGGAACTTCTCTTAATAAATTGTGTGAGGGCATGTAACTCAAGAGGAAAACGGTAAATTTGCAAGTCTGTGATAATAACTAGAGTAAGCAATAATGTGCTGGCATGTGAGTTTACGGTTAGGTAAGGATTGTGCATGTCTTAGGTTAATCATGAAAGATAGCATTTGTGACATATTTTGGGGGAGACATTAATAAAATTGGACTAAAGTGTGATTAAGGTTGCTCGAGGATGAGCAAAGGTTTAAGTGTGGGGTATTGATAATAGGTGAATTTGACTATAATTATTCCCTAAATAATCATACTTTCTTGTTGAATTGATATTATTTATGATGACAAAATGCTTATATTAGTGTTTATTGGTGTGTTATAGGTACACACGAGCCATTGGATACTAAAGGAGCCATTTTGGAGTCACAAGATGGTAAAAAGGCCAAGTGAAGAGTTGAAGTGAACTTAGCTTGAAGAATTGAAGAAGAAATTCCGGATTACTGTTCATCCGCGGTTCACTCGCGACCACGGATGAACCGCGGAAAAACATGCTCACGGAAGTTTACAAGATTCAGAAGGCTGCTCTATTCGCGGTTCGCTCGCGACCGCGAACGAACTGCGGAAGGCGCCACAGATTTTAAGGACAATTTGTACAAACCAATTTTTAAGCCCTAAACCCTCTATATAAACCTATAGTTCGCCCAAAAGAGGCAAGCATTGTATTATTACCTACTTTTGCAAGATTATTAGTAAGAGAGAACTCTCTCAACTTATTTCTTTCTTTTATATTGATTCTTTGATTATGAATTCAATTATTATTCTTGTTTCTTTGATCATGAGTGGCTAATTCCTTATCTAAGGTTTTGGTGAAACCTATTGAGTGATGAACTTCTCATTTATGTGATTACAAATTGTTAGCTAGATTTCTATTTGTTCAACTTCGTTCTTGTTGTAGTTAATTGGTAGAGCTCCCGATTAGCTGTGCCTATTTAGTGTGCATAACTTGGAAAAGAGTGCATATATAGGTATATTGTTGAACAACACCACACCCAGGTTATTGCAGGAATCTATAACTTTAGGTGTAAAGACGGGATTAGGAATAACGAAGTCTTGGGTGCAATCTAAAGTGAACTATTCAAATTAAAGCTAGCTAGGGTAGCTCGGGAGTGTGCACTAGTAAATTATTGTAGTTGCTTGGGAGACAATTATGGTAAAAATAGCGTTCATGATCGATAGAATATATTGACAATTTGTATGAGCATAAACAGAAGGGATTCCATCAATAAGGGAAATGAATACCTCAGTCTTTCTCTATATTCTTTACCTAACATTCAATTCTTTCTTTTAAGTCTTTTAATTCTTGAAAAATTTAGTTGTTAGAAAACCTTCACAAAAATATACTCAAAGTTTGGGAACTTGCTTCAGAAGTGTTCTTGGGTTGTGAAAGTTGCAGTTGGTAGGTTCTTTGTGGGATCGTTCTGTACTTATTTGACCAGGTTATATTGACTACGACCATTGCTTGGACGTGAATCAATGTGTTTGAAGTAATGAGTCTTGCAGATATTGTGCAACAAAGCTCTTGAGTGCTGGCAGTTGTGTAACTCGATATGGGTATAATGACTCAGTCCTGGCAGTTTAACTTATGCAACGTAATTGGGAGAAAGAGTTTGTGATGTGTTTTACCGTGGTTTGAAAATGAGTGTATTTCCTGTTGGTATGCAAAGCTTGGAATGTGTAATGAGTTTTCTCTATATGGGATCATAAACTCCTTGACTAGTTGAGTGCATCGATGTTTGTGGCGTAGGAAAGGGATAGAAGTTTCCAAGTTATCTTGGTGTGGTATGGTATACACGATGTGTTATAGAAAGTTGATAATGGCATATTCAAGGTTTTGAGATCAGTTCATAATATATGGGAAGTCATTAAAATTATTGAGCAGCGCGGGCAGCTGCAGGTGATTTAAGAATCGATCTTTCTGGTGATTAAGGAAAATGGTACAACTATTCTAGTGATTTGCCAGGGTATATGGTCCAAAAGGAAAAGGTAATGTAAACTGATAATATCTAGTGGTATGGTGGTATTCTCTTATTGGATCGACTGTAATAATTGAGTCGTTGATGGCATAGTGAAATTTTTGAATGGCTTTCGTGGTATGAATGGATGCTTGATGTGCGATATGTATTCATACGGTGGAGTGTGGAATCAGGCATAGTGATCCATGTGTTATATATGTGTTGGAGACTTGAAGTTCTTGTAAATCCGCCTATGCAATGGTTGTATATCGTGTGTATCAGCACCGTTTAGCGATTATTGGAAATCGGAAGCCCTAGTGGCTCTCTCTTAACTTGATATGACAAATTTGGGTTATGATGCTTGATTGCAGACTGGTTGTAATAAGTCAGGTTGTCTAGACTAATGTGATAAGGACTATGATGGAAATGGCACAAATTGCGTAGCAGAGTGCATCAGAGTATGCTCCAGCAGGGTAGTTGTACCTCAGGACCAGCGGACGGCTGGTAAGTATTGCTTTGTCAGTTGGGCCTTCGTGGTGAATATCAGTATAGAGGTTTCTACCATGGATTCAGTTCCGGTATTGAGGAACTTTGTCGGATGCATTTCTTGTGGCCGAGCTTGAGGCTATATATGTTTACTGTAATGAGCAATTCGACTCGATGTGCATTTCCTTTTGCGAGATTTATGCGTGGATCGGGTGGCATGCCGCCACGGGTTATTTGGATCGGGTGGCACGCCACCACAGGTATGGTATATGGATCGGGTGTCACGCCGCCACGGGTATGTCATTGGAGCGGGTTGCACGCCACAATAGTGTAATATGAAAATAGAGTTAGTTATATGTTACCCGGTATACAATACTCCCTGGCTTCTGCGAAAAACCCGTATTGGGTACCGCTCGATGAATAGCACATTGGTTGTGTCCTTTTAGGAATTGATATATATGTTAATTGTATCCCCGTGGGCGTGATTGATTGCTTGAGTTTAGACCTAAATATGTGCGTGGTTGACCGTTTTGAGCATGGTGACTTGAGGTGCTTCATGAGTAATAGTGTTTGGATAGAATCATGAATCGTGGCAAGGCCACGTGATGTTATGACCTCTTGAGGAGGATTCAGCTACTCTATGATGTGAGACTGAATCTCAATTCTATGTTATGATGGTGCAAAGGAATTGAATTACAGCTCTTTTATTGGAGACAGTTGTCATGATTTGAGTATGTTCGGACGTTTCTATTGGAGCGTATGTTTTGCTCGTCGCGGCTTAGGCCGGTGTTTGAGGTGTCATGTCACCAGTGCGGTGTATTATAATTGAAATGATCATTGGAGTCATTAATGAGTGTGAGCATATGTGATTTCAGCTGGTTAGAAAGGTAAAAATCGAGGTTTGGCTCTGAAATCTATTGTGGTATTAGTTAAAAGGGAAATGGATTCATGAATGGGTGACCTGACAGATGGATTCGATATATCGCGTGTTCTGTTGCCGTGGGCAGTATATGAAGGTGTTGGACTAAGACTTTAGCAAATGAAAAAGGTTTTTCAGTTAGTATTTGGTTATCAAAGGAAATTGTTGTGATTAGAGACTATCATCTCGAGTGATTGGGTTGTTTGATACATCATATGATCTCACTCGGAGTGGCGAGTATGGGTTATTGTAGTAGGTTCAGGTGTATCCTGAGTATAGGTATGGGATTAGCATTTGGTATATGATTTCAGAAAGTGCAATGTGGTTTATGGTTCAGATGGACTGTGAAATTCCAGCTATATGGTATTATCGGACTTATGTGAGATAGGGCGATGTGGGATCGCCCCGAATATATGCTTGGTAAGGTCATTCAGTTATTGGGTTGCTTCTAGTACAACTCTGGTACGCTCGAGGCCGAGAGTTTGCTTAAGTTGAGGAGAATGTGACGACCCGGCCCGTCGTCATGGGAATTACCACCCCATTACCTTTCATATATATTTTTCATTCTTTTATATCGGTGTTAGAGTTTATCGGGTGAGTTAGGAGTGATTCTGGTTGAAAATTAGGCAAATAGCCTTTTGAAAGGAAATTTGATTATAGAAAGTCAACCTGGAGTTGACTATTTAGTCATAGGTCCCAAAATTCAATTCTGATGATTTGGTTAGCTCCGGGAGGTGATTTGTGACTTAGGGGAGCAATCGGTATTGAATTTGGAGGTCCGTTGTAGAAATGGGCTTGAATTGGCTAAGGTTGAATTTTGGCGAAATTCGAACGGTAGGTGGGATTTTGATCCGGGAGTCGAAATGGAATTCTGACAATTCCAGTAGCTTCGTTATGTGATTTTGGATACGTCTGCAAATTTTCAGGTCATTCAGACGTCGTTTTGTCGGGTTTTTGATGGAATATTGGTTTCGGAAGTTTGAATTGAATCCTAGGCTTGAATCTGCTATAATTCGATGATTTCTGTGTTTAAGGGCGTGTTTTTATGATCGGAACAAGTTTGTATAGTGATTTAGAGTGGAATGGTATTTTTGGTTGAGGTCCCGGGGGCCTCGGGTATGAGTTCGGGAGGTTTAACGGAAGGATTTTGAGTTATAAGAGTTGCTGTTATAAAATGCAGCAGTGTTTTTGCTTCTGCGGATTGGGAACCACAGAAGTGGAACCGCAGGAGCGGGATTGTTATCGCAAATGCGAAATTGGGCTTGGCCAGGCAGTTCCACATAAGCGGATTTACTGGCACAGGAGCGGGCTCGCTTCTGCGAACCAGTGGTCGCAGAAGCGGAGGTAGGCGACTGGGTGAAGGATCGCAGGTGCGGAAGGGTTCCGCATAAGCGGTCTCGCAGGTGCGAGACCTGGACCGTAGGTACGAAATTGGCCGGTTAAGTGTTGGACCGCAGAAGCGACCATTTGGTCGCAGGTGCGGACTCGCAGGTGCGAGTCTAGGTCCGCAGAAGCGGAAATCGCGTCAGTTATTAGAATCAGAAGGTTAAAAATTTCAGAACAGTCTTAAAATGCTAAGGCATCTTCTAAGAGGTGATTAAGGGGCTATTTTCAGAGAAATCAAAGGGATTCTTCAGGTAATCATCCATGGACCTAAATTATGTCATTTCCTTGCTAAATTATGGTTTTTTTGACTGAAATTGGAGGAATTAGGGGTGTATTAATGGAGGTTTTCACCCTAGGCCTAGGTTATGGAAAATCAATGATTTGAATGGGTAAATGGAGTCCGATTTTGGTAAATTTTATATGTATGGACTCGTGTTGAGATAAGGATTATGAATATGTGACTTTTGTAATTTTTCAAGAAGCGTACCAAAAGTCAGGTTTTGGCAACTTTGTAGTTTTTGGTGTAATTTGAATTTCTTTGACTAGGTAACGTTCCATTGGCCCATTTTGATGTATTTCTATTGAATTTGATTAGATTCTACGCCTGTGGAGGTTGATTCTCGTGGCAAGGGCATCGCGGATTAGTCGTCGAGCCAAGTCGAGATGAGTAATGGATGTGGGTGATGACCAGCGGGTTCGAAACCCCAGTATACCACTTTGTGACGCTGTAATGCGGCGAGTCACGTACTCTCCTATGAGTGTGGGGTCGAATGTGATTGGGGACTATGGCTTAGTCTGACCTGTTATTACTATATTATGTTTTTGGCAACTATTGAGCCGGTGAACCTCCTTCTCGGATGGTTGTGTACCATTATGGGCTGTGAGCCAGTTATTGGGATCCTGCGAGGATCGTTATCATTGATATTGACATGATATTTTACTACCATTCTTGAGATATTACTGTCATAATGGTTTTCCAAACTCTGGAACTTCTGATATACCGTTTTCTAATGAAAAATGATAAAAAGAGTTTTCAAAAACTAATTTTGAGCCTATGAGGCTGTATTTTCATATTAGCTGACTGGTAGTGGATCGGGCTGCGCACCGCAGCGTATCATGATATTGTGCTTGGGCTGTAGGAGCCCCCTCCGGAGTCTGAACCCCCACAGCGATCACGGGTACTCAAATGGATCGGGCTACGCGCCGTAGTGGTCATATTCATGCATTGCATTGCATTTAGCTACACTTGTTAGCCGTTATATTGTTTTGCTGGTATTGCTGATACAGATACTATTGCAGGGTATTTTGATTATAGCTTTACTTTGTGCTATATTGTGATTTCCTACCTTTCGATGTCTTACCCTTGCTCATTACCACTGAGTCTGGAAGTACTCACTTTACTCCCTGCACCTTGTGTGCAGATCCAGGTACGTCATAGCAGACCTGACCCAGTAGCTGCTCGGAGATATTTTCTGGATAGTCAAGGTAGCTGCCGCGTCCGAAGGACCTGACTCTCCTTCCAGCTCACTTTTATTCATGTTGTTATCTATCTCCGCACTTGAGTACTGATGTAGACACTATTACACTTGTATGCTCTTTAGAGGCTCATGACTCGTGACCCCTGGTCTTTGAGGAGTTGTTACTATTTTGGGACGTGATCCCCGTACTTGTTTATTCTATTACTTTTGTTCTATATTTGCTTATGCCTAAAATGGTTAAAAGTGAGCTACTAGCTCCGTGAGTTCTATTGATTGGTCGGGCTGGCCTAGCAGTGTGTTGGGCACCATCACGACCGGGTTTGGGGTCGTGACAAAGTCTCATGTAGAGTCTATATTGGTTTTTGCTTGAAGCTTACGATCTCATCAATTTGTTGAGCTATTTTGTTGGGCGGGTGGAACTTGTTATGGAATTGTTTGACTAACTCATCCAAAATTTCAATAGAGTTGATAGGGAGTGAGTTAATCCATACCCGTGC
Organism: Nicotiana noctiflora; assembly: GCA_032618575.1. Taxonomy (NCBI): domain Eukaryota; kingdom Viridiplantae; phylum Streptophyta; class Magnoliopsida; order Solanales; family Solanaceae; genus Nicotiana; species Nicotiana noctiflora. The sequence continues at coordinate 49,184 of JASVEL010001060.1, forward strand.
AACTCTTGTAACCGAGAAATGAAATAACAATAGCCTGATTGCTTCCGCTGTCACATTGGGTTGTCTTTGCGTTTTGCATATAGAGAGGATATTTTTCAGATGATGCTGAGGGTCTCCAACTTGTGTCCCAGAAAAGAGTCCCTTGTTTTGAAACAAGTGTATCATATTATTTGTGATCTGGAACGATTCAGCTTGTATTGCTGGCACGACAATGGCAATAGCCAAGTTGTCAGCAGTTGGTTGTGCCCAATCATAAAGTGCACCCTCATGCACAAGACGTGCTTCTTCCCTAGCGTTTAACCTAGCTTGCTGGTTGGGGTTATTCACGTTTCCCTTGTCAATGTCAAATTTCAGTGTCTGCTGGGATTGTTGATTTTGTTTGTTTGCACGGTTTTGTGTCTGGAATGTTTGCTCTAGGTCTGAAAGTCCTTCAAGTAATTCTCCAGCCCTTGTAGATTTTCTAGGCATGCACCTGAGCAACCAATTCAACAATCGTCAAGATTTTCAATCAAAAGTTAGGTAGAGAGAAATTTGACTACAATAAGAATCTTGTAATTCTGTCAACGGCAATTAAAAATTCCGTTAACTCCCCGGCAACAACGCCAAAATTTGATCATGCCCAACTATGCCTTCTAAAAAGGACAGTGCGGTCGCAGCAATTATAACCCAAGTATTTCACACGGGGTCGAATCCTCAATGAGTTAACCTACCGACTACGATCTTCAAAACCTAATAATCTTCTGAATCAGCTTCCCAAATATTCAAATATCCTTTTGAGTGTTTCTTAATAACTACTTTTGCAAAGAACTCAATAACTGGAAAAATAACTAAATATGTTGTAGACAAGAATGAGAAAAACTAAGGTGATGATTTCCCCTATTGATGGAATCCCTTCTATTTATGCGCATACAAATTTATCAATATCTCTCTATCAATCGTGAACAATAATCCTACCGTAAATCTCTCCTGAGTAATCATAGTAATTTACTATTGCATTCTTCCGAGTTACACTAGCTTGCTTTAATTATCACAATTCACTTTAGATTACACCCAAAGTTTCGTTATTCCTAATCCCACCTTTAAACCCTTAATTATGGATCCCTCTAATAATCTAGGAGTGGTGTTGTTCAACAATAACCTAAATATGCATTCTTTTCCCAGTTTTGCACACTAAATAGGCCCAACGAATTGAGGATCCAGTCAAATAACTACAACAAGAACAAAGTTGAACAAATAGAGATTAACTAACAATTTGTATTCACATGAAGTTCATCAACCAATAGGTTCCATCAAAATCTTAGATAGGAATTTAGCTACTCATAACTATGAAAACAAAGGCTAGAATAGAATTCATGATGAAAATTCAAAAGAAAAGTAAGAGATATGTTTAGAGAATTCTCTCACACTAGTTTCCTTGCAAAAAGTACTCAAAAATACAATGCTTGCCTCCTTTGGGTGAATCCTAAGGTTTTATATAGGGTTTAGGTCATTAAAATCCCGTTTTTACATTTTAGTCCCACAAGTTTGCGCCTATCACTCCGCGGTCGCGATAGAACCGCGGTAGAATCAACTCTCTGAATCTTCATACTTTCAGCAGGCCTTATCCACCACGGTTTCACCGCGGTCGCGGTGGAACCGCGGTAGAACATGTTCTCTGAATCTTCAGGGCTGTTCTAGCATGGTTTTTATGATTTTTGCATAAATGGCCTTCACTACAAGAAAATGGGGCTTTAGCGAGGGGAAATTTGGTCGTTGAAAGTCCAATTTCGATCGTTATATGTTATTAGCGACCGGAAAAAATCCGGTCATCACCGGTCGTTAAAAGTCCCAACGCTAAAAGTTGACGACCGGATTCCAATCCGGTCGTTAAAGGATCTTTAGCGACTGCATAATTTTCGGTCGTTAAACATGCTTTTTAGCGATAGGATTTTCCCCTCGCTAATATGTTATCCGTTCGTTAAAAGTCTTTAACAACAACAATGGATTAAGTCAACCCAAGTGCTTTTAACGACCAATATTTCCTTCGTTAATTGTATAGTTACTCTTCATTAACAATCATTTATTTATTTGAGAAACATGTTCTTAAAGAGTTTTAGTGACCGCATTTTTCTTCTCTAATATGAAAATGCTATAAATATAATAAAAATTTTAATTACATGAATAGTAATAATTATTTTTATGCTTTCATACACGATCAACAACATTGAAAAATAAACCAAATACTTAATATCTTGTTAATACAAAGAACTAAAGTATAATATTTAAATGAAGTACAAATAAAATCATATAAAGGATGTACTAGTAGTTTACAATAGTTCAAACGGGAACAAAGTAAGTAAAATCATCTTCCTCGAGCTCCTTATCCTTCAATGTTTCCGTCACCTTTAGAAGTGTTGTCCTCCAAGCATCCTGTGGAATGAAGATATTTTAGTAGAATGTAGAAAATCGCTGTAAAATTACAACATAGTAATATGTGCTCAAGTCAATTAAGCATCTAAATATGAATCCACGAAGCAGTGATAACAAAAAGAATTAAACCAAATGGTGGCAAGAGCTCATTCATCAACAAAATTACAAGAGCAGATATGGATGTGCAGCCTTATGCTTTCACTACAAAGTCCTTGTTTGTCGGTCATACTGACTACAAATATCTGAGGTATCAAGTAATTGACACTCCTGGTATTCTGGATAGGCCATTTGAGGATCGTAATATCATTGAGATGTGTAGTATTACAGCTCTAGCACATCTGAGGGCTGCTGTGTTATTTTTCCTTGATATTTCTGGGTCTTGTGGTTAAAGCATAGCCCAGCAGGCTGCTCTTTTCCACAGCATCAAATCACTCTTTATGAACAAACCCTTGATGATCGTGTGCAACAAAACGGACTTGCAGCCATTAGAAGGGATTTCTCAGGTAGACAAGAAGTTAGTTGCAGAGATGAAAGATGAAGCCATGAAGACAGTGATAGGTCAAGACGGCGAGGAAATAGATGAAGCAGGTGTGTTGTTAACTATGAGCACGTTGACTGAAGACGGTGTGATTTCAGTGAAGAATGCAGCTTGTGGGAAGTTACTGAATCAGAGGGTGGAATTGAAAATAAAGTCGAAAAAATTGAATGTCTGCTTGAACCGCTTCCATGTTGCTATGCCAAAACTACGTGACCAGAAAGAGAGGCCAGCATGCATACCTTAGGCAGTGTTGGAAGCCAGAGCTAAGGAAGCTGAGGCAGATGCTGAGAAACAGAAAAGGAAACTTGAGCGAGATCTGGAGAATGAGAACGGAGGTGCAAGTGTTTACTCTGCCAGCTTGAGGAAGCACTATCTATTAGAAAATGAAGAGTGGAAGGAAGATGTAATGCCAAAAATTTTAGATGGGCACAATGTCTATGACTTTATTGCCCCTGATATCTTACAAAGGCTCGAAGAATTGGAGAGAGAAGAAGGTCTTCGTCAGGATGAAGAAGGAGATGATGATTTTGAGATGGACGGCGTTGAGCTGGCCCCTGAAGAACAAGCAGCATTAGCTGAAATCCGGAAACAGAAGAGTTTACTCATTCAACAGCATAGAATTAAGAAAAGCACCGCAGAGAGCCGACCCACTGTACCAAGAAAGTTTGACAAAGACAAGAAGTTCACTTCAAAAAGAATGGGAAGGCAGTTATCTGCTTTGGGGCTGGATCCAACTCTAGCAATCAATTGAGTCGTAGTATATCAAAGGGTCGTAAGCGAGAGAGATCAGTTGAATGTGGAGATGACATTGGTAATGATGCGATGGATGTCGACGACATTACTCCCAACAAGAAGCAAAGATTGAGGTCACTTTCCATTACGACAAGATCAAGGTCAAGGTCACGACCTCCAGATGAATTTGTTCGAGGGGAGGGCTTAAGGGACAAAGCCCAGAAGAAGATGGCTATAAGGATGGCTAAGGGTTCTTCTAAGAAGAGGAACAAGGATGCTCGACGGGGAGAGGCGGATAGAGTTATTCCTACTCTGAAACCAAAACATCTCTTCTCAGGAAAGCGATCACTAGGAAAACTGACCGGCGCTAGTAAACTAAGGTATATATTGCTACCATTTTATGCTCCTTTGACATTTTACAGGCTCCAGAAAATGTTTTCTCCATCTGCTTTTGCCTTCTCAATAGTTATTTTCTTGTCTTCATAGCTACTTGTGTACTTCGAGTTTTTAGAACGTTCGATGAATAAGATGAGATGGAAAACGACAACTCACATGGCATGTTAGAGTAAAACAGGATTTTCAATGTACTAACCCGTTATATGATGCAATCTATTGATCACTTGAAGATGGTAATGAAGGCTGATCAAACACTATCTTTGCTAGTTGTGCGTATTTACTCCCTAGCTCATCATATTTACTCTCCAGCCCTTCCAAACGTCCTTTTAGCGATTCATTTTCTTTTACAGTAGCATTCAACTTTTCCAACAATGCAGTTTTAGAGGAGTTACTACCTTTCAACTCCTTAGCGATTATCCCACCACCAAATCCAACTACATGACTCTTTTGTTGAGGTCCGAAGCACCTTTCTACAACCTCAATGTTTGTAAGCGTCGATTCAGATTGCACCAATTCTTTGATTTTATCCTGTAAAATAAAAAATTATTTAATTAAAATAATACAACACAATAAATAAATAATATAAATTAAAATCTATTAGTAAACATACATACTTCTCACTGGTTTCAGGTTCGACAAGCTTGTTGTCCTTCTTATGAGTCTAAAAAAAAATAGTTGCCATATCTGGTGGATTACCATCTTTACCTCCCTTCACATTACAATAAACAAGTCAAAGAAATTTTTGTAACAAAGACGAGTTTTCTTAATAGAATTATAAGATTTACTCACCAATTCATAAATGATCTCCCTAATTGGTTTACTACCCGTACGATGAGGCATACTCAACTTAGATCTATTGACTGAGTTTCTTGTACTTGTCTCCTAAATTAACAATATACCGGCAAAATTCTGGTTAGCCACTTAATATAACACAATTATAATAAATATCTATGACATCATACCTTAAATTTTTCAGTTAAAAAATGCTCTTTGACCAGCCATTTCCAATCACTCTCGTCTATCCCCTCTAGCACCTCTCTTAAAGCATCGCGGAATGGTTTAGACTTTATGTTCTTGTGCATCGAACCTCTCCAATTGTTTCATAACTTTCTCATGTGTTTCAAGACATGATCTCGTTGATCATTTATGTTATCACTACCAAATTTGTCCTATATTATTTCACAAGTATCATTAATAATGAAACTAAAAAAAATTCAAATAAAATAAACTTTTAACCAACTACGTGTATCACAGGAGATTATAAAGCTCATAATGGTATTTCCTTTTCACTTGTGAAGAAGAAATAGAGAAGGCAAATCAAGATAGTAATACTTTAAATTCTTACCGTAACAGATTGCCACATGTGCTCCAGCTTATATTCTTCAATTTCCGACCATGAGTGTATGTGCAATGGGCACATATTACGGTCACGAACTAATATACCTATGTGTCTCGAAAATAAGGCATGATGCTTCCCAACAACTCGATTGTTGTAAAAAGTGACTCTCAACTTTTCTCCAGCTTTGAGTCCTGCAACTTTTTTACACCTATTTTCTCTCTCACTTTTTTGGCCTTTTCAATTTCATGTGGACTTGTCCATATCAATTAATTCAAACATATAAAAATATTCATTACAATAATAACAAAAAATTACAGCTTAAGACAATAATATACTTATTTTGCTTCTTTTTGTGCCTTGCGTCACTTCTTCATCGGGGAAGGAAGCATCAGATTCCAATATTTGATCAAAACGAGGAGGCCCAAGATTATCCTTCTCAGCTTGGTTATTCTGATTAGAAGCTACTGCATTATAGTTTTTATTTTTGCCCATCAAAGTTCTCTGTTCAGCGTTTGCTCTTACTTGTTTGGTCTTTTCAGATTCATATGGACCTGTAAATCACAATTAAGTAAAAAGTTTCGATTCTACAATTAAGCATCAGGCAGACTTAGCAAAAAACAAGAGGAACCATCATCTAACCAGAAGTAAACTTGTAAGAACTTGCATAACTGTATCTGTTACACAAACATTGACATGTTTCGGACAAATGCCTAGCGGTTAAACGAAGATGCCTCTATATTTTTATGCTTCTTTAAGAGAATGTCCAAACTACTTGTGTCCTTTTTATGTCTCCCCTTTTTCTTTCACTCAATCATTTCCCATTTCAACTTCATCACCCCCAGAGAATCCTATCTCCATTATCCCTATCTTTGAACTATTTATATGTGCGAGAAAATCAGAATCAAATAACATCAGTTGCCAAGCTAGCTTTCGAGCAATATATGACCAATAGAGCTGAGAATCTAGAGGTCTTATATTCTTGCAGCATTCTTTAGCATATTTAAGACCAGTGGCTCTACAGGTTCTAACATATTTAAGACCAGTGGCTCTACTTTAGCATTCTTCTTTGTTAAGACCAGTGGCTCTACAGGTTCTCTAGCATATTTAAGACCAGTGGCTCAACTTTAGCATTCTCTAGCATTCTTTTCTGCTGTATAACAGTTGAGCACAAGCTCTGTTAAGAGGAAAGAGATAACAGTTAAATTGCAGAACAACAACTAGAACGCTTGTGTAAGGGTTAAGTAAACACATTGCTTTGTGATAATAAAATAGACAAGGCAAACTTATGTGGAGACGTAAAGAAAATAGTTAAGCAAAGAGATATATTAGATCCTACCTGTTAAAGTAATGGAAACAAGGAAACTAGCTTTTGCTTGAATCCGCAGACATATTTTGATTGTGTTATCAGAATTGATTGTTTTTTGTATATTTGAATAACTTTATTTTTACTTTCCAGATATTACATCAACTACAAATTAATGAAGAAAAAGGTTAAGCAGTATGGTAACCAAATCAAAGCTGGAGCACTAGATCGTCAACATGTTCTTAAGGATTTCTCACGGATGCTGGACAATCAGGTAAGAAAATGACGATTGTGCACTAGCATCCTTTACGTGCATATTAGCTAAATCATGTTAGAGTTGGTTTGTTGATCTTTACCGTCAGATATTTTCCTAACAGTTTTTATTATTAAGAGTAAGTTATGAGGCTCGCCAGTACATTCCTCACCAGAATACTGAGTATTGTTTAAGTTTTTTCTCAAGGTCTTATCGACAAAGCACCCAAACATGCTCTCTTAAACTGGAAATTCAATATAATAGGCCAGACATGTTCTCGGTTACTGCAGAAAACCAAAACTGGAAATGTACCAAAACAGATAAGCATAAACGAGAAAACCAAAAACTGTAGAAAAAATGCACATCTAAGAGCTGCCCAAGTTAATACGAATCAAGTTAATGCACCTTTCCGCGCTTGCGATGGATAAGAACTGGATGATTTCTGACATCTGGAGACAATAAGAAAGAAAGATAGCATTCATATACTGGGAGTATAGGCCAAAAAATATGATAGAGAGAATGCTAGAGATTGTATACCTGTTAGCACTTTCAAAGCCTCTGTAATTGCAATCCTTGACATAGCCGATGCCTCCTGAAAGGAGGAAAAAACTTCTGACTTTTCAACGAAGGATCGATATAGACAATAGCAAATAAAATACATATAATCTTATGGAAATAATGCAAATTAAGCTAAGATTTAGCAGTGGAAACAAAGGATCGGTATAGACAATAGCAACTAAAGACATTGTGTATTTAGAGAGGAGTGCAGTACATAAAGCTAATGATGCCAACATTGAGATAGTAAAAATCTTCAGCCAAGCTCATCTATCTGGAGATTTCACCTGGGAAGGTACTTGTTGTCGTTTACCATCTTCCAACATCAAATACATTTTGTCACAACCAGTAGAATCAAGAAAGCTAACACTGAAATTCATATTACCCAAGTGTTCAAATACAGCAAAGTCTCCAATTCTTAGGTTATAATTTTGCACAAATTGTTCCCAACCCTTATCAAACCATATAACACCATTATTCGATCGACCAATTGCTACATTCCATGTACTCAGGAGGTGGATCAAAGGGGAGTGAAAGAAAGTCTGAAACCTGCAACCCTTACAAGTCAAAATAAGGCCAAGGGTGGAATGATAAACACATTTTGGAAAACATTAAGTGACCACAACACAAACATTGAACAAGATAGATATGATGTACTAGCAATAGAAGATTCAAAGAAGAAAGAAACTGAATTGCAGTAAACATACCCTGTTCATATTCCCGTATCCGGCGTTCGACATTTTCAACATCTGCCGCTTGCCGCAAGATACCTTCAACTCTCACTCCTGGAATATATTGTAAAATCAACACCATGAAATGAGAATTCACAGACATTAAATAACTGAATAAACTTTACAACTAACGAAAAACATTAGTTGAAGATTATAACTCAATAGAACTTTGGCATATGTGTCCCAGAAATACGCATATAGAACACCAAAGCAGAGAGAGGATGTACCTAGTTCATCTTCAAGTTGAAGTAAATGCTTTATTTATAATCCTTGATATCACAAAATAATGTAATCCAAGTTCCAGAAAATGTCAAAGTAAAAGAGTCTCAGAATAGCTTCCTAATTTATTGTTTAAGCAGCAACGCACTGGTATCTCCATTCACTGTTTTATATACGTACATGTAATTTACCAATTTGAATTCATTAGTTCCAATCACTTCACCGGAAGCAGGGGTTTGAGCAGGATAATGCTTGACTCGTGTACAACCAACATAGGAATATTGCATCATGTTGGTTGTACACGAGTCAAGCATATACTAAAATTTGGGTCACCTTTTAAAATGTTTACTTCCGTTCCATGGTTAGATTGGATGGGCATCATGTTGTCTTTGGCAATGTGCTGTCTTGGATGGATGTTGTCTACAAAATTGAAGCAGAAGGGAGAGGAAGTGGAACCCCGAAAAGCAAAGTTATAATATCAAATAGCGGTTAACTACCTTAATGATCCAACTTGCCATGTATCAAAACACCTCAGATGCTTGATAATGCTTGCCCTCGAGCAAAAGTCAGACATTGTGGCTTGTAAAGTTAAAAAGAACCCTCTTGAAAGGGATCACAACTGCTGCTTAGAATAGACAGGGCCAGCTTTATGAAAATTGTTATAAAACTTTTGCTTCTATATGTATTTCATAAAAGATTTTGAATGAATTCTTGGCAATATGTACCAGGTATATTGAAAGTTCCTTTCGTTCTTATCTGTGTTACGAATGAACTTTTGCACTGGTATCATGATTCTGCCAAACAAAGTGCTACTCATTCATTGTGCTGGAGGTCGCCAACCAATGTTACCACATTCACACAGCGTAGACAAGTAGCTTCAATAAATCATTCTTCAAGACTGTTGCATTGAACGCAAATACAAATATGACTCAACTTTAAAAATTCAAGCAGAATCCATGGTCCATCTATAGCCTCTACAACAATGAAAGCATACGTTCACTTTTATTGAAAGCTAGGCAATCCAGACATCAAAGAGAAACCAAATGTTTCAAGCTCCACCAGAACAAAAAGCTGGATAATTGGATGCTGGAAATAGAGGAAAAAGGGAATAACATCTCATTTTTGTAAACAATGCAGACTATGAAACAATACTAATTCAAATGAAGCTCGAGAGAGAGACAAATGAACACCTACTGGAGTATAAGTTCAATACTGTGAAACAAAAGACATGAGGATTGTATAAGCAAATCAACTCAAATTGAACAAAATAGAAAATTACCAAAACAGATAAGCATAGACAAGAAAACCAAAAACTGCAGAAAGGGTGAGGACTGGATAATAGTTAATCGTGCACAGCAGTTAAATAGCAATAAGAAAGCTCCAGTTAACAAAAAACAGAATAGGCAGCAGGCTAGTATTGAGGCAGAACAAAAATTTGGGCAATTACCAGGTTCATCAGAAAAGGAAGCATCATATTCCAATATTGGATCAAAACCAGGAGGCCCAAGACTATCCTTCCGAGCTAGCTTATTCTGATTAGAAGCTACTGCATTATAGTTTTTATTTTTGCCCATCAAATTTCTCTGTTCAGCGTTTGCTCTTGCTTCATTGGCCTTTTCAGATTCATATGTACCTGTAAGTCACAATTAAGTAAAAAAAAATCAAGTACAATGACAATAACAAAAAATTACAACTTAAGAGAATAATATACTTATTTCGCTTCTTTGTTCAGCGTTTACTCTTATAGAACCAAAAGCTCTGAATCTTTTCCCTCGTCCCCTTGCTAAGGCACCAGTGGAACGTATGCATGCTTCAAAGTCTTAGAAGTTGATACCATTTCAAACTTCTGAGATTTTGATGGATCCATGTCAGCCTGATAGCAAAACAATTAGTTGATTAATAGATATTCCTGTTAATTTCATCATATATGAACATGTGAAGGTGTAGGAAACAAACTAAAAAGTTAAATAGCAATAGATAACAGCACTGGATAAAATTAACAGAAACATAACACATGAAAACTTAAAGAAAACAAATGTTTAGTGAGTCAATCCATTATATAATCAGCTAAGAAGAAATCCATTGGTGGAGTTTTAGAAACGTTTTTCCTTTCCTGCAACTTAACTTGTAAATCAAATGAGTTTTAGTATGGAACTTTTATTATAATAAAAGAGTGAACAAATTAAAAGCAGGTGTGATAGAACTCCAAACCTTCTTGAGTTCTTTTCCTTTTTAGTTGTGAAGAATTATCTAACTCCTCCTCTAAATCATCAATATTCTTTTGCAGAATATCAAAGGTATCACGAGGTTGCACCTTTTGTACAACATGCCAGCCTTTATTATAAAGATCCTCAGCATAAAAAACTTGCGATGCTTGGCTGGCTAATACAAAAGGCTCATTTGTTTTCAGAAATCGCTGGCGATTAACACTTACAAAGCCATATTCATCTATTTTAACTCATTTTTCTTGGTCATACACATCAAACCATGTACATCGAAATAAAACCACCCTTCTTCCGGGAACAAATTGTAATTCTAGAATCTCTGTTAATTCACCATAGAAATTGATATTTCTATTCTCTTCATCGGTCTCTCCAACTACAACCACCCCGCAATTTTGAGTTCTCAAACCTTTATCATAGTCCAACACGTGAAACCTATACTCATTAATAATATAGCCACGAAAACTTATCACATATGGCGTGGAACCACGTGACAATGACAGCAAATCTGTCATTTTCTTACTATCATCGTACTTTTGCAATCTTGCGACCTATCATGATGAAATACATAGTTTAGCAAATAATAATTACATAGTTTGAAAAATGTTATTATTAGTTGGTACTCACCTTTTCTTGTAACCAACTAATAAATTGTCTATCATAATTTTCTTGAGAGGTATCAACTGGAGTTTGTGAAAACTCTCTACAAAATTACGGTGTAAATATGTCAACTTAAATTAAAAAATAGAGAAGGTATGAAATTATTATAAAAATTCTTTACTTACTCAAGAAATGGTTGAACTTCATCTTCATTTTTCAAAATATAAAAATGTGCTTGCTCCAGATCATTTGAATCAAGTTTGACTATTTTCCCACCTCTTAAAGCTCTTCCGGATTGATAAAAAATTGCTAAACCTCCATCAGATTCTATAATACCACCATCATAATTTCGTTCAAGAAACTTTGTTTCCATTGTATGCAAATACCTTGAACATAAGGTCATACATTCAGCTGCTAAATATCCCTCTGCAATAGAACCTTCTGCGCATGCCCTATTACGAATAAAAGGCTTCAAAAAGTATATATATCGCTCCACTGGGTACATCCATCGACATTGAATAGGTCCAGAAATCTTAGCTTCATTAGCTAAATGAATAGGCAAGTGTTCCATGACATCAAAAAATGTAGGAGGGAACACCTTTTTCTAACTTGCACTCAGTTTTAGGAATCTGGCCATCTATCTGCTCTAATTCATTCATTCTTAAACATTTTCCTCCAAGCACATTGAAAAATAATGACAACTCAATAAGTGGTTCTCGTACATATTTGCTAAGCATACCGCGTATTGCAAGTGGGAGAAAATATTGTAGCAGGACATGGCAATCATGACTTTTTAAACCTGAAATTTTGCGATCTTTAAGGTTGACACATTGAGAAATATTTGATGAAAATCCATCTGGGACCTTTAAGTTCTTCAAGAAATTGAAAAACTTATACTTCTCTTTAGGAGATAGTGTAAAACATGTTGTTGGTAAGTCATACTTATCCCCATTTTTTATTGGATATTTCTTTTCTAATGTTCATTGCTTGCAAATCTAACCGAGTGTTTATGGTGTCTTTGGTTTTCCCTTTAACATTTAAGATTGTCCCCAGAATATTATCACATATGTTTTTCTCAATATGCATCACATCTAAGTTATGCCGCAACAATAGAGTTCTCCAATAAGGAAGATCAAAGAAAATACTCTTCTTATTCCATTTATCACCCCTACTCTCATGTGATATTTTAACCTTCGTCTTTGGATCCTTTGTTAATTGTAAACCATCTAAATCAACCACTTGATTAAGTATATCATCACCGGATAGCATTTTTGGTGGTAATCTTCGCTCGTTAGTACCATCGAATGACTCTTTATCATTCCTCCATTTGTGATTAAGAGGAAGAAAGCGTCGATGGCCCATATAAGATTGTTTTTTACAATTTTCTAACCTAATTGAAACAGTTTCTTTATTATAACATGGACAAGCCATTTTTCCCTTTGTACTCCATCCAGATAAATTCGCATATGCTGGAAATTGATTAATGGTCCACAACAAAGATGCATGTAACATAAAATTTTTGTCTAGCTGATGCATCAAAGGTCTCCACTCCAGATTCCCACAATTCTTTTAATTCCTCTATCAAAGGTTGAAGATAAACATCGATAGCATCTCCAGGACTCTCCGGACCATGAATAATCATCGACAAAATAAAATTGTCTTTCTTCATGCATAGCCAAGGTGGTAAATTATAAGGAATAAGTACTACAGGATAAATACTATATGGAATTTTGGAATTTCTAAACGGTTGAAAACCATCACTAGCAAGTCCAAGTCGAACATTACGAGGCTCAGCTGCAAAAGATTGGTAAAGTTCATCAAATATTTCCCATGCTATTGAATCAGCTGAGTGCCTCATTATTCCATCATTAACTCTTTTGTCATGATGCCATGTCATTAAATAAGATGTCTTTGAGGACATAAACAATCTTTAAAGTCTTGGCTTTAGAGGAAAATAACGTAAAATCTTGTATGCTATCTTTTTTCCACTTTAAATTTGGTTTCTCTACTATGTTTATCCTCTTTCCATCTAGATACGCCACAAACTTTGCAAGATTCAAGAAACTTATTATCCTTCCAATATAACATACAATCATTCTTACATGTATCAATCTTTTTGTAAGATAGCCCAAGGTCCCGAATAACCTTCTTTGCCTCATAATATGAATCTGGCAAATTAGATCCGTCGGGCAATAAATCTTCCTTCAACATCTTTAACAACATTGTAAATGACTCGTTACTCCAATTACCAATAGTTTTAATATGAAGCAATTTAATCAAAGTGGAAAGTTTAGAAATTTTTAAACTTTGGTACAAGGGTTGCTCAAAATCCTTTAAGACCCTATAGAATCTTTTTGCTTCAGGATTTGGTTCCTCCGCGAGAAACCCATCACCATCATTGTTCATATTGTCTCCATCAAAATTGGGGTAAAGATCTCTTAAAATGTCATGTATTTCATCCTCACCATCACCATATTCAATGTCATTATCATCTACAAATTCAGAATTTGACCGCGCCTCACCTAACCTTTCCCCATGGTGATACCAAAAAGTATAATTTTGGATTATCCCATGTACTATTAAATGTGATCTAACCAGCTCACGTGTTCCTGAAATTGCATTACAATATTTGATGCATGGACAATGTATTTCACGCGTTTCTTCCAATCTTGTAATAGCATAATTCAAAAATTTCTCTACCCCAAGTATGTAAGCATTATCTAGTCGATCATGAACAAGTCCCATCCATTGCTTATCAGGTGCCATAATCGGGTGCATAGAACTGCTTTAAAACAATTTTAAAAAAAAAAATATATATATATATATATATATATATATATATATATATATATATATATATATATATATATATATATATATATATATATATATGCATACAATTATCCATATATATATATATATATATATATATATATATATATATATATATATATACATATACACACATATAACAATGTCCATACTTAAGAATAAGAGCTACAAAAATCTGAAAATCGAGAGACTGAACACAGTAATTTTAATTTTTCACACATATTTCACGTTAAAAACAGACTAAAAATCGAGAGACTGCACACACATATTTCACGCGACTGAAACTGCATACATGCATCAAGGTTGAAAATTTGGATATCTATCATATATGGCAGTATTTAGTTTCAATCAAACAAAAAACACTTTTATTAACAATACTCTTCAAATTTGGATGTAATTATATATTTGAAAGATATGTAATTCTAAGAAGAAATCTAATATTGGATAAACGCAGAGTTAATTCATACATAAGGAAAATACTTAGGTTGAATAGAAGTTTACAGATATACCTTGACAAGAAGGAATAAAATCCTAGGTTGTAGAGAAGAGGCCAACTTGTGATTCTTTGTAGATCTTTGATAGCTCAAATCTGATTATGTGCGTGTAGTCTTGTAAGAGTAATTTGTCTTGTTTTCAATTGATAAAACAGAGAGAAGGGACGTTGTCCTGTTTTGGGAGAGGTGGTCAGTTTTCAATTGATAAAACAGAGAGAAGGGAACGTCCTGTTTTGGGAGAGGCGGTCACGTATGTTTTTGATAAAACAGAGAGGGGAACGTCCTTTTTTGGGAGAGGTGGTCACGAGAGTTAGGGTTGTGGGCTGCTTGGATTGGGTAAAAAAAGAGAGGGAAAATTTGGCGCCTAAGTTTATTTTTGTTTTAATTTGTGGGCTGCTTGGATTGGGTAAAAAAAATGAGGGAAATTAAAGCGCCTATGTTTATTTTTTTTAAATTTTATATATTGCTTATCATATACTCCCTCCGTTTCAATTTATGTGAACCCATTTGACTGGGCACGAAGTTTAAGAAAAGAGAGAAGACTTTTGATCTTGTGGTATAAAATGAGGCACCTTTATTTTGTGTGGCTATAAATATTTGCATAAAGGTAAATTGTTTCCAAATAAGGAAAAGGGTCATTCTTTTTGGCACGGACTAAAAAGGAAATAGGTTCACATAAATTGAAACAGAGGGAGTAGTATATTTTAACGACCGGCTTATTTAAGTTTTAACGACTAGAAATTATCCCTTCGTAAATATAAACAGCAAAATTAGACTTTAACGACCGAAAAAAAGTTTGGTCGTTATACATACACTTTTAACGACCAGATTTATGTCCCTTCGTTAATATTTTGTCGTTAAAAGTCAATATTCTTGTAGTGCTTTCTTCTACTTTTGACTCCAAAATTGCTCCTTAGCCTTCCTTAATCATTTTGTACCTACAATTCGTGTAAAACACTAATAAGAGCATTTTGTCATCATATATATTATCAATACAACTTAAGAATATGATTATTTAGGGCGTGAATATAGGAAAATTCACCTATTATCAAAATTCAAGGGTAAGGACGAGATGATTTTTTTCACAGTGCCACTCCCAACAATGGGAGTACTAGAGCCATCAGAAAGCTTTAACTTACCCAATGATGTTGATGCGTTAAGTGAAGAGAAAATGGTAAGATTTTTATGAAATTTGTTATTCTACTATGATGTAGTGCATTGCACTTAGACCTTTCAAATGGGTCGGGTTTTTCGGCAATACGATCCATTTAACCTTGTAAAATGATTTCGTAATCGGTTTAGACTTCTTGAGTTTTGGCTCGGACCGACCAGACAATCATTTGGTTGCAACAGTAATTTTTTCGATGATTAGTAGTCTAAGACAGTTCACTTCTATAAGCTTGATCACTTATGACATGCTTATATTTGAAGATCTTGATTTAATAGAGCTAGTGTTAGAACTAAATAAGGATTTGTAATTTTAAATTATTTAGAATTTCATTTTATTTATTTATTTTCTTGGTCTGAAAGATACATTCATGTTTAAATGGATTTTGTTATGAAAATCAAATAAAAATGGATTTTATATTTTCTAATTAAAGTGAGCTTTGTTACTAATAAATACGATTGTTGCTCTCTACAATTGGAGATATCGCTCTCAATAAGTTCACAAATATCTACCCAACAAAAATAATTTACCCGTATTTACATACTAAAGTATTTACATGGTCTACTTATCCCATGGATCATAGAAAACTTATTGATGATCGGCATTCTTTTGATACTTTTCTTTATCTTTTCTCCCTCTGTTGTATAATTAAAAAGAAAAGCTGATAGAGTTCTTTTTCCCTTCTTTGTTTCATATTTTCTTTTTCTCCATACCAATTATCAAAAAGAATAATCTATTTAGTATATCTTATTTCTCTTCTTTTTTTCTTGTTTTTTAGAATATATATATATATATATATATATATATATATATATATATATATAAGCACATAGGATCTAAAATTATATATCATTATAATAATTATAATAAAATGGTACATTAGTAATAAAACGATATATTAGTATTTAATATTATTATAAAATACTTGTCACGATATATACCAAAATTGCATATAAATATACAAAATAGGTATATTGCCATTTTATGACTTTTTTCACCTACTTCTTATGTAATGAATGTTATCTTCATGGAACTCCATAAAAAATTCATTTAAGACAATATTCAGTAGGACCTAGTAGAAAAAAATTTAAATAAAATAAAAATGGCTTATTTATTACGGTATAATGTTATATTATATTGTATACTATAACAATATAATATTACTATAACCATGGCTTTAGCTTTGCACAATAGCACATAGATTATTGAACGAATAACGAACGAGGTACACTATTATGTATATTGTATATTATTACATTATATTGTTGCAGTATATTGCATATTATTATAGTATATCGTTGCAGTATATTGTATATTATAACAGTATAGTGTTGCACTATAGCTATATACTCCTACAGTACATTGTATACCATAGCAGTATATTATTAGGTAACTGTTTTCTTCTTCAATTATTATGGTATACCGTTACAATATATTGTATATTATAATAGTATATTGTTATAGTATAGCTATATACTCCTATAGTATATGATATACCATAATGGTATACTGTTGGGTAATTGTGTTCTTCGATTTTTAGTAGAAAAATTTGATCTCAATCACCTCAAATCAACATCAAATGCGATTAGATTTTAGTATGAACTTCTGAAAGACACTATAAGCAATATAATAACAGCGACTTTGGATTAAATAATAAATATTTAAAATAAAAATTTTAAAATTCAAGCTTTAAGCCCAACAATGGTAGATATTTAAATACACCCATAAATTCAAATATGTGAAGCTTACTCCATGGTACTATAAGTAATATTTCATAGCACCAACATTATGGGTCTTCGTTATATTTGAGGAACTAAGTAATCGTATGTGCTACTTAACTAAAAAAAAATTATTTAGTTATCAAATCGTAATAGCTACTAAGTAAGCTTGCAAAAGTGAAGCTTGATGCATTAATATGTTGTACTTCAAATGCGAAGGTAAATATGCACTACAACGTGAGTGAATGTAGCTTATTGAAATATTGAATGAATTTCGTACTTTTTCACAAAGAGAAAGCTAGGGACTTTTATTAAAAGGAAAAATGCACTGTTTGGTATGTTGAGTAAAACAAATTCAAGGGAGAACATGGAATGTGTAGCCGGGAAATAAATTTGGATCAAATAGGTAGAACTTGCAAATAATTTTTAAATGGGTAAAACCAGGTAATTAGTTTGTGCCTCATAGGTAGATTGTGTAATTTCCTCATTATAAGTACATGAAGCCCGTTTGAACATAAGAAGTTTTTCACATTTTTTTGAAATCAGTGTTTGGCTAGAAAATCTTTAATTTTCATGAATTTTAAATTTTTTGAAAAGTTGAAAAATCCAAAAAAAAAAATATTTTTCAAAATTCACTCAGATCACTCACAAAACTTGAAAAATAATTCAAATTTATATTCATGTCCAAACAAAACTTTAATGTTCAAATACTATTTTCACTTTAATTATTTTTTATTTTTTGAAAATTTACAATTCTTATGTCCAAACGCGCACAAAGCAAGATTAAACGCTCTGAGCTTTCATATTTATACCACGTAAACACCAAAGGGGTCAGGGGTGATCCTGTTCAGTTTAATTATTTAGTCAATGCCTATGACCTTCAAAGACTTCTTCTGCGTGAACCATATGAGAAAACAAAGATTGGAATAAAAAATATTGTACCAGCCTGAGACCGACCCAGACCTGCGAGCCCAAATGGGCTTTGTGCTAAACGGGCTGATCCGTATGGTCCGGGCTCAAGAGTCCTAAGAGCCCACTGCAAGCCGGTCCAGCATGGAGAGATCGCGAGCCCCAGACTGTTTAGCCCCGGATCGGCTGGCAGGCTTGGGCTGGTTCAATCGGGCCTAATGGGCCCAACAACTATTTTTTTTTTTAAATTGGCCAAAAAAAACTAACCGTTGGCTTGCCAATTTAGCCATTTGGCTTTTTAAAAAAGAGCCATTTGCTCCCCTCCAAACTTTATTTTAAACCCAAATTTTTTATAATTGTCACACCTCCTTTTTTCACTACACCCCCGAAAATGGTATTATAAATATGGAGTTTTTTCAATAAAAGGACAATCGAAACGGAATTATTGTTTAAATAATCAGAGTCGCCACCTGGGAGATTTATGGTATCCCAAGTTACCGGTTAAAATCCGAATCGAGAAAAAGAATGACTATGTTTAACAGTCCGCGAACCAGAAATTCGGATAAGAAATTCTGTTAATTCGCGAGAAGGTGTTAGGCATTCCTGAGTTTCGTGGTTCTAGCATGATCGCTCAACTGCTATAATTGGCATAATTATCTGATTTTAAAATATTTTGAACCGTGCAAATTTTAACTTTAACCATTTTTATTTAATTTTTAATGAAAATTTCAACGTTATTTAAACACGTCTCGAACTACGTCACATAAATGCACCCGTAATTTTTGACACATTCTAACACCGTTGAGATTTGAATTTGGGTCACATAAATGTGCACCCGAGTTTAGAAAAGTAATATTATTAAAGGACGAGCCTAAAGCGACTAGCGTGTTGTTAACTTTGCGGGAGGCCATGGAAGTCCCGAGTTCTAAGTATTTTAAAAATATAATTAAAGAGGGCCATGCAATTTGTGAATTTTATTTGACGCGGCGCACCTCAATTTATTTTTAAAGGACATCCTAAAGATGAACTATTATTATCTATTAAAGATTGTCTCTACAAAACTTAATTAATTAGCATCGTTAATTGACTATTATCAAAAGCATTCAAGAAAATTTGGGCCTCAAGATCAAGTCCAATTCAAATAAGAGGATCTTCATTTATTGAAGACCCTTAATTCAGTAAAAATTACGTGTAGTAGCCACTAATTAGGGGTGTCTTTAATTTTTATCCACTAATTATAATGCTCATAAAAAATAGCCACCACTAACGGGGAAGACATATTTACCCTTTTGTATTTTGCTCATAATACCCAAAATCCCCCAAAACCCTTATTTTCATTTCCCAAATTATTTTGAGAGCAGTTTCAAGTTTCAGTATTCTCTTCTTCTTCATCTTCGTCGCATGCAAAATGAAAACCTCAGTTAAACTTCTGCTCCTTCATCTTCTCCGTCATCTATTCTGAATTGCGACTAGCTATATGTTTTTTATGCATTTTCGTTTTTCTTTATGTGTAAGTTGGTTCAATGCCGTGTGAAATTTCAAAAATGAGCATTATATATTGATTCAATGTCGTAGGTGTAGTGTGATTCTGTTATTGATAAATTTTTAGTGTGTGAAATTTAAAATATATTTGTGGTTGATTCAATATATTTGATTATGTAGGGATAATTTATAAAAATATATAGGGAAATTCATAAGCTTACCGTGTTTATGAATTTTTAGTTAACTGTGTTCATGAAATATAAGGAAGAAACGACATTAAATTTTAAAGTTGGAACTCAAAGTTAAGGACTGATTGTCCTTAACATTTGCACATGAAACTTGAAGTTAAGGACTAAGTGTACTTAACTTTGGAAGTTGAAAGTATAAATTATGTCACGGCCCGGATTTTTCCCGAACATCAGGATCGTGATGGCGCCTACTTGTTGTAGCTAGGCAAGCCACTACATTCAACATTAACCTGTTTTACCATTATTTCAAACTCATTTTATCAACAAGAATAATAATATTAACTAAATAAGTGCGGAAGACTTATCAAAATAGAAATAAGCAATACCAAGGTAAATCACTACTGAAATCCTCTACCCAAGACGTGGAGTCACCAACTGACGAACTACTACTGAATACTACACATAAAGGTCTGAAGGAAAATAACATAAATCTGTTTGTCTCGGAACAATGAGACTACAGTAAAATAATATAAATAAGTGGAAGTGACGTCGGGCCTGCGGACGCCTGCAAGCTACCTCGGTCTCGGAATGCTCAACTCCCACGCAAGACTCTACCATTGCTGCTCCTGATCAAAACCTGGACCTGTGCAAAAATGCACAGAAGTGCAATATCAGCACAATCCGATCCCATGTGCTGGTAAGTGGCTGGCCTATCCCGGCGAAGTAGTGACAAGCCTAGGACCAGACACCCACATAAACCTGTGCAGTTCTATATGTATATGTACACCACAAGATAATGAGAAATAATCAAGTAACAAACTCAACAAGAAGTATCATAAGAGTGAAGCTCAACAGTTAACAACAACTATTAAGTCAACAATGGAAAATAGAGTATAATGGAAACAGTTAATATCAAACAAGGAATAGCAAATAGTTGCGCGGCATCACCCTTCGTGCTTTTACTCTCATCCTCACCAAATAAGCAAATAAAAGTGCATGGCATCACCCTTCGTGATTTTACTCTCATCCTCACATCCATGGCACGGCATGATCCTTTATGCATGGTTCAATAACAAGGCACGGCATTACCCTTCGTTCATAATTAATCACAAGGCACAGCATGATCCTTCGTGCATAATCAATAACAAGGCACGACATTATCCTTCGTTCATAATCAATAACATAAGGCACTGCATTAACCTTCGTGCAAAAATCAATAAACAAGGCACGACATCACCCGTCGTGCATTATCACTCTTCCTCACCCAAATAACAACCACAATTAAGGGCAAAGAATGAAAACAATAATCATGAACCGTCCCGGCAAGGGACACAACAATCATCACAACAAGGTCCCGGCAAGGGAAAGCAATAATCCACTTTACAACAAGTCCCGGCAAGGGAAAATAATTTACAATTCCACAACCCGAAAAGGGTTCAACAATTCATCTTTAAAATATGTCACAATGCGTATCAACAACGACTCACGGTCATGCTAGATGCCAGTGTATGGATGCTCGTCACCACAGCCCATACACCGCACTCGATCACATAGCACATAATCTTATTCCCTCAAGCTAGGATAGAACAAACACTTACCTCTAGCCTTGAAGTCCAAATTATCCTTCAACTATAGCTTTACCCCTAATTTTCGCTTTCAACTTGCTCGAATCTAATCACAATTGATCCCATTACGTTAATAAATACTATATAACTTAGTTTGAATGCTTAAAAATGGTTTTCTCAAAGCTTACCCCAAAATTCCCCAAAACGCCCCTGACCCCACGTGGTCGGAACTCGGGGTTCGGACCAAAATCCGGTTACCCATTCCCCCACGAGTTCAAATTACCCAATTCATGGAAACCCTATGTTCTACCCAGAAACAAGAATTTCTGCCATGAAAACCTTTGATTTCTATTGAAAAATATGTTTAATGTTGTTAGGAATTGAAAGAATTAAGTAAAAGTGACTTACAATTATTTTGGAGTGAATTTGCTCTTGAGGGTTCGTGTGTGGTGTGTGGATTTTTGAAAGAATGAAGAAGAACTGAAAAATTCGTTTAAGTATAAAATTGCACAGCTGCGGATATCGCAATTGCGAACACTACAGGTCTGGGGGTCTGTGGCTCTCGCATTTGCGAGACAAGCTTCACATTTGCGAACTTGGCTGGGTCAAAGAAGCATTCACATTTGCGACAAAAGCTTCGCATTTGGGAACATGGGCGGAATATTGAAGGCCTCGCATTTGCGAGGTTAAGTTCGCATTTGCGAAACCACACGTGCCTGGACCTCCTTCGCAATTGCGATCAAGGCTTTGCATTTGCGAACACAGCCTTGGTTTGCCACCTTCGCAATTGCGAGAATTTCTTCGCATTTGCGAAGACACTAGCTGGGTGAAAAACCAGCTGTGTTATTTTTCAGAAATTGAACCAACGGCCTATCAAATCTTTACCCAAGCCCCCCGGAATCCAAACCAAACATGTACACAACATTAAAAACATATAACAAACTTGCTCGTGCGATCACATCGCTAATATAACATCGTTTTCATCAAATCAAACCTCACGTTCATGATTATCATCCTTTTTAGTTTCATAATTTTTAAATTTGGAACTCAAGGTTCAAAACACATCAAACGACATCCAAATGTCCCCAAACTTTGCAGAAAGCACATATATAATATTTAAGACTTGTGCCGGGCGTCGGAACCAAAATACAAGCCCGATACCAAGGTCATTTAATCCATTGTCCTTTAATAATTATAGCAAAAACAATTTAACAGAAAAATCTATAACTTAGGCTCTAGGCCTCAGAATTTGACTCCGGACGCATGTCCGAGTCCTATATTTTCCTACGGACCTTCCGGGACCATACGATCTCGGGTCCGGGTCTGTTTACCAAAAATATTGACCAAAGTCAATCATATCAATATTAATATCATTTTTCTTCAAATTTCTCATAGAATTCATATATTCTATCACAAAATCTTTCCGTCTACATGCCTGGATCATGCACGTAAATCGAGGCAACATAGAATGAGGTTTTCAAGACCTTGGAAATGCGGAACAAGTGAGGAAAACAAGTGATGACCCTTTGGGTCGTCACATCCTCCACCTCTAAAACAACCGTTCATCCTCGAACGGACAAGAGAAGGAAGTACCTGAGTCGGGCAACAAATGTGGGTAGCAGCTCCGCATATAAGACTCGGACTCCCAGGTCGATGCCTCAGGAGGCTGACCTCTCCACTGAACACGCACATAAGAATAACTCTTCGACCTCAACTATCGAACCTGCCGGTCTAGAATGGCCACCGGCTCCTCCTCTTAGGATAAATCATTTTCCAATTGGATAGTACTGAAGTCTAACACATGGGTGGGATCGCCGTGGTATCTCCGAAGCATAGATACATGGAAAATTGGATGCACAACTGATAAGCTAGGTGGCAGAGCTAGTCTGTAAGCCACCCCTCCCACTCGGTCCAGAATCTCAAATGGACCAATATACCTAGGGCTGAGTTTGCCCTTTTTCCCGAACCTCATCACGCCCTTCATGGGCGACACTCGGAGCAATACCCGCTCACCAACCATGAAATCTACATCTCAAACCTTACGATCCGCATAAGTCTTCTGTCTGGACTGAGTTGAACACAATCTCTCCTGGATAGTCTTTACCTTATCCACGGCCTCCTAAACTAAGTCTGTACCCAACAACCGAGCCTCTTCCGGCTCAAACCATCCAACTGGAGATCGACATCGCCTACCATACAACGCCTCATACGGGGCCATCTGAATGCTGGAGTGGTAGCTGTTATTGTAGGTGAACTCTGCTAATGGCAGAAACTGGTCCCACGAGCCTCCAAAATCAATGACACAGGCTCGAAGCATGTCCTCGAGAATCTGAATAGTCCTCTCGGACTTGACGTCCGTCTGAGGATGAAAAGTTGTACTCAACTGAACCTAAGTGCCTAACTCCTATTGGACCGCTCTCCAAAACCGCGAGGTAAACTGCGTACCCCGATCTTAGATAATAGACACTGACACCCCATGAAGACGAACAATCTCCCTGATGTAAATCTCTGCTAACCTCTCCGATGAGTAAGAGACAGATACTGGAATTAAGTGTGCTGACTTGGTCAGCCTATCAACAATGACCCAAATAACATCAAATTTCCTCCGAGTCAAGGGAAGTCCAGTAATGAAGTCCATAGTGATCCGCTCCCATTTCCACTGGGGAATTCGATTCTCTAGAACACACCACTCGGCCTCTGGTGCTCATATTTCACCTGCTGACAATTCAAACACCGAGCGACTTACACAATGATGTCTTTCTTCATCCTGCGCCACCAATATTGCTGCCGTAAATCCTGATACATCTTCGCGACGCCCGGGAGAATAGAATACCGCGAATTATGGTCCTCTGCTAAGATGAACTCTCGAATCCCATTAACATTGGGCACACAAACTCGACCATGTAATCTCAATACTCCGTCATCATTTAGAGTTACCTTCGTGGCACCTCCCTGCAGTACAGTATCTCTCAAGTTATGCAAATGAGCATCATCAAAATACCTCTCACGGATCCGCTCTAATAGAGATGAACGAGCGACCGTGCAGGCTAACACCCTGCTAGGCTAAAAAATGTCTAATCTCACGAATTGGTTGGCTAAGGCCCGGACATCTAGAGCAAATGGTCTCTGACTGACCGGAATGAATGCAAGACTACCCATGCTGGCAGACTTTCTACTCAATGCATCGGCCACCACATTGGCCTTACCTGGGTGATATAGGATAGTAAGATCATAGTCCTTCAGCAACTCTAACCATCTTCTCTGTCGTAAATTCAACTCCTTTTACTTGAACAAGTACCGTAGGCTTTTGTGATCAGTGTACACCTCACATGTCACACCATATAGATAATGCCTCCAGATCTTTAAGGCATGAACCACTGCTGCCAACTCAAGATCATGAACTGGATAAATCTTCTCACGTATTTTCAACTGCCTCGAAGCATAAACAATAACCTTACCATCCTACATCAATATTGCTCTAAGCCCTGTACGGGACGCATCACAGTAAATTGTATAAGGCCCTGCACCAGTAGGTAGTACCAGCACTAGTGCTGTAGTCAAAACTGTCTTGAGCTTTTGAAAGCTCGCCTCACACTCATCTGACCACTAGAACTGGGCACCCTTCTGGGTCAACCCGGTCATCGGGGTTGCAATAGAAGAAAACCCCTCTACAAATTTGTCACGACCCCAAATCCGGTCGTGATGGCGCCCAGCACATTGCTAGGCCAGCCTGACCAATCAATAACAATGACAGATCTAGGAGCTCGCTTTATCCTATTTAAGAATATCAAAACATTAAACAACAGTGATACATATATAGAAAATGGGGAAACAAGTCCCAAAATATACCAACTCCCATAGACCGCAGGGTAAAGAGTCATGAGCCTCTAAAGAACATAAGTGCAATAAAGTTTATAACAAACTCAGTGCGGAAAGGAAAGACAACAAGATAAAAAATGAAAGCTGGAAGGGGAGTCAGGTCCTGCGGACGCTGCAACTACCTCGACTATCCCGCACAATGCCTCTGAGCGGCTACCGAATCAGGTCTGCTTAGAGGTACCTGGATCTGCACACAAGGTGCAGGGAGTAAAATGAGTAATGCCAGACTTAGTGGTAATAAACAAGGGTAAGACATCGTAGATAAGAAATCCACAGTAAAGCACAATGTAAAGCTATACCAATACCCTGTAACAGTTCAATACCAATAGTAGAGAGCCAACAATATTAACTACAAATACAACAACTAGCGGGTGTAGCTAAATACAATGCAATGCATGAAATGACTGCTACGGCGCGTAGCCCGATCCAATTTGGGTACCCGTGCTCACTGTGGGGGTTCAGACTCCGGAGGGGCTCCTACAGCCCAAGCACAATATCATGAATATATGCTGCGGCGTGCAGCCCGATTCACTACCAGCCAGCTAAATGCAAATACAGCCTTGCAGGCTCAAAAGTAGTTTTTAAAAAATCCTTTATCAATTTTTCAGTTGAAAACAGTAAATGTCAAGTTCTAGAGATTGGAAATATCATGATAATAGTAATAGCTACAGACTGGTAGAAACTAGCATGTCAATTTCACAGAACGGTGCTAACGATCCTCGCAGGATCCCAATAACTGGCTCATAGCCCATAAGTATACTCAACCATCCGAGAAGAAGGTTCAACGGCTCAGGGGTAGCCAACATCACAATATAGTATGCAACCATCCGAGAAGGAGGTTCGACGGCTCAAGAATAGCCTGCTATCATAACACAGTATCAACACAGATCGGACTAAGCCATAGTCCCCAATCACAATCGACCCTGCACTCATACGAGAGTACGTGTCTCACCGTTATACAGCATCACAAAGTGGTATACCGGGGTTTCGCACCCGCTGGTCATCACCCACATCTATTACTCACCTCAATATAGTGTGAAGACTACTCTACGATGCCTTTGCCATGAGAATCAAGCTCCGCACGCGTAGAATCTGATCAAATACAATAAATACACATCAAATTAGACCAATGGAACGATACCCAGTCAAAACAACTCAATTTACATCGAAATTCACAAAGTTGCCAAAACTCAACTGTCGGTACGCTTGTCGAAAAATTACAAAAGTCATATATTCAGAATCCTCATCTCGATACGAGTCTAGGCATATAAAATTTACCAAAATCGGACTCCATTTGCCCACTCAAATCAGTGTTTTTCTTCAATTTTAGGCCTAGGGCTCAAACCCACCTTTAATCTTCCATTTACAGAGAATTAACCAAGGATTTAATGTTAAAATGATGTAATTAAGTCGCAAAACTTACCTCCGACGAAACCCCGATGATTTCCCAGCACTCTCCTGTCAATATCTTCTCTTAGAACTCAAAAATGGTGTTTTGGGGTGTGAAACCCGTGACTGGTTATGTTATGGTTTTAATTTCACTGCTAGCCCAATTTCTTCATCGCGTTCGCGATACTTCTCATGCGTCTGCGACGCTCTGACCAAAATACCCTTCGCGAATGCGACCTGTCCCACGCGTTCGCGATGCACAACTCAACAGCCATTCGAGATCTCTTCTACGCGAACGCATCTCCACACCACGCGAACGCGATGCCTTATGAATTCCTTATACGCGAACGCGACCCCATCCTTGTGAACGCGATGCATAACTGAACCTGGCCTACGCGAACGCGGGCCTTGCCCTCGCAAACGCGAAGGCTAATTTCCTGCCCAGTGATATGCAATTTATAGCAGACTTTTCCTTACTTCAAAATGCCGGATGATGGTCCGGATTCACCCCGAGGCCCCCGAGACCCCGACGAAAACCACCAACATACTCCAAAACATGATACGAACTTGTTCCAAGCATAAAAACACCATCCTAAACATCAAAATCACCAATTACACACGGATTCAAGCCTAAGTTTCTTCAAAACTTCCGAAACTATCATTCGATCAAAACCCCGACTAAACGACGTTCGAATGACCTGAACATTTGTGGAAATATCCAAAATCACATAACGAAGCTACAGGAATTGTCAAAATTCCATTCCGACCCCCCGGTCAAAATCTCACCTACCGATCGGATTTCGCCAAAATTCAACCTTAGCCAATTCAAGCCTATTTCTACACCGGACCTCCAAATTCAATTTCGATCACTCCCCTAAGTCAAAAATCACCTCCCGGAACTACCCGAATCATCAGAATCCGATTCCGAGCCCTCTAACTAAATAGTCAACTCCAGGTTGACTTTCCATATTCAAGTTTCCTTCAAAAAGGCTATATGCCTCATTTTCAATCCAATTCACTCCTAACTTACCTGATAAGCTCTAACACTGATATAAAAGCATAAAACATGTAATTACAACATAACGGGGTGGTAATTCCCGTGACGACGGCCCGGGTTGTCACAAAATCGACGGTAGTAACCTGCTAACCCTAAGAAACTCCGGATTTCAGTCACTGAAGCTGGTCGAGGCCAATTCTAGACTGCCTCAATCTTCTTTGAGCCCACCTGAATACCTTCCACTGATACAATGTGACCCAGGATTGCCACCGAACTCAACCAAAACTCACATTTCGAAAATTTGGCATATAGCTGATTATCCTTCAGAGTCTGAAGAACCACTCTAAGGTGCTGCTCGTGCTCTTCCTGGCTGCGGGAGTACACCAGGATGTCATCTATGAAGACTATCACGAACAGATCTAAGTAAGGCCTGAATACCCAATTCATCAACTCCATGAATGCTGCTGGGGCATTGGTCAATCCGAAGGACATGACCAAGAATTCATAATGCCCATATCTAGTGCGAAAGGCTGTCTTAGGAATGTCAGCCGCCCTGATCTTCAGCTGATGGTAGCCTGACCTCAAGTCTATTTTTGAGAACACCCTCGCACCCTCGCGGGCCTGCGCCAACAGGTGTGACACTTGTTCTTTATCATCACTTTGTTTAATTGTTGATAATCAATACACATCCGCATCGAGCCATCCTTCTTCTTCACAAATAGCACCGGTGCACCCCAGTGAGAAATACTGGGCCTGATAAAGCCCGTTTCTAGAAGGTCTTGCAACCGATCATTTAACTCCTTTAACTCTGGCGGGGCTATGCAATGCGGTGCCATTTCTGGATCTAGTATAATTCTTGAAATGATATAGGTGAGATGACATGCCCGGCAGGTCTGAAGGAAAAACCTCAGGAAACTTCCGTACAATAGGGACTGACTCAATGGAAGGAACCTCTGCGCTGGAATCACGAACATAAGCCAGATAAGCTAGACACCCCTTCCGACCATGCGTCGAGCCTTAACATAGGAAATAACAGTGCGAACGGAGTGGCTTGAGGTACCTTTCCACTCTAGTCGGGGTGATTCTGGCAAGGCCAAGGTCACTGTCTTGGCATGACAATCTAAGATATCATGGTATGGGGACAACCAGTCCATCCCCAATATGACGTCGAAATCCACCATGTCTAATAGTAACAGATCAACACGGGTCTCAAGACCCCCAAAACTAACTACGCACGAACGATGCACCCGGTCGACCACAATGGAGTCACCCACTGGTGTAGACATATAAATTGGAATATGCAGAGCATAGCTAGGCACGGCCAGATATGGTGCAAAGTAGGAAGACACATATGAATATGTAGACCCAGGGTCAAATAATACTGAAGCACCTCTGTCACAAACAAGAATGGTACCTGTAATCACGACATCTGATGATTCTACCTCTGGCCTGGCTGGTAAAGCATAAAATCGGGGATCAACACCTCCCATCTGAGCTACATCTCTAAGACGGTCATCCACTGGCTGACCTCTACCTCTGGCTGGACGGTCTCCACCTCTACGGTCTCGACCTTCATCTCTACGATCTCTACCCCCGCGTCTGGCTGGCTGGGCAGGCTGAGGGTCAGCTGGGGCTTGAATCATGGGATGAGGGCCCCGCTGCTGAATGTTGCCCGTCGCTCGAGGGCAAAACCTGGCAAGATGACCTGGGTCACCACAACCGTAGCAACATTTAAGATAATGGGGCTGCTGGCCCTGACGACCTGAATGGCCCCACGAACACTCTGAAGAGGCTGAGCACTAATAGGAGGCTGATTTGAATACTGCTCACAAAACCCATGATCACCTGGTCCACCCTATGAAGCCTAAAGGGCGGAATGAAAATGTCTGGAAGACTGGCCCATATCAAAAGATTCCCTACCCACAGAAGAAGAACCACTGAATCTGCCAGAATGACGAGGCCTCTTGTTTGAAGGATAACCACCTCCCCGAGCAAGAGCCATCTCAACTCTACATGATGCATTAGCTGCCTCCTAAAAAGATATATCACTCCCCACTCCCATAGCCATCTGAAGTCTAATCGGCTGATTAAGCCCATCTATGAACCTACGGACCCTCTCCCGCTCTATGGGGAGTATCACCACTGCATGACGCGCCAGATCAACAAATATCATCTCATACAGAGTGACAGTGATAGTACCCTACTGGAGGCGCTCAAACTGCCTCCGAAGTGCATCGTGCTGAGTAATAGGGAGAAACTTCTCCAGAAATAACTCTGCAAACTAATCCCATGATAAAGCCGGGGACCGTGCTGGTCGAGTCAAGAAATAATCTCTCCACCAAGTTTTGGCTGATCCTGAAAGCCTGAATGTACAGAAGTCAACTCCATTGGACTCCACTATCCCCATAGTCTTGAGAATCTCGTGGCAACTGAATAAGAAATTCTGAGGATCCTCTGATGTGGCACCGCTGAAGGTGGTGGTAAACAGCTTGGAGAACCGATCAAGTCTCCATAAGGAATAAGAAGTCATGGCCGGTCCATCTCCGGCCTGAGCTGTGGTACCTGACTGAGTGGCCACAGCTGGCTGAACCACTGGTGCCTGAGGCTGAGGAGTTGCTGGCTCCGAAGTACGAGCAACAGGAGTTTGGGCCCCTCCTCCAGCCTAAGAAGCAGCTAGTGCAGCTGGTAATAAGCCCGCTCTGGCAACGCTGTCCATAAAATCCGCTATCCTAACCAGAGCTTCCCGAATATCCGGTGTAAATAAAGCCTCTACTGGGACCTGAGCTGGGTCCACTAGAGCTGCTGGGACTGGAACCTTCTCGCCAGTCTCAATATGAGGCTCCACCTCTAGAATAGCTGCCGGGGGCTGAGCTCTGCCCCTACCACGGCCTACGATACGGTCTCGGCCCCTGCCCCTCACCGGAGCTACCTGGGGCTCAGGCTGCTGGTCAGCAGACGAAGAAGCGCGTGTCCTCACCATCTGCGAAAGGACAGAGTAGAAATTCAATCAATATTGAGGAACAAATCTTACGACAAGAAGGAACAAATGAGAGACTCTTTCCTAACTCAATAGACTCTGGAGGACAAGTACAGACGTCTCCGTACCTACCTCTCAAACTCTACTAAGCTTGTTCGTGAGTGGTGAGACCTATGTAACCTAGAGCTCTGATACCAACTTGTCACGACCCAGATTTTTCCCCAACATCCGGTTCGTGATGGCGCCTACTCGTGGTAGCTAGGCAAGCCACTACATTCAACATTAACCTGTTTTACCATTATTTCATACTCATTTTTATAAACAAGAATAATAACATTAACTAAATAAGTGCGGAAGACTTATCAAAATAGAAATAAGAAGTACCAACGTAAAACACTACTGAAATCCTCTACCCAAGACGTGGAGTCACCAACTCACGAACTACTACTGAATACTACACATAAATGTCTGAAGGAAAATAATATAAATCTATTTTTCTTGGAACAATAAGACTACAGTAAAATAATATAAATAAGTGGAAGAGACGCCGGGCCTGCGGACGCCTACAAGCTACCTCGGTCTCGGAATGCTCAACTCCCACGCAAGACTTTACTGCTGTTGCTCCTGATCAAAACCTGGACTTGTGCAAAAATGCACAGAAGTGCAGTATCAGCACAATCCGACCCCATGTGCTGGTAAGTGCCTGGCCTATCCCAGCGAAGTAGTGACAAGCCTAGGACCAGATACCCACATAAACCTGTGCAGTTCTATATGTTTATGTACATCACAAGATAACAAGAAATAATCAAGTAACAAACTCAACAAGAAGTATCATAAGATGGAAGCTCAACAGTTAACAACAATTATTAAGTCAACAATGGAAAACAGAGTATAATGGAAACAGTTAATATAAAACTAAATAGTTGCGCTGCATCACCCTTCGTGCTTTTACTCTCATCCTCACCAAATAAGCAAATAAAAGTGCACGGCATCACCCTTCGTGCTTTTACTCTCATCCTCACATCCATGGCACGGCATGATCCTTTGTGAATGGTTCAATAACAAGGCACGACATTACCCTTCGTGCATAATCAATCACAAGGCACGGCATGATCCTTCGTGCATAATCAATAACAAGGCATGTCATTATCCTTCGTGCATAATCAATAACATAAGGCACGTGTAACGACCCGGCCCGTCGTTACGGGAATTTCCACCCCGTTACCTTGCATTTACATATATTATGCTTTTAAAACAGTATTAGAGTATATCGGGTGAGTTAGGAGTGATTTGGATTGAAAATGAAACAAATAGCATGTTTGAAGAAAGCTTGAATATGAAAAGTCAACCAAGAGTTGACTATTGAGTTAGAGTGCTCGGAATCGGATTCGATGATTCGGATAGTTCCGGGAGGTGATTTGTGACTTAGGGGAGCGATCGGAATTGAATTTGGAGGCCCGGTGTAGAAATAGGCTTGAATTGGCTAAGGTTGAATTTTGGCGAAATCCGAACGGTAGGTGATATTTTGATCCGGGAGTCGGAATGGAATTCCGACAGTTGCAGTAGCTTCGTTAGGTGATTTTGGATGTGCCTGCAAAATTTCAGGTCATTCGGACGTCGTTTGGTCGGGTTTTGATTGAATGTGTAATTTGGAATGTTTTAAGGAATTTAGGCTTGAATTCGATGCGAATTATGAGTTTTGATGTTGTTAGACGTGTTTTGAGGATTGGAGCAAGTTCGAATAAGGTATGAAGATGTGTTGGTATGTTTGGATGAGGTCCCGGGGGCCTCGGGGTGTTTTCGGATGGTTAAACGGAAGAAAATCATGGAAATTGCAGGTGGAAGAGTTCTGGTTCTGTTGTTTCCGCTCCTGCGGAATTTTGGACGCAGGAGCGAGTCCGCAGAAGCGGACTAGGTGTGCAGGAGCGGAGGTTTACGCAGAAGCGGAATTTTATCCGCTGAAGCGTGGTCGCTGGTGCGACCCAATGATCGCAGAAGCGGACGAGGGAAATTGGGGCATGGTCCGCAGAAGCGGACGTTTTTCCGCTTGGGCGATACCGCAGAAGCGGTCAGTGATGTGCAGAGGCGGACGAGTCCGCAGAAGCGGGAGCTTCTTCGCAGAAGCGGGTCCGCTTAAGCGGCCCTTTGTTCGCAGAAGCGGAAATGGCCGGCTAGGCCTGGAACCGCTGAAGCGACCCTTTGGTCGCGGATACGGAAGCGTAGAAGCGGAAAATGTTCCGCAGAAGCGAAAATCGCTGTAAGTAAGTGTATCAGAAGTTAGAAAAAATTTCAGAAACATTTTAACATTTGGGGGTCTCGGCTTAAGGGCGATTTTGGGCGATTTTGAGGAGGAAATCAAGGGAAATCATCAGGTAATCAACTATGAACTCATATTATGATTAGTATTGATAATATCATGCAATTATATCATGAAAATGGAGGAATTTGGGGTAATTATGGAGGATTTAGCCCTAGTCTTGGACTTTAGAAAATCAAGGTTTTGAATGGGCAAATGGAGTCCGATTTTGGTAAAATTGATATGCTTAGACTCGTATTGAGACGAGGGTTCCAGAAATGTGAATTTTGTAAATTTTCAGAATGTGGGCCCGGGGCTCGGGTTTTGACAACTTTGGGAATTTTGATGTAAATTGAGTTGTATTGATTGGGTGTCGTCCCATTGGCCTAAATTGTTGTATTTTTACTGTATTTGATCAGATTCTACGCGTGCGGAGCTTGATTCTCGTGGCAAGGGCATTGCGGAGTAGTCGTCGCGCCGTATTGAGGTGAGTAATAGATGTGGGTGATGACCGGCGGGTTCGAAACCCCGGTATACCACTTTGTGACGCTGTATAGCGGCGAGACACGCACACTCTTGAGAGTGCGGGGTCGATCATGAACTGGAGACTACATATTAGTCCAACCTGTTGATATTGTATTATTGGCTATTCTAGAGCCGTCGAACCTCCTTCTCGGATGGTTGCATATATATATACATATTGTGATAATGGCCACTCTTGAGCCAAGGAACCCCCTTCTTGGGCGGTTGAGTATACATGTGGGCCGTGAGCCAGTTATTGGATCCCGCGAGGATCGTTATCATTGTCTTATCACATAGACATGCTAGTTTACTACTAGTCCGCAGCTATTTTTGGGTATTATGCTAATTCCAATCTCTGGAACTTGATATTACTGTTTTCTAACTGAAAAATGATAAAAGAGTTTTCAAAAAAAAACTACTTTTGAGCCTGCGAGGCTGTATCTGCATATTAGCTGACTAGTAGTGGATCGGGCTGCACGCCGCAGCGAGGTATATGTTGGATCGGACTGCGCGCCGCAGGGATATCTCTATGAGATGTGCTTGGGCTGTAGGAGCCCCTCCGGAGTCTGAACCCCCACAGTGAGCACGGGTACCCAAAATTGGAGTCGGGCTACACGCCGTAGCGTTCATATCATGCATTGCATTGCATTTAGCTACATCTGCTAGCTGTTATGCTATTTGTTGGTACAGGTACAGTGAAGATTGATTCTATGACAGGGTAGCTGATTATAGCTTTACATAGTGCTTTATTGCGGATTTCTTATCTGCGCTGTCTTACCCTTGTTTATTACCACTGAGTCTGGCAGTACTCATTTTACTCCCTGCACCTTGTGTGCGGATCCAGTACCTCTCGGCGGTGATCCGATGAGCTGTGCGAGGCGACGTTTGTGGATATTTGAGGTAGTTTGCAGAGTCCGCAGGACCCGATATTCCTTCCTACTTGTCTTTTGATTTTGTATTGACATTTCTTTCCGCACTTGGTATTGTATTAAACCTTTATACACTCATGTTCGGTAGAGGCTCATGACTCTTGACCCTTGGTCTATGGGAGTTGATGTATTATGGGACTTGGTTCCCCGTTTTCGTTACATGTATTGCTTTTATTTCGTCAATTACTATGCCTAGATGGGTTAAGGAGAGCTTCTAGCTCCGTTGTTAATATTGATTGGTCAGGTTGGCTTAGCAATGTGCTGGGCGCCATCACGACCGGATTTGGGGTCGTGACAAGTTGGTATCAGAGCCTAGGTTTACTAGGCCTCATGAGTCTTGAGCCGGTTAGTAGAGTCTTGTGGATCGGTACGGGGACGCCTGTACTTATCCTCGGGAGGCTGCGAACCTTTAGGAATCACTTCACATTTCTTGGAATTCTTATCGTGCGTACTTGATTCAGTTTGAGATATAATTTTTGAAATTCCTTCCACATGTCTGTGTACGCATCGAGCGCTCAGTAATGTAATTGCCTTATGGCTTATGATTTCCTCGAACGAGGGGCGAGATATAATCTCGGTGAGTTCATGTTGGGCCAGTCAGGATGACTTGAGGCTGGACCTTGTTTATGACTTGAGCATTGAGGTGCTGATTTTGTGAGTGGTGGCAATAGATAATGTACTGAGGGTTTGAAATCCCGTATTTTTGTACTATACAGTGCTATGCTGAGATAATACACGCGTCATGTGACGAGCGTGGTGGTATTATGACTGAGGATTTGGACTTGATCCTTCCCGATTGATTATTACTGTGTAAAATGACTGAGACTGGGCTTATATTTATGTACTTGAGCTAGTAGCCATGTTTGGGGCCTTGTGCCGATCTGTAGTGTATTAAGGAGGCTTACTAATGGATGAGTTGTTAATTGTTCGACTCTTACCTAATCTGTTGTGTAGCTCCGACCTATGGGCGTGGTGAATATTTACCATATCTCTTAATTGGAAGGTAAAGTGCCTTATGTGTAGTGTAACGAGTTCAAACTCAGGAAGACTAAAGTGATTATGCTATGTGTATCCTGGTGGAAGGTATTGTGCTGAAATGCTAAATTGAGGCGAGGTAGGTGGGTTGATTCTCATGTGTAATTGAAAGGTATTGATATGTGTTATGATTCGAGCAGATACAACGCAGGTTCAAGTATAAATTGTGATAATATGATTCGTGTAGTATTGAGATTTAATGTTGTTGAAATACATTGTGATATCTTGTTGAGTTGTGGAAGTATTGTTAGAATGGTTTGGTGATTCTCTGGCAGGTGGATAGGCCAATTTACAAAGGAAACTCTGCCGAAATTTTTGGAAAATTCGGGACTTAGAAAAGATTTTGTCATCTAAAGAGGGGCATAACTGTTGTGTGTGAATGAATGCAAGAATTGCAAAAGAGTTAATATTTCTGATGATTCGAGTCTCTGTCAAGGCTTGTAAATGACTTGAGTTTAATCTCATTATAACATTTCGGCATCACTTGAGTAATAATGATATGGGTGGTTAAAAGTGCTTTGATGAATGGCTTCGAGCTAAGTTGGGGAGGTTGCTATTGATTAACTGATTGCACTATTGTATGCTATGTTGATTCTGTCTCTAAGTATGTTGGGAAGATTCTGATAAAGGTTATGGTGCTTCGTAGATGTGAAGAAATACTAGGGTATTTTGAACTAAGGTTGGTAAGGAATGCTTGGTGTATAGAAAAGAGTGATAGCTAATAGTATCTGTATGTAATCATGATCTGCAGTGTCAGAATTCTAATAAGGCACAAGTGGTTCTGTTCAAAAAGACAGTGAATTACAGCTGAATAAGGATGACTGACGCCCGAGAATTGTTTACGGTGTTCAAGATTTTACTTGTAACAGTCAGGTGTCTCAACATTGTGCATGTGGCTAAAGATGGTGGTTTCGTTAGAAGAGATCGGTACTTGTGTTATATTATGTGAATGACGGGATTCTATGTAATCCGTATTAGAAGGTAATGATAACTAATTCAAATCGCAAGAGGTTCTTCATAATAAAGTATTGTAAGATGTGATCCTTCTGGAAATTTGAGAGAGTATTCAGTGGCCTATATGTCTCAGACCGTGTGGTCTTATGTACGAGTCTCGTGTGGAATGAGTTCATGTGTTATGGTGCTACGGTAGTGGCTAATATTAAATCAAAGATGAATCAGAAAGGAAACTGGGTAAATGGAACAACTTGTTAATAAACCGAAGCGGTATGATAAAGAATACGACTAATTCCTGGTATGTGGTTGAAGTGATGAGTCTTGCAGATATTGTGCAATAAGGCTTTTGAGTGTTGGCAGTCGTGTAACCCGATATGAGTATAATATGGGTATAAGGACTCAGTCCTGGCAGTTTAACTTATGCAATGTGATTGGGAGAAAGAGTTTATGATGTGTTTTAATGTGGTTTGAAAAATGAGTGTATTTCCTGTTGGTATGCAAAGCTTGGAATGTGTAATGAGTCTTCTCTATATGAGATCATAAAAGTCCTTGACTAGTTGATTGCGTCGATGTTTGCGGCGTATGAAAGGGATAAGAATTTCCAT
This sequence comes from Nicotiana noctiflora, assembly GCA_032618575.1. Taxonomy (NCBI): domain Eukaryota; kingdom Viridiplantae; phylum Streptophyta; class Magnoliopsida; order Solanales; family Solanaceae; genus Nicotiana; species Nicotiana noctiflora. The sequence continues at coordinate 86,420 of JASVEL010001060.1, forward strand.
GTTATCTTAGTATGGTATACGCGATGTGTTATGGAAAGTTGATAATGGTATATTCCAGGTTTTGAGAACAGTTCATAATATATGGGAAGTCAATAAAATTATTGAGCAGCGCGAACAATTGCAGATGAATTAAGAATCGATCTTTCTAATGATTTAAGAAAAACGGTACTGCTATTCTATTAACTTGGCAGGGAATATGATCCAAAAAGGACAAGGTAATGGAAATTGATGATATCCAGTGGTATGGTGGTATTCTCTTGTGGGATCGACTGTAATAATTGAGTCGTTGATGGCATAGTAAAATTTCCGAATGGCTTTCGAGGTATGAATAGATGCTTGATGTGTGTTATGTAATCGTACGGTGGAGTGTGGGATCAGGCATAGTGATCCATATGTAATACATGTGTTAGAGTCTGGAAGTTCTCGTAATCCGCCTATGCAATGGTTGTATATCGTGTGTATTAGCACCGTTTAGCTCTTAGCTTGATATGATGAATTTGGGTTATGATACCTTATTTCAGACTGGTTGACATAAGCCAGGTCGTCTAGACTAATGTGATATGGGCTATGTCGGAAAATGGCACAAATTGCGTAGCAGAGAACATCAGAGTATGCTCCCACAGAGTAATTGTACACAGGACCAGCGGACGACTGGTAGGCATTGCTTTGTTAGTTGGACCTTAGTGGCGGATGTTAGTGTAGAGATATCTACCATTGATTTAGTTCCAGTATTGAGAAACGTTGTCAGATGCGTTTCATGTGGCCGAGCTTGAGGCTATATATATATATGTTTGCTGTAATGAGAAAATTCGACTCGATATGCATTTCCTTTTTGCGAGATTTATGCATGGATCGGGTGGCACGCCGCCACAGGTATAATATCTAGATCGGGTGGCACGCTGCCACGGGTATGTCATTGGATCGGGTTGCACGCCGCAACAGAATATTGTGAAAATATAGCTAGTTATATGCTACCTGGTATACAATACCTCCTGGCTTCTGAGGAAGAGTCTGTATTGAGTATCGCTTGGCGAATGGCACATCGGTTGTGTTCTTTCAGGATTTGATAGCATACGTTAATTGTTTCACCGTGGGTGAGGTTGATTGCTTGGGTTCAGACCTAAATATGTGTGTAGCTGATCGTTTTGAGCTTGGTAAATTGGGGTGCTTCATGAATAATAATGTTTGGATAAAATCATGAATCGTGGCAAGGCCGCGTGATGTTATGACCTCTCGAGGAGGATTCAGGTACTTTATTTCTATAATGCGAGACGCGGTCTCAGTTCTATATTATGATGGCACAGAGGGATTGAATTGCAGCTCTTTTGCTGGAGACAGTTGTCATGAATTGAGCTGTCATGATTCGAGTGTGTGCATACGTTTCTATTTGAGCCTATGTTGTGCTCGTCGTGGCTTAGGCCGGTGTTGAGGTGTCTTATCACTAGTGCGGTGTGTTATAATCGAAATGGTCGTTGGAGCCAATAATGAATGTGAGTATATGTGATTTCAGTTGGTTAGAAAGGTAATACCGAGATTTGGGTCCGAAATCTGTTGTGGTATCAGTTAAAAGTGAAATGGATTCATGAATGGTTGACCCGAGAGATGGATTCGATATATCGCGTGTTTGGTTGCCGTGGGCATGATATGAAGGTGTTGGAACAAGACTCTATCTAATGGAAAAGGTTTTTCAGCTAGTATTTGGTGATTGTGGCCAGTTGTTGTGATTAGAGACTATCGTCTCGAGTGATTGAGTTGTGTGATACATCATATGATCTCACCCGGAGTAGTGAGTATGGGTTATTGTAGTGGATTCAAGTGTATCCTGAGTATAGGCATGGGATTTGCAATTGGCATATGATTTCAGAAAGTACAATGTGATTTATGGTTAAGATGGTCTGTGAAATTTTGACTATATGGTGTTTTCGGACTTATGTGAGATAAGGGTGACGTATGATCGCCCTAATATATGCTTGGTAAGGTCATTCAGCTATTGGGTTGCTTCTAGTACAACTCTGAGTACGCTCGCGGACGAGCGTTTGTTTAAGTTGGGGAGAATGTAACGACCCGGCCCGTCGTTACGGGAATTTCCACCCCGTTACCTTGCATTTACATATATTATGCTTTTAAAACAGTATTAGAGTATATCGGGTGAGTTAGGAGTGATTTGGATTGAAAATGAAACAAATAGCATGTTTGAAGAAAGCTTGAATATGAAAAGTCAACCAAGAGTTGACTATTGAGTTAGAGTGCTCGGAATCGGATTCCGATGATTCGACTAGTTCCGGGGGATCATTTATGACTTAGGGGAGCGATCGGAATTGAATTTGGAGGCCCGGTGTAGAAATAGGCTTGAATTGGCTAAGGTTGAATTTTGGCGAAATCCGAACGGTAGGTGATATTTTGATCCGGGAGTCGGAATGGAATTCCGACAGTTGCAGTAGCTTCGTTAGGTGATTTTGGATGTGCCTGCAAAATTTCAGGTCATTCGGACGTCGTTTGGTCGGGTTTTGATTGAATGTGTAATTTGGAATGTTTTAAGGAATTTAGGCTTGAATTCGATGCGAATTATGAGTTTTGATGTTGTTAGACGTGTTTTGAGGATTGGAGCAAGTTCGAATAAGGTATGAAGATGTGTTGGTATGTTTGGATGAGGTCCCGGGGGCCTCGGGGTGTTTTCGGATGGTTAAACGGAAGAAAATCATGGAAATTGCAGGTGGAAGAGTTCTGGTTCTGTTGTTTCCGCTCCTGCGGAATTTTGGACGCAGGAGCGAGTCCGCAGAAGCGGACTAGGTGCGCAGGAGCGGAGGTTTACGCAGAAGCGGAATTTTATCCGCTGAAGCGTGGTCGCTGGTGCGACCCAATGATCGCAGAAGCGGACGAGGGAAATTGGGGCATGGTCCGCAGAAGCGGACGTTTTTCCGCTTGGGCGATACCGCAGAAGCGGTCAGTGATGCGCAGAGGCGGACGAGTCCGCAGAAGCGGGAGCTTCTTCGCAGAAGCGGGTCCGCTTAAGCGGCCCTTTGTTCGCAGAAGCGGAAATGGCCGGCTAGGCCTGGAACCGCCGAAGCGACCCTTTGGTCGCGGATACGGAAGCGTAGAAGCGGAAAATGTTCCGCAGAAGCGAAAATCGCTGTAAGTAAGTGTATCAGAAGTTAGAAAAAATTTCAGAAACATTTTAACATTTGGGGGTCTCGGCTTAAGGGCGATTTTGGGCGATTTTGAGGAGGAAATCAAGGGAAATCATCAGGTAATCAACTATGAACTCATATTATGATTAGTATTGATAATATCATGCAATTATATCATGAAAATGGAGGAATTTGGGGTAATTATGGAGGATTTAGCCCTAGTCTTGGACTTTAGAAAATCAAGGTTTTGAATGGGCAAATGGAGTCCGATTTTGGTAAAATTGATATGCTTAGACTCGTATTGAGACGAGGGTTCCGGAAATGTGAATTTCGTAAATTTTCAGAATGTGGGCCCGGGGCTCGGGTTTTGACAACTTTGGGAATTTTGATGTAAATTGAGTTGTATTGATTGGGTGTCGTCCCATTGGCCTAAATTGTTGTATTTTTACTGTATTTGATCAGATTCTACGCGTGCGAGCTTGATTCTCGTGGCAAGGGCATTGCGGAGTAGTCGTCGCGCCGTATTGAGGTGAGTAATAGATGTGGGTGATGACCAGCGGGTTCGAAACCCCGGTATACCACTTTGTGACGCTGTATAGCGGCGAGACACGCACACTCTTGAGGGTGCGGGGTCGATCATGAACTGGAGACTACATATTAGTCCAACCTGTTGATATTGTATTATTGGCTATTCTAGAGCCGTCGAACCTCCTTCTCGGACGGTTGCATATTATATATTGTGATAATGGCCACTCTTGAGCCGAGGAACCCCCTTCTTGGGCGGTTGAGTATACATGTGGGCCGTGAGCCGGTTATTGGATCCCGCGAGGATCGTTATCATTGTCTTATCACATAGACATGCTAGTTTACTACTAGTCCGCAGCTATTTTTGGGTATTATGCTAATTCCAATCTCTGGAACTTGATATTACTGTTTTCTAACTGAAAAATGATAAAAGAGTTTTCAAAAAAAAACTACTTTTGAGCCTGCGAGGCTGTATCTGCATATTAGCTGACTAGTAGTGGATCGGGCTGCACGCCGCAGCGAGGTATATGTTGGATCGGACTGCGCGCCGCAGGAATATCTCTATGAGATGTGCTTGGGCTGTAGGAGCCCCTCCGTAGTCCGAACCCCCACAGTGAGCACGGGTACCCAAAATTGGAGTCGGGCTACACGCCGTAGCGTTCATATCATGCATTGCATTGCATTTAGCTACATCTGCTAGCTGTTATGCTATTTGTTGGTACAGGTACAGTGAAGATTGATTCTATGACAGGGTAGCTGATTATAGCTTTACATAGTGCTTTATTGCGGATTTCTTATCTGCGCTGTCTTACCCTTGTTTATTACCACTGAGTCTGGCAGTACTCATTTTACTCCCCGCACCTTGTGTGCAGATCCAGGTACCTCTCAGCAGTGATCCAGTAGCTGTGCGAGGCGACGTTTGTGGATATTCGAGGTAGCTGCCAGAGTCCGCAGGACCCGATATTCCTTCCTACTGTCTTTTGATTTTGTATTGACATTTCTTTCCGCACTTGGTATTGTATTAAACCTTTATACACTCATGTTCAGTAGAGGCTCATGACTCTTGACCCTTGGTCTATGGGAGTTGATGTATTATGGGACTTGGTTCCCCGTTTTCGTTACATGTATTGCTTTTATTTCGTCAATTACTATGCCTAGATGGGTTAAGGAGAGCTTCTAGCTCCGTTGTTAATATTGATTGGTCAGGCTGGCTTAGCAATGTGCTGGGCGCCATCACGACCGGATTTGGGGTCGTGACAGCACGACATTAACCTTTGTGCAAAAATCAATAAACAAGGCACGACATCACCCTTCGTGCATTATCACTCTTCCTCGCCCAAATAACAACCACAGTTAAGGGCAAAGAATGAAAACAATAATCATGAACCGTCCCGGCAAGGGACACAACAATCATCACAACAAGGTCCCGGCAAGGGAAAGCAATAATCCACTTTACAACAAGTCCCGGCAATGGAAAATAATTTACAATTCCACAACCCGGCAAGGGTTCAACAATTCATCTTTAAAATATTTCACAATAAGTATCAACAACGACTCATGGTCATGCTAGACGCCGGTGTATGGATGGTCGTCACCACAGCCCATACACCGCACTCGATCACATAGCACATAGCACATAATCCTATTCCCTCAAGCTAGGATAGAACAAACACTTAGCTCTAGCCTTGAAGTCCAAATTATCCTTCAACTATTGCTTTACCCCGAATTTCTGCTTTCAACTTGCTCGAATCTAATCAATATTGATCCCATTACATTAATAAATACTATATAACTTAGTTTGAATGCTTAAAATGGTTTTCTCAAAGTTTACCCAAAAATTTCCCAAAACGCGCTTGGCCCCACGTGGTCAGAACTCGGAGTTCAGACCAAAATCCAGTTATCCATTCCCCCACGATTTCAAATATATGGTTTGTTTCAAAATCGGACCTCAATTCGAGGTCCAATTACCCAATTCATGGAAACCCTATGTTCTACCCAAAAACAAGAATTTCAACCATGAAAAACTTTGATTTCTATTGCAAAACATGTTTAATGTTGTTAGGAATTGAAAGAATTAAGTAAAAAGTGACTTACAATTGTTTTGGAGTGAATTTGCTCTTGAGGGTTCATGTGTGGTGTGTGGGTTTTTGAAAGAATGAAGAAAGAACTGAAAAATTCGTTTAAGTATATAATTGCACAGCTGCGGATATCGCAATTGCGAACATTTGTTCGCAATTGCGAACACTACAGGTATGGGGGTCTGTGGCTCTCGCATTTCCGAGACAAGCTTCGCATTTGCGAACTTGGCTGGGTCAAAGAAGCCTTCGCATTTGCGACAAAAGCTTCGCATTTGCGAACATGGGCAGAATATTTAAGGCCTCGCATTTGCGAGGTTAAGTTCGCATTTGCGAACCCACACGTGCCTGGACCTCCTTCACAATTGCGATCAAAGATTCACATTTGCAAACACAGCCTTGGTCTTCCACCTTCACAATTGTGAGAATTTCTTCGCATTTGCGAAGACACCAGCTGGGTGAAAAATCGGCTATGTTATTTTTCAGAAATTGAACCAACAGCCTATCAAATCTTTACCCGAGCCCCCCGCGCTCCAAATCAAACATGTACACAACATCAAAAACATATTACAAATTTGCTCGTGCGATCACATCGCTAATATAACATCGTTTTCATCAAATCAAGCCTCATGTTCATGATTATCATCCTTTTTAGTTTCATAACTTTCAAATTTGGAACTCAAGGTTCAAAACACATCAAACGACATCCAAATGTCTCCAAACACTGCAGTAAGCACATATATAATATTTAAGACTTGTGTCGGGTGTCTAAACCAAAATACGAGCCCGATACCAAGGTCATTTAATTCATTTTTCTTTAATAATTACAGCAAAAATAATTTAACAGAAAAATCCATAACTTAGGCTCTAGGCGTCAGAATTCGACTCCGGACGCATGTCTGAGTCGCATATTTTCTTACGGACCTTCCGGGACCGTCCGATCTCGTGTCCGGGTCCGTTTACCAAAAATGTTGAAAGAAGTCAACCATATCAATATTAATATCATTTTTCTTCAAATTTCTCATAGAATTCATATATTCTATCACAAAATCTTTCCGGCTACATGCCCTGGATCATGCACGTAAATCGAGGCAACGTAGAATGAGGTTTTCAAGGCCTCGAAAGTGCGAAACAAGTGAGAAAAATAGGTGATGACCCTTTGGGTCGTCACAATTTAAGGACGATATTTCCTTAACCTTCGCACTTAAAATTTAAAGTTAAGGATTGTATTTCCTTAACTTTTAAACTTGAAATTTTAAGTTAAGTCCTAATCTTTGTTTGTTTTTTCTTCTTTTCTAGTATCATAATGGAAGGCGATCGTCTATTTGATTTTGACAATGGCGTAATTTTTTGGTATATTGGAAATGAGATTTTTAATATAAGGAAATAATTAAAAGTTTACTGTCGAATAACCAATGGAAGAAATTGAGAGAATGTATTTTTGGCAACTTCTTCAGATTACAACGTGTGAAGTTCTCGGGCAAACTTATGCACTGTATATTGCTCTCTGAAATTATAAGCAGTGAAGCTGATTTGATGACGTTCAAGGTATTTGACCGTGATATTAAGTTTACTCATGATGCATTCCATATTATTACTGGTTTTAAGTGTCATTCGTCGCTTGATAGGAAAGGTTTAAATGAGAAATAGAATAGGCTTTTAAGAGTCTATTTATATGGAAAGGACAAAATTGAGTTGGCTGATTTGTATAGTTTTATTTATAGCCGCCTGCATGGTACATTTTCATCATTCATTGGCAGTGATAATGATGCTTTAAAATTGGAAACACTATATTTTGTTGAGTGGGTTTCGATGGGCAAGAGGAAAAACAGCAATGTGTCGGAGCAAATAATAAAAATTGTCGATGATGAAGCACTGTGTGCTTCCTTCAATTGGGTCTCTCTCGCTTACGAGACGCTATTAAAATCGTTGAAGAGTTGGTTGAATTCAAATGAGAATAAGGTTGATAAGGAGAAAGAGAAAGAGAAAGAAAAAGAGTTGGATAGCTATACTTTAGTTGGCTTTCCGTATGCATTTTGTGTTTGGATTATGGAAGTACTTCCTATTTTCCAGGAGAAATAATTTGTGAACTTCAAGGAAAGTGGTTATCCTCACATTTTATGTTATTCTGAAATGAAGTCTCCACAATTTGATGCTCGTTGTAGAAAATATTTTCATAATGTACAAGTAAGTTAATATAATTACTATCTATTTTTTTGGTTATTTGTTTTAGTTATGTATAATTATGTTTACTTTTTCTTATATAACAGTTGTTTAAGTTGATTGAGTTGTCACCCTTTATTCCTGTGGAAGAAGAAGATACAAAGCCTCTTCGTGTTGAGGAGCCAATTTCACAAGATGAAAGCTCAAGGTCTTCTTCCACATAATTTGACGAAGGCGTACTTAAGGAAATTGTTAGAGTATGTGTTTTTACCTTTGAATCGTATTAGTTTTTTATTTGATTATTTCTTGCTTACGAACACTTATTTATTTATTTATATTATATTTTTTGATTCAGAGATTGTCAGCGAGTTTTAAGAAGGATTTCAAGCTGAAGTTACTAGAGCTAATCAAAAAATTACTATATCGAAAATAAAGATTGAGAATGAAATCATGGTAATTTTTGTTATTCCAACTTTTGGACTTTGTGTCCTTAAATTTTGAACTTGGAATTGAAAGTTAAGGACTTCTTGTCTTTAAATTTTGAACTTGGAAATGAAACTTAAGAACTGCCTATCCCTAAGTTTTAAACTTGGAATTCAAAGTTAAGGACTTCTTTTCCTTAACTTTGAATTTGGAATTCAAACTTAAGAACTGCCTGTCCTTAAGTTTTGAACTTGGAATTCAAAGTTAAGGACTTCTTGTCCTTAACTTTGAACTTTGGAATTCAAACTTAAGGACTGCGTGTCCTTAAGTTTTGATCTTGGAATTCAAACTTAAGGATTGTCTATCCTTAAGTTTTGAACCTGTCCTTATCTTTCTAACTTAGTTTCTTTTGCAGGATTTAAAGAAAATGCTGGGATCAAAGCTTGATACTTTGATGAACATGTTTGGGAAAGCTGATCAGAGGAATACATATAGAGAATCTAGTGTTCCAATTAGAAAAAATGGAGTTGATGATCATTGTTGTGCTACTGAGCCAATTGGTATAATCAACGAAGATGCATGTGTTGATAAACGTGATGATTTTGATTTTAGAGATGCATATCTAGATGATGAAACTGAAAATTTTACTGATATTGGGAAAGTTTAGATATAGATTTTGTAGTTTTTTCGTTAAAATGTATATTGAATAGAGTAATACATATAAACTATGGATGTGTATGCAGAAGTTGAAGATTTAGGAGAATGTCAAGACAAGGAGAGTCAACAAAAGAAAGGAGTGCCAGGAAAGTTTTGTAGAGTATGTGGATTACAATCACAGGATGATTTAACAAGTCCATTGGGGACAAGTGTCAGTGAGATTGTATGCAAATGCTTAGAAGGAACATATGATCTCTCTACATCGCTGTCATACAAAGAACATTTTGGGGTTCAAACTTGTGCCAATCAAGGTTAGATAAAATTTTCATTATATATTGTGTCTTAGTTTTAGTAAATTATTATAATGGTTATTAATTGCAAATGTTACAGAATCTTTTGAAGCAGTAATTGAAGAAGCTGGAGTGAGCGAAGAAGTTGGAGTGCAGTATCAAGAGAAAGCTGGACTATAATCTCAAGAGATAGGCAAAAGTGAGATTAGTTCCAAATCTATAGATACAACATATGAAGATATTGATATAGCTGGGAAGATCTTGAATATTGCAAATATTTAGATAGTAATTTTTTAAATTTATATATGTTGTTTTAATAAAAGAATATTAATATGTTAGCTTTTATAAATATTTTTGCAGAATCTTGTGAATAAGCAACTAAAGAACATGGTGAACAAGAGAAAGATAAAAGAAAATGTGCAACTGGAAGAAAAAGAAAATGCTACATGCAGTATCTTAGCTGAGTTGTCTCTTGAAAAAACACAAGAAGTTAGTGTCGAGAAGACAGGTACTGATTGTGTCCTAAATATTATATTCACAATTGAAATTGTGTCTCTTTATTTGACGAGTTGCAGCAAACTAATATGTATATATGTATATATATAATTTCGCCAGCAGCGGACAACAAAGAGGACACCAATGATGACGCTCTTAACAAATTTAAGCGGAAAAGAAAGAGACATAGTATTAGTTATGATGGTCCGTTATTTTCTCTTCTTACTCCTACTTCTCCAAGTACACAAATGGCATTGATGTGGCTTTAAATATGGAGGTTGAAGAAAATGTTGAACAAAAACTTGGGAGAGGTAAAAGGAACAAGAAGCTAAGCTGGCAGTTGAAATCACCCTTTGATAAAGTGAGAAAAGCAGTAAGTTCTAAGGCAGACAATCAAAATACTCCGAAGAGTTCAGGTTGGATAAAATCAACATATACTCATAGGTGTATTTTTCATTATGCCACAAAAGATGAAAAATTAATGAAGCAATTCACAGTGTGGTTGGGCAAGGAGAAAAGGAGAGGTCACAAAAAAGAGTAAGTCTCTTGATGTGTTTCACTACATCCTTAACTTCTGTGATTATAAGACCAACTTTAGGACTAACTATCCCTAAGTTATATATTCAAGTTTAATACTTAAGGACTGCCTGTCCTTAAGTTTTGGACTTGGAATTCAAAGTTAAGGACAGATAGCCCTTAAGTTCTAAACTTGAATCTATAAATTAAGCACCAAGTGTCTTTAGCTTTTGAACTTGATACTCAAACTTAAGGACTTCCTGTCCTTAGCTTTTGAATTTTGAATTCAATCTTAAGGACAGACAGTCCTTAAGTTTTAAACTTGATCTATAAGTTTAGGACCAAGTGTCCTTAGCTTTTGAACTTCTAATTCATAGTTACGGACTGCGTGTCGTTAATTATTCAACATGAAAGGCTAAGTTCAGGATTAAATCCTAACTTGATATTTTCAAAATTTTCAGGGGTCAAATTGATTTATATGCAAATAATAATAATATGAGGAAAAATCTATACAAATTGTATCATCAACATATCAGTAGCAAAATGTTCTTCCTTGAGCTTTCAGATTGCAAATTTGTTCTTGATGATAAAGTTATATAATTCACAAGGCATTTATTTTTTTTATTCTTAATTTATCATTTTTAAATTATTATATGACTTATGTATTTGTTTTATTTTTTGCCTTTTTATGAAGCATACTGATATTGCGCTATATTATCTAAGAAAAAAGGAATGCTACAACCCCCAATCATCCTTTTCGATGCACAACTACTGATTTTCTTTTTGATAACTACATGGCACCTGTGAATAAAGAATTTAATGAAGATGCTAGTGATGAATTTTGGTGTGCTAGTGATGATCAGTTATATCTGACACCATATGTTTGGAGGGACAGCCGTAGATGTGGCATTGCATGGATTGAGGTTGATAAAATCTCTTTTTTGTGTCGCCTTCCTTTAGAAGATGATACAGATGTGACACACGTTCTGTTGGAAGTATTAGACTTGAATCAGAAAAAGATTGATGTATACGATTCCATATACAGTGAGCCATATGAGGGAGAAATGAACCGAATGGAAATGTATGCCCGCATGATCCCTCACTTCTAAAGTTTGCATAGTTTGACAAACATCACAAGTCTTTTGGGAATGTCTTCAACAAATTTGATATACAAAGGTTTGATCACCACACCAAATTTGATCGTACGTCTTGTTATTCGTTATATTATTTATACGTACTTAAGATCTTGTTGTTTAATTCACTGCATATCTTCCATTTCTCGTAGGACTGATTGTGGTGCATTCCTTATCAAATTTGTCGAGTTGCTGATGATTGGAAAGGACGTTCAGCAATTCCAACCTGAAGACATTAAAGACTTTCGAAAACAACTTGCTGCAAATCTTTGAGCGCATGGTGAATAGAAAAGAATTTGTGGTTATGATACTCCACCAGAAAATGTTGGTGATGATTATGAGGGTGAAAATGAAACTTTTTGTCCAAAGGAGTTCTAAAGAAATTGTGGTGTTCTTTTGTATAAAATTGGTGTAAAGGCTACATGCCCCCTGAATTTTGCCTGTTTAGGATACTTCTAAAAATATTCTGTAAATTTGTGGAAAGGCACTTATATTTTGTTGGTATAACGTAATTTTTTGTAACAACTATGCAAAATTAGTAATGAAGTGTTTTGGTACAACATTGTAAATTTGTTAAAAGACACTTATCAGGGTATCTTGTTATTTATTTCGTTGTTTCTCTCATGTATTTATTTGTCCATTAAGTTTTTTATTAGTAGTTCATGACAAAGTGTAAAAGAACTTCAAATTCAAAGTTAAGGACAAAATGTCCTTAATTTTTGAACTTGAAATCCAAAGTTAAGGACTTTTTGCCCTTAATATTTGAAAATGTAATTCAAACTTAAGGACTGTCTATCCTTAACTTTTGAACATGTCTTTCAAACTTAAGGACTCATGTAGTTAAGGAAAAATAGTCTGTAAGTTTTAAACATGGAAGTATAAGTAAATGATCTCATGTTGTTAACTTTTGAACTTGAAATTAAAATTTGAAAACCGGCAGTCCTTAAGTTTTGAACATGGTACTATAACTTAAGGAACTCTTGTCCTTAACTTTTGAACTTGAAATTCAAAGTTAGGGACCGACAGTCCTTAAGTTTTGAACACGGTACTATAACTTAAGGGACCTCATGTCCTTAACGTTTGAACTTGAAATTCAAAGTGAAGGACCGACAGTCCTTAAGTTTTGAAATTGCAAGTTGAACTTACTGATTGCTGTTCGTAACTTTTAATTGTTGAACTCAAAAGAAATTAAAAGAAGTTAACAAGATAGAAATATTGATAATCCAGACATCGGCTCAAATTAGAGTCAATAAACATATGTGGATATATCTACTCTTCTTTATGCTTTAATGAAAATGGATAGAGTGCTGGAGAATATATACAAGCTGTTCTATTATGACCAATTCTTCTGCAATAACCACATTTGAATGTTATTTTTGATGGCTCGGTAGCAGAAATATGCCTTCTCTTTTGCCTTCTACCCGGTGGCACTTTGAAATCTAGAGGCTTAACAATTTGTGACTTGACACTCTCTGGTACAATCCAAGAATCAGTATGTCCTACAGGATGTATTTGTCTTTCATATGTTTTCATCCAAGATTGCTTTAAGTACGAGTGCGAACAAAAGTCAGACATCTTGATGTTTCTCTTCTCGATAGCTGCAATTGCATGTATGCATGGTAATTCAACAAATTGAAACTGAAAACAATCACATGTTATTTTGTTTAAGTCCACCAAGAAAGCTATTCCTTCTTCTTCAACTCTAGAACGCCATGAATCAACATGGAAGACCTTCAATGTTGAAAAATTATAGGTGAGTACATTATGTTAAATCATAATATAAATATAGAATACAATACTTATATTCAAAGTAAATGCTAAATCTATTCTTTTTGTTAATTCCTCCTCTACCCAACAAGAAACATCATAAAATGCTCATTCTGCTTTATTTTTTCTTTCATAAAACCAATGTTGTAGCTTCACTTGAATGAAATCCATCATTCTTAGTATAGGCAGCTCCCATTCTCTATGTAACGACCCAGCCCGTCCTTACGGGAATTACCACCTCGTTACCTTGCATTTACATATCTTATGCTTTTATATCAGTATTAGAGTATATCGGGTGAGTTAGGAGTGATTCGGGTTGAAAATGAAACAAATAGCATGTTTGAAGGAAGCTTGAATATGGGAAGTCAACCTAGAGTTGACTATTGAGTTAGAGTGCTCGGAACCGGATTCCGATGATTCAACTAGTTTCGGGGGATCATTTATGACTTAGGAGAGCAATCAGAATTGAATTCGGAGGTCCGGTGTAGTTTTAGGCTGAATTGGCAAAGGTTGAATTTTGGCGAAAACCGGATGGTAGGTGAGATTTTGATCCGGGGGTCGGAATGGGATTTCGACAATTTCTGTAGCTTCGTTATGTGATTTTGGATATGTCTGCAAATTTTTAGTTCATTGAGACATCGTTTGATCGGGTTTCAGATTGAATGTTAGTTTCGGAAGTTTTGAAGAAACTTAGGCTTGAATCCGTGTGTAAATGGTGATTTTGATGTTTAGGATGGTATTTTTGTGATTGGAACAAGTCCGTATCATGTTTTGAAGTATGTTGGTGGTTTTCGTTGGGGTCCCGGGGGCCTCGGGATGATTTCGGACCATCAACCGGGCAATTTGAACTTGGCAAAATCTGCAGAAAATTGCAGGTTACTGCCCAGGCATTTAAGCCTTCGCGTTCGCGTGGCATGGGCCGCGTTCGTGAAGGCCAGTCGGATCAAAGCATCGCGTTCGTGAGTAGGGGTGTAGCGTTTGCGTAGTCCAGGATTCTTGAGCTTCGCGATCGCATTCCTGGGGTCGCGTTCGCGTAGGAGGAAAGGGGAGAGGTTCGCGTTCGCGTGGGAGTGTACGCATTCGCGTAGAAGAAGAACCCGGCGGCTGGGAGATTGTACATCGCGAACGCGTGGTGGAGCGTCACATTCGGAAATGGTAAACTGGAGCTGAGCATTGCGAACGCGTGAAGACCATCGCGAATGCATAGAACAAATTGGTCTGGCAGTGAAATTAAATTGCAGAACAGAGGGCTTACGGGTTCATTCACCCAAAACACAATTTTGAGCCCTAGAGAGAAGAAAACTCGAGGAAAACACTGAGAAATCATCGAGTATTCATCGGAGGTAAGATTCTTGACTCAAAAACATAATTTCATGGTAGAATTAACATCAATCTTCATGAATTTGGGTAGAAATTTTGAAGAATTGTGGCCTAGGTATTGAAAACGCGATTTTGAGTTTTGAAAGGCCATTTGAACTCCGATTTCGATAAAGTTTATATGCACGGACTCGTGGCGAGACGAGGATCGCGTTGGTACTAATTTCGGAATTTTTCGAGTAGTGGGCCCGGGGTCGGGTTTTACCAACTTAGTGTATTTATGCGAATTTCATGTAAATTAAAATGGGTTATGATTCTTTGACCCGTATTTGATATAATTATTGTGGTTTGACTAGACACTACACACGAGGGAGCGAATTTCAAAGGAAAAGGCATCGCGGATGAATCTACGACCGGCCAGAGGTGAGTAGTTTGTGTATATGGTAGCCTGAGGGTTTGAAACCCCGGCTTAGCACATTGTGGCGCTAGTAGGGCATGGCTCGCACACCGTGGCAGGTGCGGGATTGATTGTGACTAGGGATTGAGACTTGGTCCATCCCGGATGTAAATAATATGCTATTAGTGTTGGGAATACACTGTATTTGATATATTTGTGGGTGGTAAGCCTTGTTTGGGGCCTTGTGCCGACCTGTAGCGTCCTTAGAGGAAAATATTTATGTGATAGCTATATTTGCTTAATCACTGATCTCAGTCCTGGAAATTGAAATCACATTATTGATATGCTAAGTCACCGGCTTTTGCAAATTTAATAAAGTTAAAGTATTTTTTTCCATAAATTATGAACTGGAAACTGGAATTAAGATAAATGAACTGTTTTGTGACTTATTTGATTATTGTGGACTGAGGATGGATCGGGCTGCACGCCGCAACGGTTATTATGATATGAGGATCGGGCTGCACGCCGCAGCGGTATTGCGCTTGGGCTGTAGGAGCCCCTCCAGAGTCTGTACACACTCCCAGTGAGCGCCGTCAACATTAAATGGATCGGGCTACATGCCGTAGCGGTTATGTGCTTTGCATTGCATCTTTATTTATTGAATTATTCTGTGGTAGCTATATTTGTACTGTTGATGTTAGTTCATAGGAGATTCGGACTGTAGTTTAGCTTCATATTGTGGTATTCTGTGGATTTCCTACTTTCAGCTGCTTAGATATATTTATTACTCACTGAGTACTTAGTACTCACCCTTACTCCCTGCACCTTTTGTATGCAGACTCAGGTACTCAGGAGCAGTAGACAGGCATTTTCAGCGGTTTCAGAGTCGTACCGAGTTGCTAAGGTAGTTGCCGACGTTCGCATAACCTAGCTACTCCTCCTCTTTCCAGTTGTATTTTGTATCCAGACTTGAGTATTCTCTATTCTTGTTGGGTTTTGTTAGAGGCTCTAGAGTTGTGAATCCAGATCTTTGGGAGTGTTAGTTATTTTCGTACTTCTCTGTATTTTGTTCATTATTATTATTATTGGAGTTCTTAAGCTCATATATTTTTCTTGGGATGTCCATTTGAGGCTGATATTCGATGTGATAAGTAATTGTTGGACTGGCTGGCCTAGCTTAATTGTTGGGCGCCATCACGACCGGATTTGGGTCGTGACAAGTTGGTATCAGAGCCTAGGTTACTAGGATTCACGAGTCATGAGCCGGCTTAGTAGGCTTTCGCGGATCGGTACGTAGACGTCCGTATCTATCCTCGGAGGGCTACAGAAACTTTAGGAAAAACCTCATTTTCTTGGATTCATATCGTGCGATTTGTGTTGCCATGAAATTAAACTTTTCCATATTCTATTCTCTCGCAGATGGCGAGAACACGTGCTAGCGGACGTGGCGCACGACCACCATTGGCACCCAGAGGCCGTGGTCGTGGTAGAGGTAGGGCCGCAGCACCAGCACCTACTGACCCACCAACTGACCAGACTCAGGGTCAGATTCCTGCACCAGTGGCCCAGACTCAGGACCAGATTCCAGCGGCAAATGCTCCGGCAACTCAGGTTCAGGCACCAGCAGTGCCCATTGTGATACCGGGTCTTCAGGAGACCTTGGCCCAGATCTTATCAGTATGCACAGGATTGGCTCAGGTTATTGCAGCCTCTACTGCAACATTTTCTTCACAGGCAAGGGGGGGGAATCAGACCCCCGTGGCTCGCACACCCTAGCCAGTGATACAGGGTATTCAGGCGCCTGGGGCAGCTCCAGTTCAGCCAGTTGCGCCCGTTGCACCAGCTCCTGCTTATATGGTTCCAGTTATGCCCGTCGATGAGCAGCGTCGTTTGGAGAGATTTGAGAGGCTACAGCCCTCCGACATTCAGTGGTGCTGAGGGCGAGGACGCCCAGGGTTTTCTTGACAGATTCCAGCACATGCTTTGCACTGCGGGTATTCTAGAGTCCAACGATGTTTCATTCACCACTTTTCAGTTTACAGGTGCAGCATTTCAGTGGTGGGAGGATTTCGAGAAGCGTAGGCCCGCTGGGGTAGTGCCCCTCACTTGGCAGCAGTTCTCCACGGTATTTTTGGAGAAGTACGTTCCTCAATCTCAGAGAGAAGAGTTGCGACGTCAGTTTGAGTGGCTGAAGCACGGAGATATGATAGTTACCCAGTATGAGATGAGATTCACACAGTTGGCCCGTCATGCCATGTGGATGGTTCCTACAGACAGAGAGAGGATTCGGAGATTTATTGATGGCCTTATTTATCCTATCCGCATATTGATGACCAGGGAGAGAGTTTCGACAGTTACCTTTGAGGAGGTGGTTGATGCTGCCCGTCATATTGAGACAGATCGCCGCAGAGAGCGAGAGGAGAGAGAGGCTAAGAGGCCTCGTGGTTCTGGCAGCTACAGTGGTGCTCCGTCTAGGGGCCAACCCCAGTATAGCAGGGGTCGTTCTTTCAGGTCTCATCAGTCTGGACGTGCAGAGTCCAGTAGGGTTTCATTAGATCGTGGTCGTCATGGCCATCGTCAGATCGTGGTCGGCAGGGCCGTCAGGGTTAGTCAGCCTGCACCGAGTGCTCTTCCAGCTCAAAGCTCTACTCCTCGCTTCCTCAGCACAGGGTTCATCCGTAGCGAGGGGTCCTCAGCAGCCCCTTCTTCCATCTTCGGGCCGTTGTTTTGAGTGCGGTGATTTGGGCCATATCAGGAGAGAGTGTCCTCAGTGGCTTCGTAAGCGGTCTCAGCAGAGGGATCAGCCCTCGTCTTCTACTCCTGTTTCTTCAGCGCCAGCACAGTCGGCTAGGACTGGTGGCCAGGTATCCAGAGGTCGCCCTAGGGGCGAGGATCGTACTGGTGGAGGCCAGGCTCGTTTCTATGCTCTTCCAGATAGGAAGGATGCTAGTGCTTCAGATGCGGTCATTTCAGGTATTATCTCAGTCTGCCACAGGGATGCTTCAATCTTATTTGATCCCGGATCCACCTATTCTTATGTTTCTACTTATTTTGCACATCACTTGGGTATGACCCGTGGTATTCTTGCTTTGCCCGTACATGTGTCTACCCCAGTGGGGGATACTGTTGTTGTGGATCAGGTATATCGATGCTGTCTTATTACTATTGGGGGTCTGGAGACCCGAGTTGATTTATTGCTATTGGGCATGGTAGATTTCGATGTGATTCTAGGCATGGATTGGTTATCTCCTTACCATGGGATTCTGGACTGTCATGCCAAGACAGTCACATTAGCTATTCCGGTAATCCGAGGATCAAATGGCATGGCGTGACTGATTATGTATCGTACATGGTGATTTCTTATATAAAGGCTCAACGAATGATTGGCAAGGGTTGTTTATCTTATTTGGCCTTCATTAGAAATGTTGAGGCCGAGACACCCAGCCTTGATTCGGTCCCCATTGTGAGGGAGTTTCCGGATGTATTTCCAGCAGACCTACCAGGCATGCCGCCTGACAGAGATATTGACTTTGGTATTGACTTGGTGCCGGGCACTCAACCCATTTCTATTCCTCCCTATCACATGGCACCAACAGAGTTAAAATAATTGAAGGAACAGCCGCAGGAACTCTTAGATAAGGATTTCATTCACCCGAGTGTGTCACCTTGGGGTGCACCGGTGTTGTTCGTGAAGAAGAAAGATGGCACAATGAGAATCTGCATTGATTACATGCAACTGAACAAGGTAACAATGAAGAATAAATACCCATTGCCTCGTATTGAGGACCTATTTGATCAGCTCCAAGGAGCTAGTGTATTTTCTAAGATTGATCTTCGATCGGGCTATCATCAGTTGAGGGACTCTGATATTATGAAGACAGCGTTCAGGACGCGATATGGGCACTACGAGTTCCTGGTGATGTCTTTCGGGCTAACAAATGCCCCAGCTGCATTCATGCACTTGATGAATAGCGTATTCCGGCCGTACCTTGATTCTTTTGGGATTGTGTTTATTGATGATATTCTGGTGTATTCTCGCAGCTAGGAGGACCATGCACAGCATTTGAGGGTGGTATTGCAGAGGTTGAGAGAAGAGAAGCTTTATGCAAAATTCACTAAGTGTGAGTTCTGGCTTGACACTGTGACTTTTCTGGGACATGTAGTGTCCAGTGATGGTATTCGGGTTGATCCACAGAAGGTCGAGGCAGTGCAGAATTGGCCCAGACCTTCCTCAGCTACCGAGATTCGGAGTTTTCTCGGCTTGGCAGGCTATTATCGCCGGTTTGTTCAGGGTTTCTCGTCTATTTCTTCACCGTTGACTAAGTTGACACAGAAGAATGCTCCATTTGTGTGGTCTGATGAATGTGAGGAGAGCTTCCAGGAGCTCATGGAGGCTTTGACCACAGCTCTAGTACTTGTGTTGCCATCAGCCTCGGGGTCATATACGGTGTATTGTGATACTTCTAGAGTTGGGCTCGGTTGTGTGTTGATGCAGGAGGGTAGAGTTATTGCATATGCTTCTCGTCAGCTAAAGCCCCACGAGAAGAACTACCCCGTTCATGATTTGGAGTTTGCTGCTATTGTTCATGCATTTGGAGGCACTACCTATATGGTGTATCTTGTGATGTGTATACAGACCACAGCAGCCTTCAGCATTTGTTTAAGCAGAAAGATCTAAATTTGAGGCAACGGAGATGGCTTGAATTGCTTAAAGACTATGATATTACTATCTTGTACCATCCCGGGAAAGCCAATGTAGTGGCTGATGCATTGAGCCGGAAGGCTATTAGTATGGGCAGTTTGGCGTATATTCCAGTTGGGGAGAGACCCCTTGCAGTTGATATTCAGGCATTAGCTAATCAGATGGTGAGGCTAGATATTTCTGAGCCCAGTCGGGTGGTGGCTTGTGTAGTAGCTCGATCTTCTTTATATGATCGTATCCGAGAGCGCCAGTATGATGATCCACTTACTTGTCCTTAAGGACAGAGTTCAGCATGATGATGCCAGAGATGTCACTATTGATAGTGATGGTGTATTGTGGATGCAGGGCCGGATATGTGTGCCCAATGTTGACGGCCTGCGTGAGTTGATATTGGAGGAGGCCCATAGCTCACGGTATTCTATTCATCTAGGAGCCGCGAAGATGTACCAGGATTTGAAGCAGCATTACTGGTGGAGAAAGATGAAGAAAGATATTGCGAGCCATGTGGCTCGGTGTCTAAACTGTCAGCAGGTCAAGTATGAGCATCAGAGACCTGGTGGTGTATTCCAGCGTATTGATATTCCTGAGTGGAAGTGGGAAAGGATTACTATGGACTTTGTTAGTGGACTCCCTTGGACAATGAGGAAGTTCGATTCAGTTTGGGTGGTGGTGGATAGGTTGACCAAGTCGGCTCACTTCATCCCAGTGTGTACTACTTATTCCTCAGAGCGGTTGGCAGAGATATTCATCCGTGAGATAGTGAGATTGCATGGAGTTCCCATTTCTATTATATCAGACAGATGTACCCAGTTCACTTCTCAGTTCTGGAGGACATTTCAGCGAAAGTTGGGGTCATAGGTAGAGCTGAGCACATCATTTCATCCACAGACGGATGGGCAGTCTGAGTGTACTATTCAAATATTGGAGGACATGTTGCGTGCTTGTGTCATTGATTTCGGCGGTTCATGGGCTGATTACTTGCCTCTTGCTGAGTTTGCTTATAATAATAGCTATCATTCCAGAATTCAGATGGCACCGTATGAAGCTTTATATGGGAGGCGGTGTAGGTCTCCAGTCGGTTGGTTCGAGCCCGGCAAGGCTAGGTTGTTGGGGACAGAGTTAGTCCAAGATACCTTAGACAAGGTGAAGGTGATTCAGGAGAGACTTCGCACAGCTCAGTCGCGTCAGAAGAGTTATGCGGACCGGAAGGTCCGAGATGTGTCTTATTTAGTAGGTGAGAAAGTGTTGCTGAAGGTTTTGCCTATGAAGGGTGTTATGAGGTTTGGGAAGAAAGGGAAGTTGAGCCCAAGGTTTATTGGACCTTTTGAGGTGCTTAGGAAAGTTGGGGAGGTGGCCTATATACTTGCTTTGCCACCCAGTTTGTCGGGAGTTCACCCGGTGTTCCATGTATCTATGCTCCGGAAGTATGTCGGAGACCCGTCTCATGTGTTAGACTTCAACACGATACAACTAGATGAGGACTTGACTTATGATGTGGAGCCAGTAGCCATCTTGGGTCGACATGTTCGTAAGTTGAGATCCAAGGACATAGCTTCAGTGAAAGTGCAGTGGAGAGGTCGTCCCGTGGAGGAAGCAACTTGGGAGACCGAGCAGAAAATGCGGAGCAGATATCCACACTTGTTTGATGCTCCAGGTATGTTTCTTAACCCGCTCGCGGACGAGCGTTTGTTTAAGTTGGGGAGAATGTAATGACCCGGCCCGTCATTATGGGAATTACCACCCCGTTACCTTGCATTTACATATCTTATGCTTTTATATCAGTATTAGAGTATATCGGGTGAGTTAGGAGTGATTCGGGTTGAAAATGAAACAAATAGCATGTTTGAAGAAAGCTTGAATATGGGAAGTCAACCTAGAGTTGACTATTGAGTTAGAGTGCTCGGAACCGGATTCTGATGATTCGACTAGTTTTGGGGGATCATTTATGACTTAGGAGAGCAATCGGAATTGAATTTAGAGGTCCGGTGTAGTTTTAGGCTTGAATTGGCGAAGGTTGAATTATGGCGAAAACCGGATGGTAGGTGAGATTTTGATCCGGGGGTAGGAATGGGATTCCGATAATTTCTGTAGCTTCGTTATGTGATTTTGGATATGTCTGCAAAGTTTTAGGTCATTTGGACATCGTTTGATTGGGTTTCGGATTGAATGTTAGTTTCGGAAGTTTTGAAGAAACTTAGGCTTGAATCCGTGTGTAAATGGTGATTTTGATGTTTAGGATGGTATTTTTGTGATTGGAACAAGTCCGTATCATGTTTTGGAGTATGTTGGTGGTTTTCATTGGGGTCCCGGGGGCCTCGGGATGATTTCGGACCATCAACCGGGCAATTTGAACTTGGCAAAATCTGCAGAAAATTGCAGGTTACTGCCCAGGCATTTAAGCCTTTGCGTTCGCGTGGCATGGGCCGCGTTCACGAAGGCCAGGCGGATCAAAGCATCGCGTTCGCGAGCAGAGGTGTTGCGTTCACGTAGGCCAGGAGTCTTGAGCTTCGCAATCGCGTTCCTGGGGTCGCGTTCGCGTAGGAGGAAAGGGGAGATGTTCGCGTTCGCGTGGGAGTGTATGCGTTCGCGTAGAAGAAGAACCCAGCGGCTGGGAGATTATACATCGCAAACGCGTGGTGGAGCATCGCGTTCGCGAAGGGTAAACTGGAGCTGAGCATCGCGAACGCGTGAAGACCATCGCGAACGCGTAGAACAAATTGGTCTGGCAGTGAAATTAATTTGCAGAACAGAGGGCTTACGGGTTCATTCACCCAAAACACAATTTTGAGCTGAGAGAAGAAAACTCGAGGAAAACACTGAGAAATCATCGGGTATTCATCGGAGGTAAGATTCTTGACTCAAAAACATAATTTCATGGTAG
Source organism: Nicotiana noctiflora (assembly GCA_032618575.1). Taxonomy (NCBI): domain Eukaryota; kingdom Viridiplantae; phylum Streptophyta; class Magnoliopsida; order Solanales; family Solanaceae; genus Nicotiana; species Nicotiana noctiflora. The sequence goes on from JASVEL010001060.1 coordinate 108,889, forward strand.
AATTAACATCAATCTTTATGAATTTGGGTAGAAATTTTGAAGAATTGTGGCCTACGTATTGAAAATGGGATTTTGAGTTTTGAAAGGCCATTTGAACTCCGATTTCGATAAATTTTATATACACGGACTCGTGGCGAGATGAGGATCGCGTTGGTACTAATTTTGGAATTTTTTGAGCAGTGGGCCCGGGGTCGGGTTTTACCAACTTAGTGTATTTATGTGAATTTCATGTTAATTGAAATGGGTTATGATTCTTTGACCCGTATTTGATATAATTATTGTGGTTCGACTAGATACTACACACGAGGGAGCGAATTTCAAACGATAAGGCATCGCGGACGAATCTACGACCGGCTAGAGGTGAGTAGTTTGTGCATATGGTAGCCTGAGGGTTCGAAATCCCGGCTTAGCACATTGTGGTGCTAGTAGGGCGTGGCTCGCACAACGTGGCAGGTGCGGGAATGATTGTGACTAGGGATTGAGACTTGGTCCATCCCGGATGTAAATAATATGCTATTAGTGTTGGGAATACACTGTATTTGATATATTTGTGGGCGGTAAGCCTTGTTTGGGGCCTTGTGCCGACCTGTAGCGTCCTTAGAGGACAATATTTATGTGATAGCTATATTTGGTTAATCACTTATCTCAGTCCTGGAAATTGAAATCACATTATTGATATGCTAAGTCACCGGCTTTTGCAAATTTAATAAAGTTAAAGTATTTTCTTTTCACAAATTATGAACTGGAAACTGGAATTAAGATAAATGAACTGTTTTGTGACTTATTTGATTATTGTGGACTGAGGATAGATGGGCAGCACACCGCAACGGTTATTATGATAAGAGGATCGGGCTGCACGCCGCAGCGGTATTGCGCTTGGGCTGTAGAAGCCCCTCCGGAGTCTGTACACACCCCCAGTGAGCGCCGTCGACGTTAAATGGATCGGGCTACACGCCGTAGCGGTTATGTGCTTTGCATTGCATCTTTATTTGTTGAATTATTCTGTGGTAGCTATATTTGTACTGTTGATGTTAGTTCGTAGGAGATTCGGACTGTAGATTTGTCACGACCCCAAATCCGGTCGTGATGGCGCCCAGCACACTGCTAGGCCAGCCCGACCAATCAACAATAACCACGGAGCCACAAGCTCACTTTATCCAATTTAAGCATAACAATGTTAGATATATTAAAAACAGGGAACCAAGTCCCAACACGTGCCAACTCCCATAGACCGAAGGGTCAAGAGTCATGAGCCTCTACAGAGTATACAAAGTGTAAATAGTGAATATAACCGTGCACAAGTGTGGGATAATCAGAACAAAATACAGACAAACTGGAGAATCAGGTCCTGCGAACGCTGGCAGCTACCTCGACTGTCCAAAATCACTACCGAGCTGCAATGGAATCAGCTCTGTTGTAATGTACCTGGATCTGCATACAAGGTGCAAGGAGTCGGTGTGAGTACTTCCAACTCAGCGGTAATAAAAGTAAATAATGTTGAAGGGAAGAAAACCACGATAGGCACTATCTCATGCTACACAATACAGAACTATCTTTTTATTCCTTTCAAGCATATGTGAGTAGATTATTTAGAAATCTCAATTTTAGCTACTTTCTTTCATAATAATATACCAATACCTGGATACAATCTCAAGCAATGCAAGTCCGCACTCAAATCAGCCCCTCGGGCTCAGCACTCCTTATCAATTTACACCAGGAGATCTGGTCAATAAGGCAACTAATGCATGTGTGCCAGTAATGTATGAGTGCTGAATGTTATGCCACGTAGTACACATAAACCAATTTATGTATGCCATACAATGCATATGACCGTTACGGCGTGTAGCCCGATCCAATTTGGGTACCCGTGCTCACTGTGGGGGTTCAGACTCCGGAGGGGCTCCTACAGCCCAAGCACAATATTAATATCACACCTGCTGCGGCGCGCAGCCCGATCCGTATACCACTGCGGCGTGCAGTCCGGTCCATGCATGAGTATGCATATGCTCACATAAAATATCATGCCCTAACATATGGCCCTCAGCCCCACTCAGTATAACAAATAATCAAGAAAGCCCTACGGCAACAATATCATATTAGCTCACAGCTAAAAATGTTATTAAGACCTTGTTCAAGTTTTTCATAACCTTATAAAAATGCTGAATAGCAAATATCCCATTTTAAACCTTAAGTTTAGATAAAAATATGTACAATGTTATCAAGATAATGATACCAATTCCTGAAGGATTCAAATAATCGGCACGAAGCCCAAACATGATAATTAGTCCAATTCATTACAACAATTAGGTGTTATTATTTATTACGCGGGACGGACCAAGTCACAATCCCCAATGGTGCTCTACCCCACGCTCGTTATCCGGCGTGCAAGTCACCTCAACACAGCACTAAGATGTGCAAGTCCGGGGTTTACTAACCCTCAGGACATCATTTACAAGTATTACCCACCTCGAACCGACGAAATCTCATACCCGCAATGCCTTAGCTCCTCGAACCGGCATCCACGCACGTCAAAACTAGCACAAATCAGCACAAATATATCAAAATAGGCTAATGGAACATAACCCAATCGAAAGAACTCGAAAAATATCAAAAATCACGAAATTGGCAAAACCCGAGCCCCGGGCCCACATCTCAAAAAATCTCGAAACTCATATTTCCAGAACCCTCGTCTCGCCACGAGTCCGTACATATAAAATTTACTAAAATCGGAGTTCGATTGGCCTTTCAAAACCCAAATTTACGTTTTCAATATCTAGGCCACGATCCTTCACAATTTCTACCCAAATTCATGAAGATTGATGTTAATTCTACCATAAAATGATGTTTTTGAGTCAAGAAACTTACCTCCGATGAATACCCGATGATTTCCCAGCGTTTTCCCGTGATTTCTTCACTCTAGGGCTCAAAAATGGGGGTTTATGAAATGAAACCCGTATGTGAAATGTTTCTGGTTTTAATTCACTGCCTGGGACTTTTCTTCTACGCGTTCGCGTTCCTTGCCACGCGTTCACGATGCCCGTAAGTGAAATGTTTCTGGTTTTAATTCACTGCCTGGGACATTTACACTACGCGTTCGCGTTCCTTACCACGCGTTCGCGATACCCCTCACATGAACGCGATGCACACTGTCACAAACCTACGCGAACGCGACACCCTGAATGCGATCGCGAAGCTCAAGAATCTTGACCTACGCGAACGCGGTAACCTGTCTCGCGATCGCGATGCTTGACTCGCCCGGCCTTCGCGAACGCGGCCCATGCCACGCGAACGCGAAGGCTTGGATTTTGCCCAGTGATCTGCAATTTTTCTGCAGATTTTTAAGTTCCAAAAGTGCCGGATGATGGTCCGGATTCACCCCGAGGCCCCCGGGACCCCAACGAAAACCACCAACATACTCCAAAACACGATACGAATTTGTTCTAATCATAAAAATACCATCCTAAACATCAAAATCACCAATTACACACGGATTCAAGCCTAAGTTTCTTCAAAACTTCCAAAATTACACATTCCATAAAAAACCCGACCAAACGACGTCCGAATGACCCTGAAATTTTGCAAGCACATCCAAAATCACCTAACGGAGCTACTGCAATTGTCGGAATTCCATTCCGACTCCCGGATCAAAATCTCACCTATCGATCGGATTTCGCCAAAATTCAACCTTAGCCAATTCAAGCCTATTTCTACACCGGATCTCCAAATTCAATTCCGATTGCTCTCCTAAGTCATAAATGATCCCTCGAAACTAGTCGAATCATCGGAATCCGATTCCGAGCACTCTAACTCGATAGTCAACTCTAGGTTGACTTTCCATATTCAAACTTCCTTCAAACATGCTATTTGCTTCATTTTTAATTTAATTCACTCCTAACTCACCCGATAGGTTCTAACACTGATATAGAAGCATAAGATATGTTAATGCAAGGTAACGGGGTGGAAATTTCCATAACGACGGGCCGGGTCGTTACATTCTCCCCAACTTAAACAAATGCTCGTCCTCGAGCGAACTTAGAGTTGTACTGGAAGCAACCCAATAGCCGAATGACCTTACCAAGCATATATCCGAGCGATCATACGTCACCCTATCTCACAAAAGTCCGAAAACACCATATAGTCAGAATTTCACAGACCATCTGAACCATAAATCACATTGCACTTTCCTGAAATCATATGCCAAATGCAAATCCCATGCCTATACTCAGGATACACTCGAATCCACTACAATAACCCATATTCACTACTCCGGTGAGATCATATGCTGTATCGACAACCCAAATCACTCGAGACGATAGTCTCTAATCACAACAACTGGCCACAATAACCAAATACTAGCTGAAAACCTCTTTCATTAGATAGAGTCTTATTCCAACACCTCCATATCCTGCCCACGGTAGCTGAAGCACGCGATATACCGAACCCATCTCTCAGGTTAACCATTCGTGAATCTATTTCCCTTTTTAAAACTCATACCACGATAGGTTTCGGAGCCAAACCTCGATTTTTACCTTTCTAACAAGCCAAGATCCAATATGCTCGTATTCATTAATGACTCCAACGGTCATTTCGATTATAACACACCGCACCGGTGATAAACACCTCAACACCGGCCTAAGCCACAACGAGCACAACATAGGCTCCAATAGAAACGTATGCACACACTCGAATCATGACAGCTCAATTCATGACAAATGTCTCCAGCAAATAGAGCTGCAATTTAATCCCTCTGTGCCATCATAATATAGAACTAAGATCGCGTCTCGCATTATAGAAATAAAGTACCTGAATCCTCCTCGAGAGGTCATAACATCACGTGGACTTTCCACAATTCGTTATTCTACCCCAACATTATTACTCATGAAGCACCTCAAGCCACTAAGCTCAAAACGGTTAGCCACGCGCAGATCTAGGTCTTGAACTCAAGCAATTGACCTCACCCACGGTGAAACAATTAATGTATGCTATCAAATCCCGAAAGGACACAACCGATGTGCCATTCGCCAAACGATACTCAATACGGACTTTTCCTCAGAAGCCAAGAAGTATTGTATACCAGGTAACATATAACTAACTCTATTTTCACATTACACCTATAGAAAATTTATGCTCCATATTACACGGTTGCGGCGTGCAACCTGCTCAAACTATCATACCCGTGGCGGCGTGCCACCCGATCCAAATAACCCGTGGCGGCATGCCACCCGATCCACGCATAAATCTCGCCAAAAGAAAATGCACAACGAGTCAAATTGCTTATTACACCCGATCGACGTATAAATCTCGCAAAAAGGAAATGCATATCGAGTCGAATCTTCTCATTACAGCAAACATATATATATATATAGCCTCAAGCTCGGCCACATGAAACGCATCTGACAACGTTTCTCAATACTGGAACTGAATCAATGGTAGATACCTCTACACCGACATCCGCCGCTAAGGTCCAACTGACAAAGCAATGTCTACCAGCCGTCCGCTGGTCCTGGGTACAACTGCTCTGTTGAAGCATACTCTGATGCTCTCTGCTACGCAATTTGTGCTATTTTCCGACATAGTCCATATCACATTAGTCTAGACAATCTGACCCATGACAACCAGTCAGCAATCAAGTATCATAATTCGAATTCGTCTTATCAAGTTGAGAGAGAAAGCCACTAGAGCCTCCGATTTTTTTAATAATCACAAAATGGTGTCGATACACATGATATACAACCACTGCATAGGCGGACTAACGAGAGCTTCAAGTCTCCAACACATATATAACACATGAATCACAATGCCTGATCCCGTACTCCACTGTACATATACATAACGCACATCAAGCGTCCATTCATACCACGACAACCATTCAAAAATTTCACTATGCCATCAACGACTCGGTTATTATAGTCGATCCAACGAGAGAATACCACCATACCACTGGATATCATCAGTTTACATTACCTTGTCCTTTTTGGATCATATTACCCTGCCAAATTACTAGAATAGCAGTACCATTTTCTTTAATTCACCAGAAACATCGATTCTTTAAATCACCTGCAGCTGCCCGCGCTGCTAAATAATGACTCCCCATATATTATGAACCGATCACAAAACCTTGAATATGCCATTATCAACTTTCCATAACACATCGCATATACCATACCACACTAAGATAACATGGAAATTCATATCCCTTTCCTCCGCCTCAACATCGGCGCACTCCACTAGTCAAGGACTTTCGTGATCCCATATAGAAGAAAAACTCATTACACATTCCATGCTTCACATACCGACAGGAATATACTCATTTTCAAACCATGATAAAACATATCACAAACTATTTCTTCCCATTCGTTGTATAAGTTTAACTGCCAGGACTGAATCCTTATACCCATATCAAGTTACACAACTGCCAGCGCTCAAGAGCTTTGTTGCACAATATCTGTAAGACTCATTACTTCAAACACATACCAGGAATTAATCGTATTCCTTATCATACCGCTTCGGTTTATTAACAAGTTGCTCCATTTACTCAATTTCTTTTCCGAACCATCTTTAACTTAGTATTAGCCTTTACTGTAGCACTACCATAACTCAACTCCTGTTACCACACGGTCTACACAAGACCGCACGGTCTAAGACCCATAGGCCACTGAATACTCTCTCAATGTTTCTCAAAAGTACCACATTCTACCACCCTTTATTTTGATGAACTTCCCGCGATTTTTTTTTAAATTGTTATCATTACTTCCCAATACGGATACCTAGAATCCCATCATTCACATGATATAACACAAGCCTTGATCTTCTCTAACGAAACCGCCATCTTTAGCCACATACACAAATCTTAAGGCACCTGACTGTTACAAGCAAAATCTAGAACACTGCAAAACCATCCTCGGGCATCATTCACCCTTATTCAGCTGTAATTCAACTGTCCTATTGAGTAGAACCACTCGTGTTTTGTTAGAACTCTGACATCGCAGAACATGATTATTTACAGATACAATCAGCTATCTTTCTTTTCTATACGGTGAATATTCTTTACCAACAGCAGTTCAAAACACCCTAGTACTTCATCATATCTATGAAGCACCATAACCTTTACTAGAATTTCCCAACATACTTAGAGACAGAATCAACATAGCACACAATAGTGCAATCAGTTAATCAATAGCAACCTCCCCAACTTAGCTCGAAGCCATTCATCAAAGCACTTTCAACCACTCATATCATTATTACTCAAGTTATGCCGAAATGTTATAGTGAGATTAAACTCAAGTCATTTACAAGCCTTGACAGAGACTCGAATCATCGGAGACCTTAGCTCTTCTGCAATTCTTGCAGATATACACGCACCACCAATAAGCCCACTCTCTTTAGGTGACAGAAATCTTTCTAAGTCCCAAATTTTCCAAATATTTCGGCAGAGTTTCCTTTGTAAATTGGCCTATCCACCTGCCAGAGAATCACCAAACCATTCTAACAATACATCCATAATTCAACAAGATATCACAATGTATTTCAACAACATTAAATCTCAATACTATACGAATCATATTATCATAATTTATACTTGAACCTGCGCTGTACCTGCTCGAATCATAACACATATCAAAATCACTTTAGTCTTCCCGAGTTTAAACTCGTTCCACTACACATAAGGCACTTTACCTTCCAATTACGAGATATGATAATTATTTCTCACGCCCATAACTAGGGCTACATATCAAATCACAATAAGAACTAAATACCTTACAGCTCTCCCATTATCAAACTGCCATTTGCACAATAAGGATCAGTACCGATCGTATGAACTTCATAATACCGACTCGCAAAATTAATACCTTGGTGCTCAAGCCATAGACAAGGATCTGGCCTCAAGTCCTCCCGACTGGCCCAACATGAACTCACCGAGATTATATCTCGCCCCTCGTTCGAGGAAATCACAAGCCATAAGGCAATTACATTACTGAGCGCTCGATGCGTACACAGACGTGTGGAAGGAATTTCAAAATTATATCTCAAGCTGAATCAAGTGCGCACGATAAGAATTCCAAGAAATGTGAAGTGTTTCCTAAAGGTTCGCAGCCTCCCGAGGATAAGTACAGGGGTCCCCATACCGATCCAGAAGACTTTACTAACCGGCTCAAGACTCATGAGGCCTAGTAAACCTAGGCTCTGATACCAACTTGTCACGACCCCAAATCCGGTCGTGATGGCGCCCAGCACACCTGCTAGGCCAGCCCGACCAATCAACAATAACCACGGAGCCACAAGCTCACTTTATCCAATTTAAGCATAACAGGGTTAGATATATTAAAAAAACAGGGAACCAAGTCCCAACACGTGCCAACTCCCATAGACCGAAGGGTCAAGAGTCATGAGCCTCTACAGAGTATACAAAGTGTAAATAGTGAATATAACCGTGCACAAGTGTGGGATAATCAGAACAAAATACAGACAAACTGGAGAATCAGGTCCTGCGAACGCTGGCAGCTACCTCGACTGTCCAAAAGCACTCCCGAGCCGCAATAGAATCAGCTCCACTGTGATGTACCTGGATTTGCACACAAGGTGCAGGGTGTCGGGTGTGAGTACTTCCAACTAAGCAGTAAGAAAAGTAAATAATGCTGAAGGGAAGAAAACCACGATAGGCACTATCTCATGCTACACAATACAGAACTATTTTTTTATTCCTTTCAAGCATATGTGAGTAGATTATTTAGAAATCTCAATTTTAGCTACTTTCTTTCATAATAATATACCAATACCTGAGTACAATCTCAAGCAGTGCAAGTCCGCACTCAAATCAGCCCCTCGGGCTCAGCACTCCTTACCAATTTACACTAGGAGATCTGGTCAATAAGGCAACTAATGCATGTATGCCAGTAATGTATGAGTGCTGAATGTTATGCCACGTAGTACACATAAACCAATGTATGTATGCCATGCAACGCATATGACCGCTACGGCGTGTAGCCCGATCCAATTTGGGTACCCGTGCTCACTGTGGGGGTTCAGACTCCGGAGGGGCTCCTACAGCCCAAGCACAATATTAATATCACACCTGCTGCGGCGCCCAAGCACAATATATCACACCTGCTGCGGCGCGCAGCCCGATCCATATACCACTGCGGCGTGCAGTCCGATCCATGCATGTGTATGCATATGCTCACATAAATTATCATGCCCTAACATTTGGCCCTCGGCCCCAATATCATATTAGCTCACAACTAAAAATGTAATTAAGACATTGTTCAAGTTTTTCATAACCTTATAAAAATGCTGAATAGCAAAATACCATTTAAAACCTGAAATTTAGATAAAAATATACACGGTGTTATCAAGACAATGATACCAATCCCCGAAGGATTCAAATAATCGGCACGAAGCCCAAACATGATAATTAGTCCAATTCATTACAACAATTAGGTGTTATTATTTATTACGCGGGACGGACCAAGTCACAATCCCCAATGGTGCTCTACCCCACGCCCGTTATCCGGCGTGCAAGTCACCTCAACACAGCACTAAGATGTGCAAGTCCGGGGTTTACTAACCCTCAGGACATCATTTACAAGTATTACCCACCTCGAACCGACGAAAACTCATGCCCGCGATGCCTTAGCTCCCCGTACCGGCATCCACGCACGTCAAAACTAGCACAAATCAGCACAAATATATCAAAATAGGCTAATGGAACATAACCCAATCGAAAGAACTCGAAAAATATCAAAAATCACGAAATTGGCAAAACCCGAGCCCCGGGCCCACATCTCGAAAAATTTTGAAATTCATATTTCCAGAACCCTCATCTCGCCACGAGTCCGTACATATAAAATTTACTAAAATCGGAGTTCGATTGGTCTTTCAAAACCCAAATTTTCGTTTTCAATATCTAGGCCACAGTCCTTCACAATTTCTACCCAAATTCATGAAGATTGATGTTAATTCTACCATAAAATGATGTTTTTGAGTCAAGAAAGTTACCTCCGATGAATACCCGATGATTTCCCAGCGTTTTCCCGTGATTTCTTCTCTCTAGGGCTCAAAAATGGGGGTTTATGAAATGAAACCCGTATGTGAAATGTTTCTGGTTTTAATTCACTGCCCGGGACTTTTCTTCTACGCGTTCGCGTTCCTTGCCACGCGTTCGCGATGCCCAGCTCCGGATTGACCTTCGCGAACGCGACCTCCCCAACGCGTTCACGATGCACTAGCTCCCAGCCGTCTGATTTTCCTTCTACGCGTTCGCGATAACCCTCACGCGAACGCGATGCACACCCTGACAAACCTACGCGAACGCGACACCCTGAATGCGATCGCGAAGCTCAAGAATCTTGACCTACGCGAACGCGGTAACCTGTCTCGCGATCGCGATGCTTGACTCGCCCGGCCTTCGCGAACGCGGCCCATGCCACGCGAACGCGAAGGCTTGGATTTTGCCCAGTGATCTGCAATTTTTCTGCAGATTTTTAAGTTCCAAAAATGCCGGATGATGGTCCGGATTCACCCCGAGGCCCCCGGGACCCCAACGAAAACCGCCAACATACTCCAAAACACGATACGAATTTGTTCCAATCATAAAAACACCATCCTAAACATCAAAATCACCAATTACACACGGATTCAAGCCTAAGTTTCTTCAAAACTTCCAAAATTACACATTCCATCAAAAACCCGACCAAACGGCGTCTGAATGACCTAAAATTTTGCAGGCACATCCAAAATCACCTAGCAGGAACTACTGCAACTGTCGGAATTCCATTCCGACTCCCGGATCAAAATCTCACCTATCGATCGGATTTCGCCAAAATTCAACCTTAGCTAATTCAAGCCTATTTCTACACCGGATCTCCAAATTCAATTCCGATTGCTCTCCTAAGTCATAAATGATCCCTCGAAACTAGTCGAATCATCGAATCCGATTCCGAGCACTCTAACTCGATAGTCAACTCTAGGTTGACTTTCCATATTCAAACTTCCTTCAAACATGCTATTTGCTTCATTTTTAATTCAATTCACTCCTAACTAACCCGATAGGTTCTAACACTGATATAGAAGCATAAGATATGTTAATGCAAGGTAACGGGGTGGAAATTTCCGTAACGACGGGCCGGGTCGTTACAAGTTTAGCTTCATAATGTGGTATTCTGTGGATTTCCTACTTTCAGCTGCTTATATATATTTATTACTCACTAGGTACTTAGTACTCACCCCTACTCCCTGCACCTTTTGTGTGCAGACTCAGGTACTCAGGAGTAGTAGACACGCATTTCCAGCGGTTTCAGAGTCATACCGAGTTGCTGAGGTAGCTGCCGATGTTCGCAGAACCTAGCTACTCCTCCTCTTTCTAGTTGTTATTTTGTATTCAGACTTGAGTATTCTCTATTCTTGTTGGGTTTTGTTAGAGGCTCTAGAGTTGTGACTCTAACTCTTTGGGAGTGTCAGTTATTTTTGCACTTCTCCGTATTTTGTTCATTATTATTATTATTGGAGTTCTTAAACTCATATATTCTTCTTGGGATGTCCATTTGGGGCTGATATTCGATGTGATAAGTAATTGTTGGACTGGCTGGCCTAGCTTAATTGTTGGGCACCATCACGACCGGATTTGGGTCGTGACACTCTAATAGGACTAAATTCATCGACACAACTATGTTTGTTGTGAGCATGTCATATCTTCGCCGTGGACAACAAGAATGTGCCCATCTTTCTGGTGGTTCTTCCATCAAGTAGTCATAAGTCGTTTTATCTACATTTGCAATATCTAACATGTATAGGTCAAATTCTTTGTGCCTGTATACTCTTACAGCAGTTTGGGAAAGTTTTATGAACTCACTTTTCACCTTCCTTCCTTTGCAATGCCATTTGCAATAGCTTGATGACTGTCTGATAAAACAATCAAATTATCACGGCTCCCAATTGCATTGCGAAGTTGACTAAAGTACTACTCATAGGAATTGTTGTTTTCAGATTAAGCTATTCCAAAGGCTAATGGGAAAATTTGGTTATTTGCATCTTTTGAAACTGAAATCATTAAAACACCACGATATTTTGACTTCAAAAAAGGTGCATCAACAACAATCATTGGTCTATAATGATTCCAACAAGCTATTGATGATCCATATGCATAGAACATATAAAGAAACATGAAAATGCAATATAAAACAAGGTTAAAGTACCTAAAGTTTAGGACAGTCAGTCCTTAACTTACATTTACAAGTTATAAAGCTAAGGACATGCCATTCTTAACTTTTTTCTTTCAAAGTTCAAAACATAAGGACTGGAAGTCCTTAACTTTTAATTACAAGTTCAAAACTTAAAGATAGGCAGTACTCAACTTCTGGTTACAAATCAAAAGTTAACAAGGTTAAAGACGGCATGTCCTAAATTATTTACTTGTTGTTGTCGTCTATCTTTATGTTAGTATAAGTTCCCAGGTTTTTACTTGTCATCATATATAAGTATGAACATAATAATTCATAATTTTCTTTGGGACTTCCTCTGATTAAAGCAGAAGAATGTTGAATAGCACGCGACGCCTTGTGATATCCAATGTTTAGTCCATGCAATTTTTGCATCTCTGCCATGACAAAAGCTGGTGTAACTTCAAATCTCGAGTCTCAAAGGTTGTCGATAATGTAACCACTAGTCAACTTTGAAGTAGCATGCCTTTGATCTGCTTTCCTAGTGTTAACAGAGTAGTCATGCTTTTTCTCAATCTTTACTATCTTGAACAATGTTGAATCTTTAATTATGAAAGAACGCACACACCAACAACACCTATCATCATTGCATGTCAATGAATATCTTGTTGAGCTTGATCTAAAAACCTTGAATTCAAAATGTCCTTTGATTTCTATATTGGAGAAACAGTTAATTATACTCTTCTTCTTGTCAAATACTGATACGCCTTTTATTTCATCTAATGAAGCATTTTCTCTTAATATTGTAGTTGGGAATTCTTTTTGTTTCAAATTTGATCTTCGTCAAGTTATTTGAGTACATATTTTGTCAGCAACTTCTTCAAGTACCGATGCACTCTCTAAGACTTGAATACCCAAAGCTTGTTCATTGTCAATCTCTATAATTCTTTGTCCTTCTACTTGAATAGAATCAAATGTTTGATGCACCTCTTCATTTAATGGTTGAGTTTCAACTATATCTATTTCAACTATCTGTTGGCATCGTTCTTGATTGTCATGCTGAGTTTCTATGTTGAGATGTTCATTGCTTGTTGATGCAAAAACGTTTTTCGAAATATCAACTATGAAACGACAGCCCTTGAAGAGTGAATGAGTTTTTAGCAACTCTATTCTTGTGTGAAGATCTAAATCATTGGATACAAGCATTCCTTTGCTTGTTCCAAGGTTGATATCAAACTATATCACTACTTCAAACTTTTCTCTATCCAATTCAATAAGCTCAAAAATATGTTTAATGAAATCTTCAAATCGAATTGACTCAGGTGATAGGAAAAGCTTTGTTTGATGATCAAGATATTTATAGTCTTCAGTCCATCTACCATTAAAAACAACTATTATGCATATTGTTTCCATCCTGCAAGTCAAGAGAATAGGAAACATAAAACATATGTTATAAATCAATTCTTGTATAATTAAGAACATGTGTATTGTAAGTGCAAGACCAAGGTAAGGACTGCGTGTTCTTAATATTTAGACACGGAATTAAAAATTAAGGACTGCAATCCTTAACTTTTAATCCAGAAATTAAAACATAAGGATTGTCTATCCTTAATATTTAAACATAGAATTAAAAGTCAAGGACTGCCAAGTCCTTAAAATTTAATCATGGAATTAAAAGTTAAGGACTTCCAGTCCTTAACTTTTAACATGGAATTAAAAGTTAAGGACTGCCAGTCCTTAATATTTAAACATGGAATCAAAAGTTAAGGACTGTCAGTCCTTAACTTTTGAACCAGAAATTAAAAGTTAAGGATTGTATGTCCTTAATTTTTGAAGCAGAAATTAAAAGCTAAGTACTGCCTATCCTTTAACATTTGAACATGAAATTAAAAGTTTCAAACTGCCAACCCTTAACTTTTGAACTAGTATTAAAACATAGAATTTGAAAATTAAGCTACAAGACTTTGTATACAGAAGAACAACAACAATGTGAAGGACGTTGTCTCCTTAAATTTTATAATTCAATTTGCAAAACGAGGCTAGTAGAATCAAAGTTAAGGACATTGTTGTTCTTAATTTTTGAATTCAAATTTTCAAAATGAAGACACTATGTTCAGAATACAGAATTATCATAAGAGGCAATGACCTTAACTTTATTGATTCAGAAATTCAAAAAACAAATCAAATATAATATAATCAATACATATCTAAAAAAGTATAACTATAGGGATAGAAAAATTAAAAGATACACATGAAAGTAAAACTTACTATTTATCTATGTCATTTTTTTGGATTAGAATGCTGAATTTTTGAAATTAGAAGGAAAATGGTAGTTCTTCAGTTGATCGCTGCCGCTGCTGCTGCTTCTCGCTTATGTTGTTTTGTATAATTTTCGCTTGTGTTAGCATAGGTATAACTTATACCAGAAGGGTATTTTCGTTCATTCAGGTATAAGTTTATTAAAGGAGTGGCTAAAATCTAAATTCATTGAAAACATTGGCTTTAAAATAAAAGCCACCGATTTTAGTGGCTATTTGTGTCGTTCGCCCCTTAATTCAGGTTTGGTACTTAACTTGAAAGGACCAAAACCTGCATTACAAATTTAAACCCCTAGCCTTATTTAAGGCTTTCAACATATTGGGCTTCGAAATTGGCCCAAGAAGAAGGAGAATTCATTCAGCCTTATAAAGGGGTGAAGGTACTTAGGCCTGCTATTATAACTTGGCCCAAACCTCATCTAAACAAGAGGTTGTACTGCTTTGGCTCATAAATTAGCCTAAGTATGCTGCTGATTTTATTTGGATTTGCTAACAATATTTTTTGAACAAATGAACAATTCATTGTAAGCTAAGGCGCGCCAACCTTTCAGTTCAAATATCACGCACAATTCAATTTGTTTGTATACTGATAATTCTGAAATTTTGACAGCCATTTAATATTAATTAATAGACTTCAAAATAAACTTAGCCATGGCCTAGGACCTGGAAGTAGCTACTGAAACTCTCGATTTTTTGCATACTCATTTCTGGGCCATTACTTTTAAAAGTATCTCATGAACTCCCAAACTAATATGAGTACAACGCAGAGGTAAAATACCCTACTGTTTTGAATTGGGGATGAACTATTTTGGGTTTTACTTTTTCAACAAACACATGACAAGTAAACTATAGTAATTAGCACTTTTAAGCTACAATATTTGCTCAATATCACATCATACCTACAATTTATGGACTCCATTTCTAACTAACACATTATTTCAATTTTAATCTCAAACTAACATGATAGGATAATTGAAATTAAGTATACTATAGCTAACATTATTACTAGATACTCACATAAGTCTAAAAACACAGTCCAAAATGTCTAGTTTACAAAGCAACATCTCAACTATACTAGATATTTGAACTAAAGTAGAGCAATGGGAAATTTATAGGAGAAAAACAGGTTGCATTTCACCATTTCTTCAAAAACTCAGTCCTACATTTGCTGATTCAACTCCTCATACATCATTAGAGGCAAAAAGAGTACCTGGAAATTAGAACAAATGAAGGGAGCTGAAGGTCAGTTGAACAAACAACAAGTAGAAGCAATAAGACCAATTTTAAGCCCAATAATAATATCCAGCAACCCAGAAATTAATTTCAGATGAGAAGCACTGGTAAACAACCAAAATGAAACTCAAATGAAGCCAATTAACTCGAAATAACCCTAGAAACTTTTTAAACTTCAACTACCAAAACACAAGGAAAATTCAAGCCATTTTTCAACCTTAGATAAGCTGAAGTTTTAATTCAAAAAGTGGAACTCAAAATCACTCTAAAAAATTCAATGGAATTGTTATTTTCTAGAGTTTTTGGTCGCTTGAAGTTTTCAGAGCTTTTCAGTGTGTTTTATGCTTGGAAATCTGAATTGCACCCTAAGTAACAATGCCTTTATAGGCAAGTTACTAGGGCAAACTTCAACTTTATTTTTACCTCTTTGTCCCCTTTGAATTACTGCTTTAACTTAAAAAGGCCTAGAATTCGGACTTGTAAACCAAGTTATGCCACCCAAAAGTAGAAAAATAAAATTCCCACCCTACCTTGAAGTTTCTAGAGGCTTCCAATTCTGTTATGGTAAGATTCCTTCAAATTGGATTACCTAGACTACCCCCAAATGTCCCCTAAATTACTGTAAAACTAATGGGTTATAGGTCAAATGACCCAACAGTTAAACCGGGCCCGTGCTCACAAATTGGTCCGGATTTATGGTGAAATGGACTTATGGTGCAAACAACACATGATTCTCCCCCAAGTCAGGCTAAATTGAAACAAACCAAACAAAGAACACCTAAGTTAGCTAAACTAAACCAAACGGCCCAAAACGAATCGGGCCCTAAACTTGTAGAACAATGTTTTGAAAATGAAAGGTTTAAAGGAACAAAAATGGGCAGAAATCAATTCTGTCTAAAACTAGCCACAATTAAATCACATACTGAAAAAAGAAAGACGAAAGGAAGAATTGAGAAACTAAAATAACGAAAGAAAAAAAATGAAGGCACTTACTAGACTTAAGACCGACCTCAACTGACCTCCTAATTTGAATCACAAAGCGATTTTGATCGACTGTTCTTCCTCAAGAATAGGCGAATAACATCTCCTTGTGATAAAATCAACCTGGAATACTCCTAGACACCAGAGACGTCCCCTTGCATGAATGAGTTCTGACTTTAACTTTTGGGACCAGAAACTGGATCTAAGATTTGAGACGTTGCAACTGGATTTGACAAAAGTTGGATTGATATTTGGGGAAAGGAGGTCACAGTGAGTCTGGGGTGTGATTTTGGTTGAGTCTGGAGTGGTTGTGCCGCCAGACGCGATGGAGCAGTCTGTGGCAGTGCTAGGGTTTGGGGTTTTTTAGGGAGTTCTAGATAAAATTAAGGGAGATGAGTGGTGGTATTGGTATAGGAGGCTGAGAGGAGTATTTGGTGAAATTTTGGGAGTGATTGGTTAATAGCCACTGATGGAGGCGATTTTCGACTGGCGACAGATGGTGGCTTAGGGTGGGATTGGGGTTTCTACATTTTGGGGTGGGAGACGAGGCTAAGGAGGGTATGGGACGTTTGGACATATTTATATAATTGATACCCTAGCTTCCCAACCGTTAGATCTCTTAACCTCAATGGCTGGGATTGATTGAAGGTCAAACGGGGTCGTTTTGGTCATTACCCGATTTGGACAAGATTTTGGGCTGGGGCGAGGGCTGGATAAGTTTTGGGTGGGTTTGGGATGGATCAAATGAGTACTGGGAGGGAAATTCATTTGGGCCATGCTGAATTAGCTCAGGATCATCCCATTGCTTCAGTTTCTTTTCTTTTCTTTTCAAATAATCAACTTTCCTTTTCTTCTTCTTTCAAAATTAAAATAAAAATCTAAATTAATCCTTAATTAAATTAAACATAAACACTAATTAAATCTAATGAAAATTTGTCACAATTTAATTGAAAACAAATTAAAGAGAAAAATTACTCAAAATCAAAATGCAAATGTGCAAATTAAACTATTTTTATGATTTTTCTTTTATATAAAATAAATAATTTACTACTTAACTCAAAAATTGTAAAATTAAGTCCTACTTGCAAAAGCAACTTATATTTGTTTGTATTTTTCATCAATTTAAACAAAATAAAATGTGCAGATAAATGCAAAAATTCCACAAAATCCACAAAATTGCAAACCCTCGAAAAATAATTTTGTTTTGAATTTATAGGGATAATTCATATAAAGAAAAAATTACGTGCTCACAATAATTATACCTTTTCCCTATTCTCAACTATTAATACTCCCTCATACTTTGATTTTTACCCAGAAAATTATCGATTCTCTCTCTAATTTTCTTCTATAATTGCGTACTTTATTACTGCAATATGTGAAATATTGTGAAGTTGGTGAATTGAAATATTCAAGTCTTCAAGTATTTAACGATGTTTATCGTGAGAATGGTAACAACAATTAAATTTATAAATGGGAGTCTAAAAATGTGTAATCTATTCTCAAGCTAGTTTTGAGAGCAATTTGTATTAAGATTACGCGATGTAACAATGAAATATGAGTTCAATCGACGCAGTAAGCAATCCGAAGGGTCCTGCTGGCCGGATGCGGAATAGGCTAATGGAGGCCTCAAGGCCGAGGTTCGAACCGGGGTTGAGCTATCGGGGACAGTCGGAAAAGGGATAACAAGTAAATATACGATAAGTAAGCTCCTTATGGCCATTGCATAGCTAGACGGCATAGAACAAGTAAGAAAGTAAAGAACGCGAGGTGACTCCAGGCCAATGAAAACAAATGGCTTAGGAGAAAAGAGAGAGAGAGAGAGAGAGAGAGAGAGATTATCGCACTTATGGAGAAAAATGGAGCAACAGCCAACCCCCTGCAAAGAGGGGCGAGTCCCCTTTATATAGGAGGGAATCTCGGTTACAAGTACATGGATAATAAATGCAAAGTATGGTGATGGGATGGATTGACATAATGCCACACTATAGGATCTTGATAGGCCGAGTCTGTTAGATATAGTTGTGCGCTTGTGGGGCTTCTTTCTTAGTCTTGAGTTTATTCTTTTCTTCCGGCGAGTTGAGCTTTGATGAACCCCGAGGTCAAGGGCAAGACCATGGGCTCCTACCCTTGAGATCCTGATACATGCTTCCAAAATGTCTCGACAGCGGGAAATTAAGTCTTTTAGTTTTACTGTATACAAATAGTCTCTGCGTTTCCCGTATCGAAGAGATGGAAAATGATTTTAACACCTGACCCCTTGAGCTTCTTTAGGTGATGTCATACTAATGATGCATCCTCTGGCTCATGCTTTTCGACCTCATTCATTACATTCTTTGATTTTTGCTTCCCAAGGTACAAGTACCACTACCGGTTCGGTTTTTGTGGATGCATTAATTGTGCCCATCTTTCGATTCCCGAATCATGATTGACCGTGCTATAATCTCCTATAAATGGGGGTGCCTTGGCCTTGTTTTTTATCATCTCATAGTGTCCGCTGGCTTGCTTATTAGAGAGAGTTATTTGTGGTATCAGTTGCTCGCCTTGGATAGGATGATGGTCAATTAGATCTCATCGAGGCTCGAGCTTTCTAGGCGGTGGTTTCTTGTCATAACGTGCTGCTCTGAGTATGGAGATAATGTAAACATTTCCATGAGCTATGACTCCTTGTTGGAGGAAGCTTTCGGGTCAAGTATCGATCCATTGATTTGTATCAAGGTTGTTGGCTTCTCGGTGCTTGCCTCAGGCATGTAAATTGTCATTGCTTTTTATATATATGTAGAGTGTCCCCGGCTTCTCCACAAAACTCTACCATTTCAAAATAGGCGCCTTTCTATTTCGGTATAGGGGACTATATATTTCTAGGAACGAAAGTATTGGTGCATAGCTTTCTTTTGCATGTTAACCATAGCCATGGAAATTGCTTCAGGATTGATCCGACAAGAGTTCAAGGGTGTTGTTCTTGGTGCTCAAGAATCAAAGGAGTTTTCTTTAGAGACAACGTCTTTGCTAAGGGGAGAACATCTGGAGATGGCGAGAAGATACTATAGGTGGAACGAAAGGGTAGTCCTACAGAAGATTTCCCCTGACGAGGGTATTGCGAATTCTACTGATGGATTTATGAACATGTATTTATATACCTTTGCCTTTAGCCCTCCTGAAATGATTGTGCTTGAATTTTGCCTGAAGTATCGGGTTACCCTAGCACAGATTCATTTGTCATTTTGGCGAACAGTGCTGATGATGAGGTTCTTCACGGAGAAGGCAAGGCTCAAATTCTCGCCCGATCACCTTGTCAGGCTATACCGACCCTTCCATTATTGGGGTCTAGTAACTCTGAGGTGCAGCTCATCCACGCCCTTCATCATAGACGATAAGGAAGAGGGAATCGAGAGTGGGCAAATTGGTTCATCCATGTTCAGACGACTGACATCATCCATGTGGAGTTCTTGCCATTTCCTGAGGAGTGGAATTATGCTCCTAAGTGAGGCATCTGGAACCTTATCAAATATGGTCTATGGTGAAAATCAGTCAAGTAATAATGTTGTTTTCTCTATTGCAGCAACTTCATGGATGTCGGGTGGAGTTCATGATCTACCCGGCTAGGTTTGGAAGTTGGTGGACCATTCATCCTTTGATGAACGCAGGTGGTGAGCTGTGATCTGCATCAGATGGGGTGCAACATTGAGGTAAGTGCATATGTTGTCTTTTTTCTATCTTCGTATACCCGAGGTGACACCCTTCTCTTCCATCTATGCTGGATTGTCCGTTGGTACATATCGGGAGGTTCTTTGGGATGTGGCAATGTTTCTCTAAAAAGGGGAAGGAGTCATAAGCATGTAGCTCGTACGGCAAAGGAAACGAGGGAGATTAAAACTTGCAATGTGAAGGAGCTTTTGGTGGCGCCGGTCAGCTCGTATCTCCGAAGAGAGGGTGTTACCCGAATCTGCTGTCCCTGGAGCATTGATTCCCAATTGAAGGTTCCTTTATATGAGCATGCCATGCATGAAGTTGGCTCTTCTAGGGCCGAGAGAAAAAAATCAGTAGGGGTGTGCTTTGACATCGAGGAAGTCTATTAGCTCTATTTTGCAGTGAGTTTATGCATAGTTCGCTTGTATACTATGTCTTCCTTTTTTTATTGATCCTTCCTTGTGCAGGACTATGATGGGCTTAGGTCTGAACTACTCCATCAAGGGTCCAAGCTCCAGAAAATTCAGAAAGAGGACGAGTCCCATAGGATCCTCAGTATGGAGAAGGAAGTCGAGTTGTAGCTTTGGCGATATGAGGCACGTCAGAGCTCGAACATGAGAGCTATTTGGCAGAGCAAGTAATTTTCCAGCAGAGTGTGTTTTGCTTCCTTTTGGCCTTGAGGTTTATTCCTCTTTATTGTATAGGCTGCATAAAAAGTAGAAGGCTTTGGAGTCCCTCAAAGGTGACATCAATCGCATCATAATTGGTTGTATTGATCCAAGGGCTTAAGTGAATAAACGAGCTTCAGAGAAGATGGATGCTTCGGCCAAAGTCCTTGCATAGTGGTCTAACTTTTCTTGATTCAAGACAACGCCAAAGTTCAAGCAAATATGATTGGGAAACTTGAATCAGACCTCTCAAAGTTCAGAGCTGAGATAATTGAAGCCCAGGTAGAGGCGAAACTTAACCGAGCCAAGGCCAGTCATGAGATGGCGATTTATGTGAAGGATGATGCTAATGCCCAAGCCGAGCTAAAGCAAACTATGGAAAAAGAGCGGAGGATTAATGAATATGTCTATTGTAAAGCCTAGAGAGAGGTCTTCGAAGAAATCAGAGCAAGGGGCTTCGTTCTCTCAGAGGAGTTGGCTCGAGCATGGGCGGATGAATGCGATGCTCGGTTGCTTCTCATCGATGTCGTGGAGGATGATTTTGGCAAGCTGTAGCTCTTTAGCGTAGAATGTAGATTTTGTCGCTTGGGTCCGAATATATGTAGGGAATGCCTGTAGATAGAGAATACATTTTTTCCTGTGCACATGACATATAAGGAGAAGTTTCAAAGTTTTATTTCTTCTGTACCTTTTCCCTAATGTTGTTTTTGATCAGGCATGTTGGTCTTTGCATTTGGAAAGGTACCTCTTAGTTCGGAACTGATTAGATGGTGTTGGGCCTCCATGCTCAGCCTGTCCATTTTAAGCTTAGTTTACGGGTTAGAATTCAACCCGAGCCTTCATATCCTTGCATTTTTTATGCCAGTACGTGCGGGTGGTAGTCATATTTATCTTGTGCCTTTGGGCATCTGCTGTTCCAACTATTTTGTGTCTAGTCCATGAGTCACATTATAACTCGAGTTTCAGTTAAACCCTTAGGTTTTTCCTGCCAGCATGATTGGGTGGTGACGGTCCTTTGAGCCTTTATGTAGAAGTGATCTTGCGGCTGTGTAGACAAGGGTATTTAGTTGGTTGATGATGGTATCATCTGAGCCATGCCCTTAGACTTATCGCTTTTTAGCTATTTTGGCGGTCCAGCCTCCGAGTCGAGCTGCGACTGGGCTGCGATCTGCTTTTATATCTTACCAAATCTTCGGGCGATGATAGTGGCACTTGTGACACACCTATATTTTTCGGGTCCAGTCTTCGAATCGCATTGCAATTCGAGCTATAATTGAACTTTTGAGTTTCCCTGATTCTCTGGTGGGTGATAATGGTTTTTGTGCCTTGCCCTTAGGCACACTATAACTTTTGGGCTCAGTCTCTGAGTCGTGTTGCGATCCGAGTTGTAATGGACCTTGGAATTGTCATGAATTCCTGGCTGGCGATAGTAGTACTTATGCTGTGCTTGTAGGTTTATTGCAATCTTCGGGCTGAGCCTCTTGTCGCATTGCAATCCGAGGTATAATTGACCCTCAGATCTTGTTGCATTTCTGGCGATGGTGGTATTTATGCCGCTTGGTCTTAGATACATTTTGATATGTGGCCATAGGCTTCATACAATTAGCTATTTTGGATCCAGTCTCTGAATCGGGTTACGATTCGAGCTCATTTTAATCCTCAAGTTGTCATGATCTTTTAGCTGGCGACAATTGCTCTTACATTGTCTGGTCATAGAGACCTTTCAAAATGTAACCCGTAGGCTTTCTTAGCTGGTGACAATAGCTCTAACGCTATTGTTTGCCTGTGGGCTTTGTGTGTAAGCATTGTATTCGCTTATTAAAGTCCTATTTTTGATATTTTGCCTGACCAGTCGTCGGTTCTAGAGGAACCACGATTTCTAGTAATTATCAATGGTGTTTCAAGAACCTCGGGAGGTTCATAACTCGTAGGTTGAGTAGATCGACGCTCTTGCATTTTGCAGCTGACATGGTCGGAACTCATTTTTTCCTGTGGAGGGATGCCTATTTTAACCGATTCTTTTCGAAGTAGATTCAAAGGATTTTTTAGCGATAGTCGGGCATCCCCGAGTCACATTTTTTATGTTCTATTGTAGCCATTTTGATCGGAGTCATATGCATTTTTCCAGAGCCATTTTTATTTTGAAAGGCAGTTTTAGGCGTCTACATTGAAGGTATGCCCTTTAGGATTCTTACAAATGCGCCGCATAGCCTAAATTGTGTGATTTTTCATGCCTGTTTAGTTCATATAGTTTTCCATGCCTATTGAGGTCTTACAATGTATGGATAATAGATCTTATTGTGCCGAGGATGCCTGCTAAGGTCTTGCATTCAAATTTTTCAGTGCGTAGAGATTGGTGATAGCCTCCAAGTCATCGAGTTTGCTTGAAGACAACTTTTTTTGAGCTGAAAGTTGTTTCCGGGGGCTTGAGGAGCCCGTAGTTCCGACCTAGGAATTGCGCAAGTTGTCAAATTGCTTACATTGAGTCTCTGAGTACATTGGATCAGTTTAGGCTTGAATGCCGCCTTTTGTAAACTTTGAACCGTATCGCAAGGTCTTTGTGATCTTGGATTCCCGACCCTGGGGTCGTGGGGGTGCTAAATCGTTTAAGTTTCCGAGTTTATCGAATTTGTTTGATGGAGAAGCATTTACCGCGAATATGTCAAAATAATCTTTCTCGAAACACAAAATTTCGAGAAGATATCCTTTGTTGCTAGGAGCAGATATAGGCCGTGATGAAAATGAAAATATATTTTTTATTGCTTGGCGCAGGTAGAGACTATAAATACATGTTATCTTGATATCATAAGCTCGGGCCTCACGAGTTTGGCTCCTCCGATTAACTGACCTGCTTTTATGGTATGCTTCGAGGACTAAGTCGGCATTTATTGGCCCATCAGAAGAGATGGCGCACTCTTAAGAGAAAACTGTCGTGCGTCATCCACCTATAGGAGGAAGCCCAACGATCTCGTCGTAGACCTTTCTAGAGGGCACACTGCTCTGCTAATAATCTTGTTGGTAAGACTTATGGGTCGTAAACTTGGTCGAGGAAATAGAGCATAGCGGATCCTGCAGGGACCTCGGATCTCCGAGAGGAGTTCGAGATTTGTGGATGCCTATGATGACTGCCTACATGTAGGTTAGTAAAATGAGAAAAGACAATCGAAGTAGTGCAGTAGTTTTTCCTTACTGCGGGATACGCATGCTCATTTTCGAGATTTAGTATTGGCACCAGCGGTTGGTCGAACAATAAGGAATCTCCTCCCGTCGCGTGTGGTTTTTACCTGAATGCCTGAGTCCACCCTTATCGAGGAGTCCCGTCTTCTTTGGTGGAGAGTTGCTAACATTGCCACTAGGCAGGGTGCCCATTGTCATTCGAATAATATGTTCGCACTTTATGCGCTCGGCATCCTGGTTCAAACTCAAGCAAGTTGTTGAGAGGGAAGTTGCTTTCCTAATAGTTGTGGCAGCTGGCGTCTGGATTCTATCAATGGTTTGAGGTGCGGGGGTGATTTGGTTCGTCGATCCAAACTATGCTATCGACTTTGGCCCGACGCCATTGGCATGTTCAGTCGAATCGCTTGCATCCATAGTTATGATTCAGTTTTTATAAGATAAAGAAGGAAAAAATGAGGTTACCAGTGTGTTAATTACGAGGTTAAGGTGGATTCTAGGCGTCCCTTCTATTGGGTTTAGGGGTATTTTTTGGCTACATCTCTTGGGTCCACCGCCCCGATGGTGGATACTTTCTCCATGCATTTTTCGGGCCTTTGAAGGGTGTCGTTGCTCTTTCATTGCAGTGGCAATACGTTGCGGCTTTTAGACTTTACTTTTCCTGTTCTCCTTCCTTCTCGACCACTCGATGGTACTTGGTGACAATCCCCGTTAAACAACATAGTCATCGTTCTCTTGAGCTGGCGGCCTCGTGCGCTTTGTGGTTCCTGCACCGAGTCGTACTTCTTTTGCAAGAGTTTTGGTCGAATGGGTACAGGTCGTCCGGTGCTTCTGGCTTCGCTTATGGTGATCACGATATTTTATGTAGCAATGTGGAAATCGTGTCTGGTTGAGTGGGTTTCCTTACCACCTGCACCTTGTTGAACCTAGTTCCATCAGAGGTTCCTCAAAGATGTTGCCCTCAGGCCATCTCCCTACCGTTATGAAGTAGGTTGTACCTCGAGTCTGTAATGACCCGACCGGACGTTTTAGAAAATTATGCCCCAATCCCCAATTTAACTATTTCCCTAAGTTCATTTCTGCTATTGTGGTTTGCCGGGAGAGTCGGTTCTGAAATTTGGAGCATTTTGGGACACTTAGTCCCTAAATGAGAGCTTTAAAGCTAGAAATTGGTCCGTAGCCGGAACAGTGTTAAGACGATCTCGGAACAGAAATCTGATGGTTCCATTAGCTCCGCTAGGTGATTTCGGGGTTGGGAGCGCGTTCGGAATGTATTTTGGAGGCCCGTAGCTCAATTAGGCTTCAAATGCCGAAGGTTGAAATTTTGGCGAATCCGAACGATAGGTGAGATTTTTATCCGGGGGTCGGAATGGAATTCTGACAATTTCTGTAGCTTCGTTATGTGAATTTGGATATGTCCGCAAATTTTCAGGTCATTCGGACGTCGTTTGGTTGGGTTTTAGATCAAATGTGCAATTCGGAAAGTTTTAAGAAATTTAGGCTTGAATTCGATGTGAATTATGGGTTTTGATGTTGTTAGACGTGTTTTTATGATTTGAATGAGTTCGTATCATGTTTTGGAGTATGTTGGTGGTTTTCGTTGGGGTCCCGGGAGCCTCGGTATGAATTCGGGGCTCCAAACGGACCAATTTGTGCCAAAAGGCACTGCTGTTTCTGCTGCAATAATTGTAGAGCAATTTTGCTCTCCACGATCGCGGAGATGGCCACGCGATCGCGTAAGGTGTGGTGGTAATGCATCGCGATCGCGATGCCTAGGATGCGATCGCATAAGGGAAAAGCCCGGAGTTCTGCGATCGCAAGGTGGAGGGTGCGATCGCGTAAGTTTGGGAGAGTAAGCATCGCGATCGCGTGAGGGAGTATGCGATCGCGTAGGGTAGTTTGGGGAGCCGGACGAGTTTGTTCTTCGCGATCGCGTTCGTGTCGTTTGCGATCGCGTAGGGTCGCTGAGTTGTTCACTGCGATCGCGTCCAGGATCACGCGATCGCGTAGAGGAAAAATAAGGCCGCCCATATTTTGTGCATCGCGATCGCAAGCCCAGTGCTGCGATCGCGTAGAGTAACAGAACCAGTCGCGGGTTTCATACCCCAAAACGCCATTTTTGAGTTCTAGAGAGAGAAACTCACGGGAATTGCTGGGAATTCATCGGGGATTCGTCGGAGGTAAGTTTTGTGGCTTAATTACATCATTTAAACATGAAATCCTTGGTTAAATTTCTGTAAATGGAAGATTAAAGGTGGGTTTGAGCCCTAGGCCTAAATTGAAGAAAAACACTGATTTGAGTGGGCAAATGGAGTCCGATTTAGGTAAAATTTATATGCCTAGACTCGTATTGAGATAAGGAACCCGAATATATAATTTCTGTGATTTTTCGATAAACGTACCGGAGGTCGGGTTTTGGCAACTTGTGGGTTTTGGTAAATTTTGAGTTAATTTGATTGGGTAATGCCCAATTGGCCTATTTTGATGTGATTCTATTGATTGTTATCAGATTCTACACTTGTGGAGGCCGACATTCGCGGCAAGAGAGTTGTTTCATGGCGGTTTTGTACCGGAGTCGAGGTAAGTGGCTTGTCTAACCTCGTGTGGGGGACTTTCACCCCTAGGATGTTATGTGATACTTTAAATGCCTTTGTACGCGAGGTGACGGGCGTGTACATGCGCTGGTTGTTGAAAACGTACTTTACTTAAAATGTTCAATGAGCGATATTCTTGTTGTTAACTGTTAAATTTGATATTTCTACCCGGTAGTAGTTAGAAAAGCATGATTAGGTAGTATTTAACTATCTAGTTGCCTAATTGTCTTACTTGAGTTTTCTTGGTAATCGCTGGCGCTGTTTATCGGCGAAGTTATAGTTAAGCATATTATACTTCTTCTTGTGTACTCCTTTACTTGCTGTGTTTGTGGACTGCGGGTTCGATTCCCGGAGATCCTGAGATTTATTGAAATGTGGACTACGGGTTCGATTCCCGAGATCCTGAGATTTATTGAAATGTGGACTACGGGTTCGATTCCCGAGATCCCGAGATTTATTGAAATGTGGACTACGGGTTCGATTCCCGAGATCCTGAGATTTATTGATTATTGGTAAGGACTGCGGGTTCGATTCCCGGAGATCCTGAGCTATTGAGATACTAGGACTACGGGTTCGATTCCCGAGATCCTGAGATTATTGAAATGAGGACTACGGGTTCGATTCCCGAGATCCTGACTGATGGGTAGGGACTGCGGGTTCGATTCCCGGAGATCCTGAGTTATTGATATATTATTGAGACATGGGCTGCGGGTTCGATTCCGGAGACCCAGAGGTACTGAGAATGGGACTGTGGGTTCAATTCCCACAGATCCTGGATTTGTTTTATTGAGTTGGTTATTTGTTGTTAGCTTAATTGTAGACAGTTGCACTAATCATCTTATTATTGTTATTTCGGAAATTATTATCATTTAAATTGTTTATTTTTGTTATCATCATTATATCATTGTTTCTCAGTAGGGCCCTGACCTTCCTCGTCACTACTCCATCGAGGTTAGGCTTGGCACTTACCGAGTACCGCCGTGGTGTACTCATGCTACTCTTCTGCACACTTTTGTTGTGCAGATCCAGGTACATCAGAGCAGGCTCGTACTAGGTGATTCTGCAGCTTTCTGGAGACCTCGAGGTATGATCTGCTACGTCCGCAGATCCGGAGGCTTTCCTTCTATTCTAATAGTACTAGTTGACATTTTTCTTCATTTCGTTGTTAGATACTCTTTACACATAGAGCCACGGTTGTATTTCTCTTTTAGTTTGTGTTACCGTGGGGTTCCGGATCTTGGTAGTGTTTTATTTACTGTGTGACGGATGTATGTGCCAAGCGGCATGGATTACATATCTTTTTATGCTATTTTTCCGCTGTTTCTTATTTAAGTGTTTATAACTTGTATATTCCGCAACGTGTTAGGCTTACCCAGTCGTGGGGACTGGGTGCCATCACGACATGTTCACAATTGGTGAACTAGGGTCGTGACACTCCTCTCAGAGCTCTAGGTTCATAGGAGTCACGGGACACAGACCGGTTACTTAGAGTCTCGCTGATCGATACGGAGACGTCTGTATTTATCTACGAGGGGCTATGTAACCGTTTAGGAAACTCTTCATTTCTTTTGGATTCCTTGTCGTGCGACATTTTTGGCATCAAAAATCTAAACTATTGCTTTCTATTCTCTCACAGATGGTGAGGACACGAGCTACTTGCGATGATCAGGTACCCGCGCCCCCTGTTGCCGCCGTCAGAGGCCGGGGCCGAGGTAGAGGACGAGGACGCACCTGAGGTGCAGCCATAGCACCCGCGCGCGCTGCTGCTGAGGTGCCATGGGTAGACCAGGTTGGAGCGCAGGCACCTGGTACACCGACTACAACTGCTACTACTCCAGCACTACAGGAGACCCTGGCCCAGTTCATGAGTATGTATACCACATTAGCTCAGGCAGGACTGCTTCCTCTCGTCGCAGCTACATCCCAGGCCGGGGAAGGGGCCCAGACTCCCGCAGCCGTTACACCTGAGCAGTGTGTGCCGGTGGGACAGGTTCCAGATGTTTTGGTTATGCCTCCTGCCGCCCCAGCACAGCCCGGAGGTGGACCAGCTGCCTCTGAGGACGAGCAGCGTAGATTGGAGAGGTTCAAGAAATATGACCCTCCAGTGTTCAGTGGTTTGGCTTCAGATGATGCATTGGGTTTTCTGGAGGAGTGTCATCGTATTCTTTCTACCATGGGGATTGTGGAGACCAGCGGGGTTTCCTTCACTACGTTTCAGTTTCGTGGGACCGCTTATGATTGGTGGCGCACGTATGAGTTGGATAGTCCGGAGGAGTCCGCTTCGTTGACCTGGACGCAGTTTTCAAATCTGTTTTTGACGGAGTTTGTTCCCCAGAGCCTTAGGGATTCTTGGCGCTCGGAGTTTGAGCGGTTGCGACAGGGCTCCATGTCAGTATCGGAGTATGCTATCAGTTTCACCCGTCTAGCCAAGCATGCACCGGCTTTGGTAGCCACGGTTCGGGAGAGAGTGCGGAGATTTATTGAGGGCCTTATTCCGCCTATCCGATCCAGTATGGCCAGAGAGCTTGAGACAGATATATCTTATCAGCAAGCGGTTAGCATTGCCAAGAGGATCGAGAGTATGCTCCCTAGAGAGCGGAGAGAGAGAGAGGCCGAGAGGTCTCGTGAGTCGGGCCATTTCTCCTGGTGCCCGCACTTCATCGGCCGGTCGTTTTGGCAGGGGTTATTCCGGTCGACCAGTTCACTCGGCATTGCCCGCGGCCGGTAGTACTCCAGGTCTTCCAGCACTTCAAGAGCCTTATTATGCTCCCCGGTTTCCAGTGCACCTCCTGCGTAGAGTCCTTCCGGGGGTCGGACTAGTGGGGGTGAGGCCGGTCGATCACGACCACCGCGTCCTCCCGGGGCTTGTTTTGAGTGCGGGGATACTCGCCACCTAGTTAGGGAGTGCCCCGAGCATGGGAGAGGAGCACCTCATCGGTCATCACGACATCCGCGTGGTTCTCGAGGCCAACAGGCTATCATTCCGGCCCCGGCCGCCACTCCACCTGCCCGGCCGGCCGGGGGCGGGGGTCAGGGGTTCCCGAGGCCGCCCTCGAGAGGGGGACAGGCCGGATTCTATGCTATTCCCGATCGCGGCTGCGGCTGTTGCATCCGACTCTGTTTCACCGGTATTATTTTGGTTAGTCACGGGGATGCATCGATTCTATTCGACCCTGGTTCCACTTTTTCATATGCGTCTTCTTAATTTGCTTCTCACCTAGGTGTGCCTTGGGATTCTTTGAGTGCCCCCATTTATGTTTCCACTCCGGTGGGTGATTCTTTGGCTGTGGACCGCGTATATTGGTCGTGTTTGGTTACCATTTGTAATTTTGAGACCAGAGTGGATCTATTGTTGCTCGGGATGGTCGATTTTGATATTATTCTGGGCGACTGGTTGTCGCCCCATTATGCTATTCTTGATTGTCACGCCAAGACCGTGACGCTGGCTATGCCAGGCATTCCACGTATTGAGTGGAGTGGTACTCTAGATAACACCCCTAGCTGTGTTATTTCCTTTCTCAGAGCTCAGCGTATGGTTGAGAAGGGGTGTGCTGCTTATCTAGCCTATGTGCGGGATGTCGGTATTGACACTCCCTCTATTGATTCTGTTCCTGTGGTACGTGACTTTGCTGATGTATTTCCAGTTGATCTCCTGGGCATGCCGCCCGACAGAGATATTGACTTTGCTATTGACTTGTTGCTGGGCACTCAGCCCATTTCTGTTCCATCGTATCGTATGGCTCCTCCTGAGTTGAAGGAGTTGAAGGATCAGTTACAGGAGTTATTGGCCAAGGGTTTTAGTGTTTCGCCTTGGGGTGCTCCTGTATTGTTTTTGAAGAAAAAGGACGGTTCTATGCGTATGTGTATTGACTATCGTCGGCTGAACAAGGTTACAGTGAAGAACCGGTATCCTTTGCCCCGTATTGATGATTTATTTGACCAGCTACAGGGCGCACAGGTGTTTTCTAAGATTGATTTGCGCTCCTGGGTATCACCAGCTGAAGATTCGGGAGCCAGATATCCCGAAGACTGCCTTCAGGACCTGGTATGGTCACTATGAGTTCCTCGTGATGTCTTTTGGGTTGACTAATGCCCCAGCAGCCTTTATGCATTTGATGCACAGTGTGTTCAGGCCTTATCTGAGACTCGTTCGTGATTGTCTTCATTGATGATATTCTAGTATATTCTCGGAGCCGGGAAGAGCACGAGCAGCATTTGAGGATAGTGCTTCAGATTCTGAGGGAGAAGCAGCTTTATGCCAAGTTCTCTAAATGTGAATTCTGGTTGAGTTCGGTGGCATTTTTGGGCCACGTGGTGTCGAGTGATGGTATTCGAGTAGATCCGAGGAAGGTGGAGGCCGTGCAAAGTTGGCCCAGACCCTCCTCCGCTACTGAGATTCGTAGTTTCCTTGGTTTAGCAGGCTATTACCGTCGTTTTATAGAGGGGTTCTCTTCGATTGCAGCACCTATGACTAGATTGACCCAAAAGGGTGCCCCTTTTCAGTGGACAGACGAGTGTGAGGCGAGCTTTCAGAAGCTCAAGACAGCTTTGACTTCGGCCCCTATATTGATGTTGCCTACAGGTACGGGGTCCTATACCGTATATTGTGATGCCTCACGAGTTGGACTCGGTGCGGTATTGATGCGGGACGGTAGGGTGATTGCCTACGCGTCGAGACAGCTGAAGGTGCATGAGAAGAATTACCCTGTTCATGATTTGGAGCTAGCTGCCATTGTTCACGCCTTGAAAATTTGGCGTCATTATTTATATGGGGTTCCTTGTGAGATCTACACCGATCACCGGAGCTTGCAGCACTTGCTTAAGCAGAAGGACCTGAATATGCATCAGAGGAGATGGTTGGAGCTACCGAAGGACTATGATATTACTATTCTCTATCATCCGGGCAAGGCTAATGTGGTTGCCGATGCCTTGAGTCGTCGGGCAGAGAGTTTGGGGAGTTTGGCGTATCTACCAGTTTCAGAGAGGCCTATGGCGATGGATGTTCAGGCTCTAGCCAGACAGTTTGTTAGATTGGATCTTTCGGAGCCCAGCCGAATTCTGGCTTGTGTGATTTCTCGATCTTCTCTATTTGACCGCATCAGGGAGCGTCATTTCGACGACCCTCATTTGCTTGTCCTCCAGGATAGAGTTCGGCGTGGTGACGCTCGAGATGTTACCATCGGAGATGATGGAGTTATAAGGATGGAGGGGCGCATCTGTGTGCCCAATGTAGATGATCTTCGAGAGCTGATTCTAGCAGAGGCCCATAGATCGCGGTATTCCATCCATCCGAGAGCCGCGAAGATGTATCAGGACTTGAAACAGCATTACTGGTGGAGGCGGATGAAGAGGGATATAGTTGATTATGTTTCTAGATGCCTCAACTGCCAGCAGGTGAAGTATGAGCATCAGCGTCCGGGTGGATTGATGCAACAGATCGAAATTCCCGAGTGGAAATGGGAGCGCATTACCATGGACTTTGTATCTGGACTTCCACGGACGGTTAGGAAGTTTGATTCCATTTGGGTCATTGTGGATCGGCTGACCAAGTCCGCTCATTTTATACCGGTGAGCACTACATATTCATCGGAGCGACCGGCGGAGATCTATATCAGGGAGGTAGTTCGGCTGCATGGTATTCCAGTTTCCATCATTTCAGATAGAGGCACTCAGTTCACTTTACGGTTCTGGAGAGCTGTACAGCAGGAGTTAGGTACTCGGGTGGAGCCGAGCACAGCATTTCACCCCCAGACTGATGGGCAGTCCGAGCGCACTATTCAGATTTTGGAGGATATGCTCCGTGCGTGCGTGATTGAGTTTGGAGGTTCATGGGATCATTTCTTGCCGCTGGCGGAGTTTGCTTATAACAATAGCTACCAGTCTAGTATTCGGATGGCACCGTATGAGGCCCTATATGGTATGAGGTGCAGGTCTCCCGTGGGTTGGTTTGAGCCGGGCGAGGCCAGGTTGCTAGGTACTGATATGGTTCAGGATGCTATGGACAAGGTCAAGGTGATTCAGGACAGACTTCGTGCAGCCCAGTCCAGACAGAAGAGTTATGCGGACAAGAAGGTTCGCGATGTGGCTTTTATGGTTGGCGAGCGGGTTCTACTTCGAGTCTCGCCCATGAAGGGCGTTATGAGGTTTGGGAAGAAAGGGAAGCTGAGTCCCAGATTTATTGGCCCGTTTGAGATTTTGAGGCGTATTGGGGAGGTTGCCTATGAGTTAGCCTTACCTCCTAGTCTAGCTGGAGTTCACCCTGTATTTCATGTCTCCATGCTCCGGAGGTACCATGGTGACCCGTCGCATGTGTTGGATTTCACTGCTGTTCAGCTAGACATGGATCTGTCTTATGTTGAAGAGCCAATAGCCATTCTAGACAGGCAAGTCAGAAAGCTAAGGTCAAAGAACATCGCTTCGGTAAAGGTTCGGTGGCGGGGCCAGCCGGTCGAGGAGGCGACTTGGGAGACCGAGCAGGATATGCGCAGCCAGTACCCTCATCTTTTCACTACTCCAGGTATGTTTTCTATGCTCGTTCGAGGACGAAAGAATCTTTTAAGTGTGGGAAGATGTAACAACCCGACCTGTCGTTTTAGAAAATTACGCCCCAATCCCCAATTTAACTGTTCCCCTAAGTTCATTTCTGCTATTGTGGTTTGCCGGGAGAGTCAGTTCTGAAATTTGGAGCATTTTGGGACACTTAGTCCCTAAATGAGAGCTTTAAAGCTAGAAAATGGTCCGTAGTCGGAACAGTATTAAGACGATCTCGGAACGGAAATCCGATGGTTCCATTAGCTCCGCTAGGTGATTTCGGGGTTGGGAGCGCGTTCGGAATGTATTTTGGAGGCCCGTAGCTCAATTAGGCTTGAAATGCCGAAGGTTGAAATTTTGGCGAATCCGAACGATAGGTGAGATTTTGATATGGGGGTCGGAATGGAATTCCAACAATTTCTGTAGTTTTCTTATGTGAATTTGGATATGTCCGCAAATTTTCAGGTCATTCGGACGTCGTTTGGCCGGGTTATAGATCGAATGTGCAATTTAGAAAGTTTTAAGAAATTTAGGCTTGAATTCGATGTGAATTATGGGTTTTGATGTTGTTAGACGTGTTTTTATGATTTGAATGAGTTCGTATCGTGTTTTGGAGTATGTTGGTAGTTTTCGTTGGGGTCCCGGGAGCCTCGGGATGAATTCGGGGGTCCAAAAGGACCAATTTGTGCCAAAAGGCACTGCTGTTTCTGCTGCAATAATTGCAGAGCAATTTTGCTCTCCGCGATCGCGAAGATGGCCACGCGATCGCGTAAGGTGTGGTGGTAATGCATCGCGATCGCGATGCCTAGGATGCGATCGCGTAAGGGAAAATCCCGAAGTTTTGCGATCGCAAGGTGGAGGGTGCGATCGCGTAAGTTTGGGAGAGTAAGCATCGCGATCGCGTGAGGGAGTATGCGATCGCGTAGGGTAGTTTAGGGAGCCGGACGAGTTTGTTCTTCGCGATCACGTTCGTGTTGTTTGCGATCGCGTAGGGTTGCTGAGTTGTTCACTGCGATCGCGTCCAGGATCACGCGATCGCGTAGAGGAAAAATAAGGCCGCCCATATTTTCTGCATCGCGATCGCAAGCCCAGTGCTGCGATCGCGTAGAATAATGGGGTCTAGCAGATTGTTTAATTACAGAACAGAACCAGTCGCGGGTTTCATACCCCAAAACGCCATTTTTGAGTTCTAGAGAGAGAAACTCACGGGAATTGCTGGGAATTCATCGGGGATTCGTCGGAGGTAAGTTTTGTGGCTTAATTACATCATTTTAACATGAAATCCTTTGTTAAATTTCTGTAAATGGAAGATTAAAGGTGGGTTTGAGCCCTAGGCCTAAATTGAAGAAAAACACTGATTTGAGTGGCAAATGGAGTCCGATTTTGGTAAAATTTATATGCCTAGACTCGTATTGAGATAAGGAACCCAAATATATAATTTTTGTGATTTTTCGATAAACGTACCGGAGGTCGGGTTTTGGCAACTTATGGGTTTTGGTGAATTTTGAGTTAATTTGATTGGGTAATGCCCAATTGGCCTATTTTGATGTGATTCTATTGATTGTTATCTTATTCTACACT
The DNA here is from genome assembly GCA_032618575.1 of Nicotiana noctiflora. Classification (NCBI taxonomy): domain Eukaryota; kingdom Viridiplantae; phylum Streptophyta; class Magnoliopsida; order Solanales; family Solanaceae; genus Nicotiana; species Nicotiana noctiflora. The sequence continues at coordinate 143,811 of JASVEL010001060.1, forward strand.
TGTGGAGGCCGACATTCGCGGAAAGAGAGTTGTTTCATAGCGGTTTTGTACCGGAGTCGAGGTAAGTGGCTTGTCTAACCTCGTGTGGGGGACTTTCACCCCTAGGATGTTATGTGATACTTTAAATGCCTTGTACGCGAGGTGACGGGCGTGTACATGCGCTGGTTGTTGAAAACGTACTTTACTTAAAATGTTCAATGAGCGATATTCTTGTTGTTAACTGTTAAATTTGATATTTCTACCCGGAAATAGTTAGAAAAGCATGATTAGGTAGTATTTAACTGTCTAGTTGCCTAATTGTCTTACTTGAGTTTTCTTGGTAATCGCCGGCGTTGTTTATCGGCGAAGTTATAGTTAAGCATATTATACTTCTTTCTATGTATTCCTTTACTTGCTGTGTTTGTGGACTGCGGGTTCGATTCCCGAGATCCTGAGATTTATTGAAATGTGGACTACGGGTTCGATTCCCGAGATCCCGAGATTTATTGAAATGTGGACTACGGGTTCGATTCCCGAGATCCTGAGATTTATTGATTATTGGTAAGGGTTCGATTCCCGAGATCCTGAGATTATTGAAATGTGGACTACGGGTTCGATTCCCGAGATCCCGAGTTATTGGTAGGGACTGCGGGTTCGATTCCCGGAGATCCTGAGTTATTGAGATATTATTGAGACATGCGCTGCGGGTTCGATTCCCGGAGACCCAGAGGTACTGAGAATGGGACTGTGGGTTCAATTCCCACAGATCCTGGATTTGTTTTATTGAGTTGGTTATTTGTTGTTAGCTTAATTGTAGACAGGTTGCAGTAATCATCTTATTGTTGTTATTTCGGAAATTATTATCATTTAAACTGTTTATTATTGTTATCATCATTATATTATTGTTTCTCAGTAGGGCCCTAACCTTCCTCGTCACTACTCCATCGAGGTTAGGCTTGGCACTTACTGAGTACCGTCGTGGTGTACTCATGCTACTCTTCTGCACACTTTTGTTGTGCAGATCCAGGTACATCAGAGCAGGCTCGTGCTAGGTGATTTCCGCAGCTTTCTGGAGACCTCGAGGTATGAGCTGCTACGTCCGCAGATCTGGAGGCTTTCCTGCTATTCTAATAGTACTAGTTGACATTTTTCTTCATTTCGTTGTTAGATACTCTTTACACATAGAGCCACAGTTGTATTTCTCTTTTAGTCTGTGTTACCGTGGGGGTTCCGGATCTTGGTAGTGTTTTATTTATTGTTTGAGGGATGTATGTGCCAAGCGGCACGGATTACATATCTTTTTATACTATTTTTCCGCTGTTTCTTATTTAAGTGTTTATAACTTGTATATTCCGCAACGTGTTAGGCTTACCTAGTCGTGGGGACTGGGTGCCATCACGACATGTTCACAATTGGTGAACTAGGGTCGTGACAGAGTCGCTCCTTTCACTTGTTGTGCATGGGTGATATCTCCATCTTCTTCACAATTAGCTTCTTTGCCTGGGTTCTGCTCAAATATACCTAGCCCGATGAGGTTCCCGAATAGTTCCCCATGGTTCTGATTCGAGGCTGACACCGGTTGTGGTCACTCAACCAGCCCTTGGTTGGGTACCTGATCTGTCTTTGCTTGAAATGTCCTGGAGTTATCGGGTGTGACTTTTTTAGGCCTCGCGTGAAGGCTTGTACTGTCGAACCACTCAATATTAGGGGCAGTCTCACTCGTCCTATCGGATGATGGGTTGTGGCCCTTCACGATATTTTATTCATTCCTTGTTCGGCCTTGGGTGTGTCGGGACTTTTTGGTATTGTTTTGACAATACGGGTGTATGTTTCTCGGAAGACCACGGTGGCATGGCGAGCGAGTTCGTGAAGCCAGATTATACTTGAAGATAATTGAAGACCACGGTGTTATATTTTTCTCCGAGAGAATGTCTTTGAGGTTTCTTAGAGAGAAGGGCTTGCACCCGCTATCTCGGGGTTTGTCGCCTTCAAACGAGAATGCAACGATGGTGGAGAGCCTGTAAGGAGCCAACATCCTGTCGCATCTGGGGAGTCCTTATGTTGTGGGTTTCTGCGGGGCAAGTTTTGGTGTGGTTCCCCCGATGGGGGATTATTGCAAAAACTCCCACGAACCTGACCTAATATTTTTTAGGAGATTCCCCAATATCTCTGCCGCATCGAGGTTGGACACATGTTCGTCTCCATTTAACCTCTCGGATTCCTGCTCATCGTAAGAATGTGTCATCATTGATGTTGCATAGTTGAGTGATGGACAGCTGTTCTTGCTACAACATTTCAAGGATAATATGAAAATTAATTTTTTGTTTGAATCAGCACACGGTTTTTCCAGCTTTTTTTTGTTCAACGGGTTGTATGCTATCGTTGGTGCGTGGAGCTTTGTTGACCTGTCGCGTGTCTCGCAAGCTTTCATCCACTTGACGTAACGATATGTGATCTGTTCTAAATCTATTTTTGAGTGCAATTTCTATTAAGATTACGTAATGTAACGATGAAATATGAGTTCAATCGAGGCGGTTAGGAAACCGAAGGGTCCTGATGGACGGATGAGGAATAGGTCGATGAAGGCCTAGAGGTCGAGGTTCGAATCAGGGTTGAGCTATCGAGGACAGTCAGGAAGGAGATAACAACTAAAGATACGATTAAGTAAGGCATTTTATGGCTATTGCATAGCTAGACAGGTGTATAAAAAGTAAGAAATTAAAGAACGCAAGGTGACCTTGGGCCAATGAGAACAAATGGATTAGGAGAAAGAGAGAAAGAGAGAGAGAGATATTATTGCACTTATAGAGAAAATTGGAGTAACAGCCACCCCCTACAATACGGGCGAGTCCCCTTTATGTAGGAGGGGAATCTCGATTACAAGTACATGGATAATAAATGCAAAGTATGGTGATACGATGGATTGACATGATGACACATCATAGGCTCTAGATAGGCCAGGTCCGTCAGATATAGTTGTGCGCCTGTGGGGCTTCTTCCTTTGTCCTGGCTTCATTCTTTGCTTCTGTCGAGTCAAGCTTTGACGAACTCCTGGGGTCGAGGGAGTGACCACGAGTTCCTACTCTCGAGATCCCGATACATTCTTCCAGAATGTCTCAACAATGGGAAATTAAGTATTTTAATTTCACTGTATACAAACGATATACAATTTTTAAGAAGTTGTTCGTCAATTCGGTAAACTCGTTCCAACTCTTAAGTTTTAATATTATAGTTTTGTTTCTTTTAGTTTGTATAATTATAATCAATATGGCCTTTTTCTTTGAACAAAATATTTGGTGGTAAGGAAAAATCTAAAATGGGTGAATCTAGTGGCCAAGCTACTACTCCTCCCCCGGCTCCCTAACCCAGACCTGTTACCCGTCCTCATCCACCTATTATTCTTGATAGTGATAACCCTTGTTTTCAATTTTGTCACGACCCAAACCCCTGTCGTGATGGCACCAAACACCTTGTTAGGCAAGCCCGACCTTTTGAACACTCTCAACCCCAAAATACGAAACCCCTTATCCGCTATTAGAATTTAAAAAATCAATTAAGAAAAATATCAATATGTGATAATAACAAAAGCAGTGCGGAAACCATAATAATAGCAATATAGCCCCTATCAGATCTGGTGTCATGAGTCAGAGCCTTTAGATACAACTGAACAACATTCTATATATATGAAAGTCTAAACGCAGAAGAAAAAAGAAAGACAATAGGAGAAAATCAGGTCATGCGGACGCCAGAAAACTACCTCGATAACTCCGATAAAATAGACTGGGCAGCAATAACAACTCAGCTATGCCTCCGGGATCCCTGTATCTATACACAATGTGCAGAGAGTAAAGTGAGTACTCCGACTTAGTGAGTAATAGCAATAAAAAATAATTGAAATTAAGAATTCTCGTAAGAACACTACACAGTTCTATAACCAATGGTAAAGGCAGTAAATAACAATTAAGCAGGGAAAACAAGTGAATATCTCTTAAAATCTAGCAATTTACCAACACTGCTGTGGCGTGCAGCCCGATCCATATAGAATACTGCTGCGACTTGTAGCCCAATCCATTAATAGTATATACTGCTGCAGCATGCAGCCCGATCCAATAGTAATAGTTGACTGCGCTCACTGGGGGTGTGCAGACTCCGGAGGGGCTCCTACAGCCCAAGCGCTCTAATACTACGGCGTGCATTCCAATCCATATACTATATCACTTCGGCGTGCAGTCCGATCCATATAATATACAACTGCGACGTGCAGTCCGATCCATATATGTATATATGTATATACTGGTGCGGCATGCAGCCCTATCCAGTGCATATCAAACACCCTTACTATGGGGTCTTTAAACCCTCTCAGTCAATATAGACTTGGCCTCTCGGGCCCGCTCAGCTAAGACAGGGTTTCCAACCCCAGGTATTCCTTATTTAGAGTGCAAATTGTTAAGGCTAGTTTATATTATGTTTTACAGTGAATAATATGACTGAGAGTATGATTTCAACTGGTAAAGTGAGGTCAACAAGCTCAACATGCCCCTTAAGAGTTCTACAGATTGGCACAAGGCCTCAAACATGGTAACTAGCCCAAAATATACTGATATTAACTTAGTATCGATCAAAAGTAATGTAGAGTCATCAATCGAGATGGACCGAGTCTGAATCCCCAGCGGTAACATCAACATGCTCATCATACAACGCGTATCTCATCTCAATATAGCACTACATAGTGCAAATATGGGGTTTCAAACCCTCAGAACGTCATTTATAACCATTACTTACCTCAAGCCGGCCGAAATCCTAGCTCACCTTGCACTTCTCTCATAAATCAACCTCCTCGTGCATAGAATCTAACCAAAAACACAAAAAATACGTTACAATAGGCTAATGAATCTTAACCCAATCAAAAAGACTCGAAAAACAACAAAATAATAAAGTTGGCAAAACCCGAGCCCCGGGCCCACTTCTCAAAAAATTACGAAATTCACATCCCCGGATTCTTCATCTCACCACGAGTCTATACATAATAAATTCATCAAAATCAAAGTTCAAATCCCCCTTCAAATTCCAAAATTTCATACCAAAAACCAAGCCCTAGTTCTTCCGATTTTTACCCAAATTTCTAAGAATTAAAGGTTGAATCTTCAATAAAATGGTGTTTCTAAGTCATGAGAATTACCTCCAATCAATTTTCGTCAAATCCCCTTCAAACTCTACCAAAATGCTCTCAAGGTGATTAAATAATGGTGGAAAATGGCTTACCTTCGCGGAACAAAATGATTTTAAAAGCCCTACTACCCAACAGTTATTTACTCTATGCGAACGCAGTCAACCCTCAGCATTCGTGATGAAGAAAATTACTTTGACAAAAAATTTCTCTATGCGAGCGTGATACCAAACCTGCAATCTCGATGCTCCAGAAATTATAACTACGCGAACGCGTCCTACTCCATGCGAACGAGTTTCACAAACCACTCCTCTTATTCGAACGAGTTAAACCCATCGCGAACACATTAAATTACTTAGGCTGGGCCCCAGGCCCCTTGTACGTGAACGCGAGGACAACCACACGAACGCGATGAACTGGCAACCCCTCTCTTCGCAAACGCAATCATCCGAGACCTCTCACTCATAAGTCAACATCCGGTTGACTTTTCTAAAAGAATCTCCCCTTTAAGAGACTATTTGCCTCATTTTCAACTAAATCCCATCCAATTCTACCCGATAGACTCAAATACTAATATTAAGACATAGAGAAAAATAATATGGGAAAATGGGGCGGGAACTCATATGATAACGGGCTGAATCATCACATCCTCCCCAACTAAAACAAACGCTCATCGTCGAGCGGGTCAAGAAACATACCTGAAGCCTCAAATAGGTGAGGATATCTGCTCCGCATCTTCTACTCGGTTTTCCATGTAGCCTCCTCCACAGGCTGACCTCTCCTGCTTGATCTCAACTTTCGAACCTGATGACCCAACATAGCCACTAGCTCTACATCATAGGTCAAATAATCATCCAACTGAACTATACTGAAGTCCAACACATGAGACAGGTCCCCTACATACTTCTGGAGCATAGATACATGAAATATCGGATGAACTCCTGACAAGCTGGGTGGCAAAGCAAGCATATAGGCCACCTCCCCAATTTTTCTAAGAATATCAAAAGGCCCTATGAACTGCGGGCTCAGATTCCATTTCTTCCCAAACCTCATAACGCCCTTCATGGGCTAAAACTTCAACAAGACCTTCTCGCCCACCATATAAGATACATCTCAAACCTTTCGGTCCGCATAACTCTTCTGACGCGACTGAGCTGTATGAAGCCTTTCCTGGATCACCTTTACCTTATCTAAAGCATACTGCACCAACTCTGTACCCAATAACCTAGCCTCACCGGTCTCAAACTAACAAATCGAAGATCTACACCGTCTCTCATAGAAAGCCTCGTACGGTGCCATCTGAATGCTAGACTGATAGCTATTGTTGTACGCAAACTCTGCAAGTGACAATAACTCAGCTCAAGAACCTCCAAAATCAATAACACAGGCTCGCAACATGTCCTCTAATATCTAAATAGTATGCGCGGACTGTTTGTCAGTTTGAGGATGAAATGTTGTTCTCAAAATGATTTGAACTCATTCTGTGTGATTTACACTGTTTATGAACTCAGCTATATTTTACTCAAACTGGGAGTCTACCGCTTATAAGGTCCTCCAAAACGGGGAAGTGAACTGTGCACCTCTATTCGAGATAATAGAAACTGGGACCCCATGCTGTCGACCAATCTCCCAAATGAAAATCTCTACTAATCGCTCCGAAGAATAGGTGGCAAACACCAGAATGAAGTGTGCGGACTTAGTCAGCTGATCCACAATCACCCAAATCGAAGCAAACTTCTTCGTTGTCCGAGGGAGACCACTCACGAAATCCATAGTAATCCTCTCCCACTTCCACTCGGGAATACCCAAGTGCTGAAGTACACCACCAGGCCTCTGGTGCTCATGCTTAACCTGCTGACAGTTGAGACACCGAGCTACATAACTCATAATATCCTTCTTCAATCTCCTCCACTAGTAATGCTATCTCAAATCTTGATACATCTTCGCAGCTCCTGGATGAATAGAGTACTGCGAGCTGTGGTCCTCCTCCAATATCAACTCCCGAAGCCTACCACATTGGGCACACAAATCCGGCCCTGCATTCTCAACACAACATCACTATCGATAGTCATATCCCTGGCATCATCATGCTGAACCCTATCCTCAAGGACAAGCAAATGTGGATCATCATACTGGCGCTCGCTGATGCGTTCATACAAGGAAGACCGAGAAACAACACAAGCCAACACCCGACTAGGCTCTGAAATGTCTAACCTCACTATCTGATTTGCCAAAGCCTGGACATCAACTACAAAGGGCCTCTCCCCAACTAGAATGTATGCCAGACTGCCCATGCTAACTACCTTCCAGCTCAAGGCATCGACCACCACATTGGCCTTCCCCGTGTGATACAAAATGGTAATATCATAATCCTTGAGTAACTCAAGCCACCTCTGCTGCCTCAAATTAAGGTCCTTCTGTTTGAACAAATGCTGAAGGTTGCGATGATCAATATACACCTCACAAGATACACAAAGTAGTGCCTCCAAATATTCAAAGCATGAACTATAGAAGCCAACTCCAAATCATGTACCTGGTAGTTCTTCTAATGGGGCTTCAGCTGATGAGAAGCATATGCAATGACTCTACCCTCCTACATCAACACACACCCGATCACAACTCTAGAAGCATCACAATACACAATGTAAGAACCTGAAGCTGATGGCAATACCAATACTGGAGCCATGGTCAAAAGCTATCTTGAGCTTCTGAAAGCTCTTATCGCACTCCTCAGACAACACGAATGGAGCACTCTTCCAAGTCAACTTGGTCAATGATGATGCAATGGAAGAAAATCCCTAAACATACCGGCTATAATACCCTGCCAATCCAAGGAAACTACGAATATCCATGGCTGAGGTCGGTCTGTGCCAACTCTCCACCACCTCTATTTTCTTCGGATCAACTTGAATACCATAATGGACACCACGTTCCCTAGGATGGCCACAGAACCAAGAGAAAACTCACACTTGGAGAACTTTGCATAAAGCTTCTCCTCCCTCAGCCTATGTAATACCACTCTCAAATGATGTGCGTGCTCCTCCTGGCTATGCGAGTACATCAAGATGTCATCAATAAATACAATCATGAATGAATCCAGATACAAGCAAAATACACTATTCATCAAGTACATGAATGCGGCTAGGGCATTATTCAGCCCAAAAGACAAAACAAGAAACTCATAATGCCCATATCTTGTCCTGAAAGCCGTCTTCATAACATCTGAATCTCTAATCTTCAACTGATGATAGCCTGAATGGATATCAATCTTAGAGAATATCCTTGCTCCCTAAAGTTGGTCAAACAAATCATCAATACGGGGTAGTGGATACTTATTCTTCACTGTTACCTTGTTCAATACGGGGTAGTGGATACACATTCTCATTGTTCCATCCTTCTTCTTCACAAATAGTACCTGTACACCCCAAGGTGATACACTAGGACAAATAAACCCCTTATCTAGTAGTTCTTGAAGCTGCTCCTTCAACTCCTTTAACTCAGCCAGTGCCATACAATAGGGAGGAATAGAGATAGGCTGAGTGCCCAGCACCAGATCAATAATAAAATCAATGTCCCTGTCCAGTGGCACGCCCGGGAGATCCATTGGAAACACATATGGAAAATCCTTGGTGACGTCCAAATCGACTGCTAAAAAGCAATAGATATGGTCGCAGCAATATAATTTACACAACTAAGAGTCGGGGTCGAATCCCACAGAGAATAATGTGTAGGCGATTAGGTATATAAGAAAATTATTGCTAATTATGAACACCAAACACTAAGAATGGTGATTGAAAAAGTATTTAAACTTAAATGCAAAAATATAAACTAAACTAAAAGGCAAGTAAAATGATCAATGGCTACACGTATGATTTGCTTCGGGAATTACAATGAAGTGGTCATGAAATTGCTAGTAATCATGCTTCTTTTCATACTCATAATTGATTTATTGAACTATTCGGATTGTTGATTATAAGGTTAATAATATTCATAAGAATCTTTCGAGTTCTTATGAATCTATCCAAGTTAAATCAATACCTATATATCTATGGTATTAATATTAACAAGAATGCATTTACCACTCTTATGCTTCAACCAAACAAGGCAACTAAGTATATGTCTATCTTAATTGCAAATTCTCCACCCGATGCCCGGGATTCAAATCTTGTTCTATTTGATTTTATATGCAACCAAGAATTTCCTCTGTCAAGTTTAATTCAAGGTTCGTAAATAATATTTCACTGTTGGCCGAGCAGTAAAATAATTAAGATCAAAATCAAATAAACAACCCACAACAATAATTTCAATATATTCAATCTAAGATTCAAATAACAAGATCATCTAACAAATACATAAGCACAACAAGTTATTTAATCCACACTTTAAACATGAATACTCTCATAAACAAGATTCAAGTGTTGGAAATAAATACTACACACTTAAATATTCAATACAAAGCAAGGAAATGAAGAAATAAACATAAATGGGTAAGGAATTCTTAACCAAAAGCTTCAATCTTCAAGACCCAAGTGTGTGTGCAAAACCCTAGCTTCCAAAAATGTTCTCTCTACTGAAAATAAGCCAAAGATCCTTTTACAAATGAGCCTCTTCGGGTATTAAATGATTTTGATCAAAAGGTGCAAAATTCCATAATAGCCCATGCCTGAAGCACGTACCTCGCAATTGCGATCAAAAGTTCGCAATTACCAAATTTGCCCAGATAAGCCTATGTTCGCAATTCCCAAAATAACTTCGCAGTTGCGAAGTTGCCCTTAATTACACAGTGTTCGCATTTGCGAACATATTCTTGCATTTGCGAATATTCCCCATTTACTGCACAGTTCGCATTTGCGAACAATTCCTCGTAAATGCGAAGAATCCCAATTACTGCTAAGTTCGCAATTGCGAACAAGTCTTCGCAATTGCGAAGGTGTCCTCTTTAAGCCTGTTTTCGCATTTACCATGAAATGTTCGCATTTGCGAGGCATAAATACATTGCCCAGATTTTCTTCTGTTTTTGGCTTCTTTTGCCTTGTTTTCACTTGGTTTCTTCACCATTACTTCTAAATCACATTCAATCTTGTAGAATAGAAGTAAATAACATTAAATACATGATTTTATCACTTCAAACATAGCAAATGTCGCCATTTAAAGGCAAGATAAGTTGGTATTTTACCAACTTATCACACCCCAAACTTGAACTATTGCTTGTCCTCAAGCAATGGAAACGATAAAATCTCCTCACAAGTGACTAAATCAACCTCATATCCTCAACACACCAAGCCAATTATAAAGAAAGTCTACTTTAATTACAAAAACATGACTTCGATTGGTACCAACAATTACTCCAAAGCATATGAATTATTGAGCACTTCACATAAACTTCATTATACTTCAAGTGCTCAAACACTAATGCAAATCAAAGTAGCAACCAAGTCATGACACTAAAGCTTCAAAATTTTCCTCTATATCACAATCAACTTTCTTTGGTCATTCTTATCAATTGAAAATTAGATTAGATTCACAACTAAATTTTCATGTGCCCTTACCTTCAAGAGAGGATCCCACACTCATAAATCTCAATTTAAATCAAAATTGGGATATCAAATGGAAAGAATTAACTCACTCTCAAAAAGATGTTCAAATGCATACAAGTAGTACCATAGGCTTGCCCTTTATGTATTCCTCCACTAATGTAGACAACTTGATTCAAAATCAATTAGGACTTAAAAGGTTGTAGTTTAGGCATTTGGTTAAGGTAAGGCAAAATTTTGGTTAAAGTGACTTAAAACCTCCCAAAGCACTACAATATCAAAATTAAAGTCCACTTCCTTCAAAGATAGTTTCCACCCTTGTTTCACTTTTCAATCCGTACCTAGTCCTTTATTTACGACTTTTATCAACATATATTATATATATATAAGAATATATACATATATATACATTTTTCTTTTCACAATCCAATTCACCAATTCTTTTACATACCTTTCACCTTCTCAAATCAATTCCATATCACAACTTTCCCAACTTTCACCCCCAAACATAGGATTTTAGCCTACACAAACACTTTCAAGGTACTTTAGGGAAGTAGGGAGCCAAAAGATATAACATTTAGGAACAAATAATTTAAGCATGTAACATGGTTGCCAAAGAATAAGGTTAAAGGCTCAAAATTGGTTGACTAGGAAAAATATTTAAGGGTAGGAAATATAAAATATACTAGCGATCCAAGGAAAGCCTAATATCATTTTTTAAATTAAGTTAGTCTATAATTTCGCCTCACAACACATTCCGGGCAAATTCTAGACCACAAGTACTACAAAAAAACTTATAAATAAGTCTCACCACACCGGCACATGAAAACTCAAATGGAATACAAATCCTCAATCCAATTAACACAAATAACTTAAGAAGGTTATATAGCATACAAGAAGCTATTTAGTGAATTAAAGAGCCAAAAATTGAATCTAAAAGGTCATGACATTTTCTTACTTCAATTGTTATTTTTTTTACCAACCAAATATTCATATGCCAAGGTTTAAAATATGTTGGTACCAAGCAAGTCACATTTTTATAAATGGGCACAAATCCCAACTCAAACCATTTATTTGCTCAAACTAACAAAAACTAAATCTAACCACAAAACTAACTCCCTATACTTTATTTCTATAATTACCCGGTTCAAGAAAAGAGTTACCAACCAAAAATATTTTGCATCCTTGGAAAAAGAATCGTGGTATAAAGAAAACCAAGGATATCGCCACTAATATCAAATATAACAATAAAATAAAATAACTAAAGAAAATAAACAACAAAAACATGAAGAAGCTAATGAAAACCACGTACTAAACATAATACTTTCATTATACTAATACCACACATGATAAATAACTAAAAAATATAGTACTAATATGCCAAATATCCATAAAGAAGAAAAATAACTATAGCAGTTCTACAAGAAGCTACCCCCAACAATAGATATTGCATTGTCCCCAATACAACTAAACATGATATATTAAAAGATGGTGGAAAGTGCTCCCTGTATTATGCATCAACTGCTCTCCTCACTCTCTGACTCAGACTCATCATCCTCTTCTTCTTCCTCGGGCCACTCTGCCGGAATATCATCAAGATCCACAGCTCTGCTCGATGGTGGAAGGTCCTGAGGCTTAAGGACTTTCCATATGCCTTTCAGACCCTTCCATATGCGAGTAAAGAATTTATCCCTCTTCTTCTCCTGCTTCACCAATTTAGTGTGTGACTCTTCCAATTTGGTATGAGAAGTACTCAGCTCACCATGCTTCTTTGCCAACTCTGTGTATGCTTTTTCTAAAGCCTTGAGGTGATCTCCCTATTTCCTTTGATCGTCAATGTATTTCTGGAAATCTTTCTTGGAAATATTAACAGATCCCTCATATGTCTCCCCAGGTCCCTGAGGAAGGCCAGAAACAAGCTCACGAATAACTCTCATTTCCTCACTAATCACAGCAAATGGTCCTCCAGCTGATGAAGATGGCATACTACTCTGAGAAGATGAAACCAATTTCCTTTTCTTCTGCTTCACTGCTCCTCCATCTCCACTTTTCTTCAATGGATGTATGGGCTTCCCCGGATCTACCCAGTTGTCCCCAGGAGCTTCCTCCACCCCAGCAAGCTGACATAACTCAGTGATAAGTGATGGAAATATCAAAGAAGGGCTGTTTTGAAGCCGGTACTCTCTCAGTTCATTGATGAAGATCTCGCCCACATTGAGCTGGATGTCATCGAGAATGCAAGCTATCATTTGAGCTCGAGTAACAGGGATGTTCCAAATGTTTGACACCGGGGAGATGCGACTGCATATAATGGCCAGCCATATCTTCGCCTCCGCGGTGAATTCTTTTGAGGTGATCCCTCTTTTTTCAGTGGCCCATGGAACATCTGCACCCGGACAGAGTTTTGACATTAGCCATTCTCCTGAAGCACAATCTTTCTCTCTGAATAGACCCATGTCATGGTTTTGCAAGTGATAGAAAGCATTGATATCTTCAGCTCCGAATCGCACTACCTTGCCTCAAATTCTCATCTGTGGCTTCTTCAACCTGATAGCCGGGAGATTTGCGTATAATTCCCTCACCCATTGTTCATTTGCTCGGCAAGGTTCGGGGGCAAAACAGTTCCATCCCATTGCTACCAGCCTTCGATGGAATTCTGGAAGGCGTTCCTGGACATTTTCCATCTCTATGCCACTCTCCGGGCGTAACTTCTTCGAAATCAGCTCGGTATAGTATCTTTCTTGGCATTCTACTGACAGAAACCGATGTTGATCAAATGCCTGTTCCTCATCCACAGGGCTGTCACTTGAGGATCCGTCGAGATTTTCGCTCATTGTTCAATTATAGTACCTGTCACAAGTGGCAAAAGTGAAAACATGCCATGGCGATGAAGAATGGTGCAAAATGAAGCAAACATGCCAAAAGAATGATCGGACAGTCAAAACTCAGCCATAGAAAATGTTCCAGAATTTTAAAATTTTGAAGTGCTGGCTGCAGATGTCGCAATTCCCATCATTTCTTCGCAATTGCGAAGAAGACAGGGCTGGGAATTGCGAAAGCTTTGTCGCAAATGCGAACAAAACAGGACTGGGCATGTATCGGAATTGCGACATTTCTTCGCAAATGCGAAGTCATCAGCAACCCCAGTTTTCGCAATTGCGAAATTTCTTCGCAAATGCGAAGTCATCAGCAATCCCCAGTTTTCGCAATTGTGAATTTTACTTCGCAAATGCGAAGTATCGTCAACACTCAGTGTTTGTTTCACAGAACAGTTTTTTCGGCAGAAATTCTTTTTCAATTCAAACCATTTTAACTGAACCCAACCATAAACAATATCATATCTCATGTATTTTTACTTCATATACAACTAAAAATCAAGAATTTTGATGGTTTTGGCCACAAATTTCATTCGTTTTTTACATCGAATACATTAAAAGCGCATAATGTTTGCAACTATTTCACAAATAACTGGGTACTCAGACTTCCCCAAACTTTACCATGAATGAACACATTCACTTTCAACCAAACCTCACCCAGAAATCAAAATGAATTTCAATTTTTTTTACAAATTGGGGTTAAGAACAATTTTTAGCTATTTTGATTTTTAGGGCTCTATAATACCAACAAAATCCACAAGAAATTGAAGATGAAGAAGAAATAAGCGTAAAGATTACACTTTCATACCTGATTCTCTTCAAAGGGGAGTGAAATTTGATGGATTTTCAGTAGTCAGAGAGAGAGAAAATAGATTTAAGACCTTTGGAGTGTTTTATGAATTTTTTTTTTTAAATTGAGCCCCAGTCGACTTTTACACTGCATAGGTCGCAATTGCGAAGGAAGTTATTTTCTCTTTGAGTCGCAAATGCGAGCATATGTTCGCAAATGCGAACTCTACTCTATATTTTCCAAACAGCTGCTGGTTTGTGACTGCCCGGATACCCCAACCTGCTCAAATCAACTCCAAAAAAATTTGAAACTTGGCAGATTAGTTAAAAATATTATTCTAAGATATTACAAAAAAGAAAATTTCAAAAATGATGAAAAATTTTGAAAAACGACTAAAAATTTTGAAAACGATGGGTTGCCTCCCACCAAGCGCCGCATTTAATGTCGTGGCACGACGTAAATAACATTACCACTTTTCTCGCCACTTGGATGATATAAATTGGGCACCTAGCTTGGAATCAAGCTTGTGACCACGAGCGACGGGGGTGGTAATTTGATGCTTGAGCCAATGCTTAAAATCTTCATTTTGCACTTCTTGGCTTTCAAGTAAGGAATGTCATTTTGATTTCTTGTCTCTTCAAATTGTAAAATGTAAGGCATGAATTTTTCTTCCTCGCAATCCTCCATTGACTCGTGTAATTCAACTCTCGTATCACCACATAATTCCAATGTTGAAAAATGCCAAGAATGTGATTTCAAACCTTCACTTTGCAATTGTCCTTTGACCTTGACATCCTCATTTTCCCCCAAACTAGAGTCAATCTCAACCACATTTACATTTACACCGATTGACTCTAATTCCATATTTTTGTCAGCATCGTTAACAATATTTTGGTCAAATAGCTGAAATTCCTCTTTCTGCTCCACAAGCTGGCTAGTATCCACACAAATTGGTTGTAGGGCATCAAATGCCTCAACCTTTTTATTCATTTGTGCACACAAGTCATGGATATCTGAGACAAATTGGTTTATCTCTTGCTGGAGCTCAGTTTTTGCCTCTATTAGTTGCTCTATCATATTTGAAAGACCATCACGTAAAAAGTCATGAAATTTTATCAATTGAGCTTGTTCCTCTAGCCAAGATAGGCTCACTATTTCTGCTTCTTCCAATTTATCTTCTGATGAGAACTCGCTCTCTTTAGTCACCTCCTCCGCATCGGCTTTCATTATCATGATTGTTGCACTAATTCTTTGTATAGCCTGTCGAATTTCATCTTGTTGCTCAACTGTTTGCCTTATCATATCCATAATAAGAGCTTTACTTTCCATATCATCTACTTCCTTGACCCTATAATTTTCATCAAAACAAGTAGATTCATCATAGTAGGGGCTTGGGGAAGGGAAAAATAAATAAGCACAATAATCCCAATGACCATTTTGGCCACCACACTTATCACAAATACTCCACTCATGGGTTTGAAATTGGGTGCACAATCCATCCCCGGGAGAATTTAAATAATTTTGCCACGAATGTGGTCCTCCACAATAAGGACAAGGATCATCAAAGTATGAACAACTACCATCTGACCAATTATTGTTATATGATGCCATTTTTCAAAATTAAGAAAATAAGCAAGAAAAATTAATTACTCAAATATTCACAAGTTTGGATCAAAGCATTTTAGCTTACTTTTCAAACAACCTAAATTACGCCAAATTGTTCCCCGGCAACGACGCCATTTTTGGTGACGTCCAAATCGACTGCTAAAAAGCAATAGATATGGTCGCAGTAATATAATTTACCCAACTAAGAGTCGGGGTCGAATCTCACAGAGAACAATGTGTAGGCGATTAGGTATATAAGAAAATTATTGCTAATTATGCAACGCCAAACACTAAGAATGGTGATTGAAAAATTATTTAAACTTAAATGCGAAAATATAAACTAAACTAGAATGCAAGTAAAATGATCAATGGCTACATGTATGATTTGCTTCGGGAATTACACTGAAGTGGTCATGAAATTGCTAGTAATCATGCTTCTTTTCATACTCATAATTGATTTATTGAACTATTCGGATTGTTGATTATAAGGTTAATAATATTCATAAGAATCTTTCGAGTTCTTATGAATATATCCAAGTTAAATCAATACCTATATGTCTATGGTATTAATATTAACAAGAATGCATTTACCACTCTTATGCGTCAACCAAACAAGGCAACTAAGTATATGTCTATCTTAATTGCAAATTCTCCACCCGATGCCCGGGATTCAAATCTTGTTCTATTTGATTTTATATGCAACCAAGAATTTCCTCTGTCAAGTTTAATTCAAGGTTCGTAAATAATATTTCACTGTTGGCAGAGCAGTAAAATAATTAAGATCAAAATCAAATAAACAACTCACAACAATAATTTCAATATATTCAATCTAAGATTCAAATAACAAGATCATCTAACAAATACATAAGCACAACAAGTTATTTAATCCATACTTTAAACATGAATACTCTCATAAACAAGATTCCAATGTTGGAAATAAATACTACACACTTAAATATTCAATACAAAGCAAGGAAATGAAGAAATAAACATAAATGGGTAAGGAATTCTTAACCAAAAGCTTCAATCTTCAAGACCCAAGTGTGTGTGCAAAACCCTAACTTCCAAAAATGTTCTCTCTACTGAAAATAAGCCAAAGATCCTTTTACAAATGAGCCTCTTCGGGTATTAAATGATTTGGGAATCAAAAGGTGCAAAATTCCATAATAACCCATGGCTGAAGCACGTACCTCGCAATTGTGATCAAAAGTTCGCAATTACCAAATTTGCCCAGATAAGCCTATGTTCGCAATTCCCAAAATAACTTCGCATTTGTGAAGTTGCCCTTAATTACACAGTGTTTGCATTTGCGAACATATTCTCGCATTTGCGAATATTCCCCATTTACTGCACAGTTCGCATTTACGAACAATTCCTCGTAAATGTGAAGAATCCCAATTACTGCTAAGTTCGCAATTGCGAACAAGTCTTCGCAATTGCGAAGGTGTCCTCTTTAAGCTTGTTTTCGCATTTACCATGAAATGTTCGCATTTGCGAGGCATAAATACATTGCCCAGATTTTCTTCTTTTTTTGGCTTCTTTTGCCTTGTTTTCACTTGGTTTCTTCACCATTACTTCTAAATCACATTCAATCTTGTAGAATAGAAGTAAATAACATTAAATACATGATTTTATCACTTCAAACATAGCAAATGTCGCCATTTAAAGGCAAGATAAGTTGGTATTTTACCAACTTATCAATCCCTCACAACGGGAACAATATCAAGGCTAGGAGCCTCAGCTCCAATATCTCTCACAAAAGCGAAATACGATAGACAACCCTTCCCAACCATCTGTTGGGCCTTTAGGAAGGAAATTACCCTACTGGGAACATAGTCAGTCATGCCATGCCACTCAATCCTCAGAACATCCGCCATAGCCAATGTGACTATGTTGGCATGATAGTCTAGAATAGCATAGCACAGAGATAGCCAATCCATGCCCAGAATAACATCAAAATCTACCATGCTCAATAGTAACAAGTCAACTCGGGTCTCCAGACCCCCAATAGTAACAAGATAGGACCAATATACATGGTCTACAATAATAGTATAGCCCACCGGGGTAGACACGTGCACAGGTAAAGCAAGACACCCTCGGGTCTTACCCAAATGATGAGCAAATATGAATATACATAGGAATAAGTAGAACTGAGATTAAATAAAATTGAGTTATCCATGTGGCAGACTGAAATAATACATGTGATAAAAACATCCAAAGCAATAGAACCTGACCGTCCCTAAAGAGCATAGAATCGAGACTGACCACCACCCGATCGGCCTCCCCCTCTAGGACGGCCCCTAGCTGCCTGACTCTTACCCCTAGCTGGCGGGGTAGGTGTTGAAGATACTAGGCCAGAAGATGAGGGTTGGCCCCTCTGCTGAGAAGAACTGGATGCACAGTAGAGACACTCCCTCCACATATGCCCGAACTCACCAAACTAGTAGCAACTCTCAGGTGCTAGGAACTGGGACTGAAGGGAACCCCTCGCGCTAGAATGGCTAGCTAATGCACTTGGTCGGGATGAACCATGAACAGATGTGGCATGAGATGAACTCTATGCTGGAAGTGCACTAAGAGATCGCTGACTCTGCTGAGATCCCTGATAACCCCGACCAGAAGATGACCCACGATACTCTGAGAGAGCTGGCTGAGGTGGCCTAAATGATCGAACTTTGCTCTACTGGAATTGACCCCTAGACGGAGCACCACTGAAGCTACCACAACCTTGAGGCCTCTTGGCCTCTCTCTCCTCTCTATCCTGATATCGATCCAACTCAATATCACGAGCAATATCAACTGCATCCTCAAAGGAAATACCCTGGACTCTCTCTCGTGTCATCAGAATATGAAGGTGATAGTTAAGTCCATCTACAAACCTCTTGATACTCTCACTGTCAGATGGAACCATCCATGAGGCATGACGGGCTAACTCAAAAAATCTCGCCTCATACTGGGTCACAGTCATGTCTCCTTGTTGAAGTCACTCGAACTGCCTACGCAACTCCTCTCTCTAAGACCGTGGTACCCACTTCTCCAAAAAGATAGTGGAGAACTCCTGCCATGAGAACGGCGATGCACTCGTCGGCCTATGCCGCTTATATGCCTCCCACCATGTGAAGGCAACCCTAGTGAACAGAAATGCAGTGAATGCTACCCTGCTAGACTCCAATATCCCTGTCGTCCGAAGCATACACTGACACTTGTCAAGTAACCCGTAGGCATATCGCCTTGAGCACCACTGAAAACTTGAGGCTGAAGCCTACCAAACCTCTCGAGATGACGCTGCTCATCATCTGGCATAGCTGGAACCACAAAATCCTGAACTGGTACCACCAGCTGGGCTAGAGCTGCTCCCGGTGTCTGTAAACCCTACGTCACCTACTCGGGTGTACGAGCAGGGGGGATCTGACTGCCTTCCCCTTGCCTGAGAAGTAGTTGATGTAGTTGTGGCTAAGACTACATGGGATAGGCCAGTGCAAACTAATAGTATCTGGGCCAAGGTCTTTCGGAGACCCGGAATCACAACGGCCACTGCTGGTGCCTGCATAGGTGATACTGGAGCATCAATAACTAGAGTCTGGCCCTGATCTAAGGTAACTAGTGGGTCAACAGATGCTGCCTCTGCTACTTTGCCTCGACCATAACCACGACCGCATCCACGACCTCGAGGGGGTGGTACTGGTGGTCGTCCTTCACGTCCGGTAGCACGGGTTCTCTCTGTCTGTGAGAGAATAGAATATATAAGTTTAGTTCTCGGATCAACAAAGTCGCACAACAAGAATTACAAGAATATAAAGTTTTACCTAAAGGTTCTGCAGCCTCCCGAGGATAAGTACAGACTTCTTCGTACTGATCTGCGAGACTCTACTAGACCGGCCCAAGACTCGCGAGACCTAGTAACCTAGGCTATGATACCAAATTATTACGACCCAAACCCCGATCGTGATGGCGCCAAACACCTTGTTAGGCATGACCTTTCGAACACTCTCAACCCCAAATACATAACTCCTTATCATCTATTAGAATTTAAAACATTGGTTAAGCAAAATTTCAATTTGTGATAATAACAAAAGCAGTGCGAAAACCATAATAACACTAATACATACCCTATCAGATCTGGTGTCATGAGTCAGAGCTTATAGATATAACTAAGCAACATTCTACACATACAAAAGTCTACACGTGGAAGAAAAAAGAATGATAAGAGGAGAAAATCGGGTCCTGCGGACGCCAGGCAGCTGCCTCGATAACTACGATAAAATAGACTAGGTAGCAATAACAACTCAGCTATGCCTCCGGGATCCCTGTATCTACACACAAGGTGCAGGGAGTAAAGTGAGTACTCCGACTCAGTGAGTAATAACAATAAATAACGACTAAAATAAGAATTCTTGTAAGAACACTACACAGTTCTATAACCAACGGTAAAGGTATTAAATAATAACTTAGCAGGGAAAACAGGTGAATATCTCTCGAAATTTGGCAATTTACCAAAACTGCTACGGTGCGCAGCCCGACCCATATAGAATACTGCTACAACGTGCAGCCCGATCTAATAATAGTATATACTACTGCATCGTGTAGCCCGATCTAATAATAATAGTTGACTATGCTCATTGGGGGTGTGTAGACTCCGGAGGAGATCCTACAACCCAAGCGCTATAATATTGTGGTGTGCAGTCCAATCCATATACTATATCACTATGGCGTGCAGTCCGATCCATATAATATACTACGACGGCGTGCAGTCCGATCCATATAATATACTACGGCAGCGTGCAGTCCGATCCATATATGTGCATGCGTATATACTATTGCGGCGTGCATCTGGATTCAGTGTATATCAAATACCCTAACTATGGGGTCCTTGACCCCTCTTGGTCAATATAGACTTGGCTTCTCGGCCCAACTCAGCTAAGACAGAGTTTCCAACCCCAGGAATTCCCCATTTAGAGTGCAAATTGCTAAGGCCGGTTCATATTATCTTTTTATAGTTAAGAATATGACTGAGAGTATGATTTCAACAGGTAAAGTGAGGTCAATGAGCTCAACATGCCCCCTAAGGTTTCTACAGATCAGCACAAGGCCCCAAACATGGAAACTAGCCCAAAATATACTGATATTAACTTAGTCTCAGTCAAAAGTATTGTAGAGTCATCAATCGGGATAAACCAAATTCCTCATCTCCATTAAGAGTATATATATAACAAATTCATCAAAATTGGAGTTCGAATCCCCCTTCAAATTCCAAATTTACATTCCAAAAACCAAGCCCTAGTTCTTCCAAAATTTTTCCTAAATTTCTTAGAATTAAGGTTGAATCTTCAATAAAATGGTGTTTCCAAGTCACGAGACTTACCTCCAATCAATTCCTGTCAAAATCCCCTTGAAACTCTACCAAAATGCTCACAAGGTGATTCAAAAATGGTGGAAAATGGCTTACCTTCGCGAAACAAAATGATTTTAAAAGCCCTATTGCCCAGCAGCTTTTTACTCTATGCGAACGCGGTCAACCCTCCAAGAATTATGCGAATGCAATACCAAACCCACGATGGGGATGCTCCAAGAATTATAACAGTGCAAACATGTCCTACTCCATGCGAACACGTTTCACAGACCACTCCTCTTACACGAACGCGTTCAACCCATGGCGAACGCATTGAATTACTTAGGCAGGGTCCCAGGCCCCTTGTACGTGAACACGAGGACAACCATGCAAATGCGATAAACTGGCAACCCTTCTTTTCACGAACGCAATGACCAAATTTGGTTTGCACCCGTTGTGTATTTTCTGCAGCAAATCTTAAGTTCAAACTTCCCATTTAATCATCCTAAATCACTCCGAGGCCCCCAGGACCTCAACCAAATGCACCAACATACCCCAAAACATCATAAAAATTTGTTTCAATAATCAAAACATGCCAAACAACACCAAAATCATTAATTCACATTGGATTCAAGCCTAAGTTTCTTCAAAACTTCCGAAATACACTTTCGATCAAAACCCAAACAAACAATGTTTGAATGATCTAAAAATTTACACGCATATCAAAAATCACTTAACGAAACTACTACCACTTTTTGAATCCTATTCCGACCCTCGGATCAAAATCTCACCTACCAAACGGAATTCGCCAAAATACTAACTTTGCCAATTCAAGCCTAATTCTACATCGGACCTCCAAATTCCATTTCGATCGCACTCCTAAGTGACAAATTGTCCCTCGAAGCCAACGACATCATAGGAATCCACATTCAAGCCCTCTAACTCATAAGTCAACATCTGATTGACTTTTCCAAAACAAGCTCCCCTTTAAGAGACTATATGCCTCATTTCCAACTAAATCCCATCCAATTCTACACAATCAACTCAAATACTGATATTGAAACATAGATAAAGATAATATGGGAATAACGGGATAGTAACTCACGTGATGATGGGCTGGGTCATCACATACTGATAGTCAATTTTACCATGATATTGCACCGGTCAATAATTAAATAATGAATACATGAAAACTCTTTTTGGAAATCCAACTATCGATGAAAATGATGATTAAGATGAAATGCAATCAGATTTAGATTATACACCTACTAATCTTGTTGTTAACCCAACTGATAATAATCCAAATGATGCCTGACCTGACCCTCATGTAGTAACCCCTACTTTTAATAGTCAACCTTCTAGACGATGTGAAATTGTAATGACCCGACCCGTCATCTCATGAGTTAGCGCTCTGTTTTCCCCTTTTTATGCTTCTTCATGTTTCATTATTAGTGTTCGATGTGTTAGAGTTGATTTGGATTGGTTTTGGTAGAAATGAAACACTTAGTCTCTTTAAGGAAGGCTTATTTTGGAAAAGTCAGCTGTATATTGACTTATGAGTTAGAAGGTTCGGATATGATTTTCAGTGATTCGCCTAGCTTTGGGGGATGATTTGTGACTTAGGAGTGCGATCGAAATTGAATTTGGAGGTTCGATGTAGAATTAGGCTTGAATTGACGAAGTTTGAGTTTTGGTGAATTCCGGTTGATAGGTGAGATTTTGATTCAAGGGTCAGAATGGAATTATGAGAGTTACTGTATCTTTGTTGGATAATTTTGGATATGTTTGCAAATGTTTAGGTCATTCGAACACCGTTTGGTCGGGTTTTTGATCAAAAGTGTAATTCAGAAGATTTTGATGAACTTAGGCCTTTATTTGGTGAAGTTTTATGATTTTGATGTTAACTATAGTCATTTTATGAATCAAGAAAGTTTTAATAAGGCAATAGATCATATATTTGCATTTTTTTGAGGTCCCGGGGGCCTCGGGGTGATTTCGTATGGCTATCAAGAGGTTTGGAGTTTTATAATTGCAGTAGAAAAATTATAGAGCATATTTGCTCTATGCGATCGCAGAGAGCGCCATGCGGTCGTAGAAGGAATTTTGAGGGGTGATTGGTTGTAATATGTGATCGGAAAGTGTGTTATGCGATTGCAGAGTCAAATTTTGGCCCAAGAATTTTGTAGAAATTTGTTCTACGTGATCGCGTGGGAGCGTGTGCGATCGCATAAAGTATTTTGGTAAGTCTGTGCGTTCATGTAGTATATGATGTGTTCGCATAAGGTAAATTCTGGGAGTTCAATTTTTGTGCTATTCAATCGCAATGGAGTGTATGCGATCGCATAGAGTTAAGCATCTGGGCAGACCTATTTTATAATATTTCATCCGTGAGTTTTAGTCATTTTTACTCCATTGTTGAGTATTTTGAGAGCTCTTTGGGGAAAATTGAAGAGGGATTCAAGGAGGATTGAATGGAGGTAAGTTCCTTGGCCTAATTATTCAAGTCTATGGTAGAATTAACATGGAAATTGGTTTAAATTCACCAAAAAGGGGTAAAGCTAGGGCTTGCATTTTTGATATTTCAAATTGGGATTTGATAGGTCATTTGAGCTCGGATTTGGGAGTTCTTGGTATGTACGGACTCGTGGTAAGACGAGGAATTCGGTAATGTAAGTTTTGTTTTTTTTGAGAAGTGGGCCTGGGGCTCGGGTTTTGCTAGTTTCGACGGTTTTGCTATAATTCGATTGTTTTTGATTGGGTATTGTATTTGCTCTATTTTTCGGCTAAATTCAATCCACGTGGAGGCCGATTTGAGGGGAAAAGGCATCGCGAACTTTTAGATTTCATCGGTTCGAGGTGAATAATACTTGTGAATGATATCCTAAGGGGTTGAAACCCCGGATTTGCACATCATAGTGTTGTATTATGGTGATTTGCATGCCAGGTACGAGCATGGGGTAGAGCACCATTGGGGATTGTGACTTGGTCTGTCTCGATTGTAGATTTTACTGCAAAATTGACTAAAACTTGCTTGATGCTATCTTGAATTGGGCTGATTGCCATGTTTTGGGTTTAGTGCTGGTTATTTGAACCTATAGGGGTTATTATTACTGTTTTCATGAGATTTAGTGTATTAAATAATTTCAGTCCTGAGTTAAACACTAATTTGAAATGTACAGTCATATTGTTAAAGTTTAAAGACTTAAATTGAATTTTATGATGTTTTGAGCTAAAAGCTATTACTTGACATTGCCCGAGTGGCTCATTTGCATATTCTGGACTGAGATATCGATTAGCCTGCATGCCACAATAGTATATACATATACATACATGGATTGGACCGCATGCCACATTAGTATATTATATGGATCGGACTGCATGCTACCGTATTATTGCGCTTGGGTTGTAGGAGCCCCTCCGGAGTCTGTACACACCTCCAATGAATGAGGCTACCCAAATGGGTCGGGCTACGCGTTGCAATGGTCATGTGCATTGCATTGCATTCATGAATTGGTTCCTATTTGTACTACATGACATGACATTTAACACTCGCATATCATTGGCATACATGCTATTACTTGCCTTGTTGACCAGATACCCTGCAGTTATATGTTAAGGAGTGTTGTGTCAAAGGGGCTGACTTATGTGCTGACTTGCACTATTTGATGTAGCATTCATATACTTGACTGTTGGAAAAAGGATATTTGTAAAAGAGATTTTTAACTCTGCTTGAGATTTTCTAAAGAATTATTCAAAGTGTTACACTTTTTCTCAAAGGGTGTACTGTCTTTTATAGCATTTTGGAGTGCTCATACGTGTTTTCTTATCGCTCAAATATTATTCGCTCTTATTACCACTGAGTTGGAAGTACTCACTTTACTATCGGCACCTCGCATGCAATTGCAGGCATTTTTCACCCGGTAGCGAGCGGGTTATTGGCTTATTGAAGGTATTATTGTTGTAGTTGAGCAAGATGACTGCCAGTGTTCGCGGCACCGGACGTTGTCTTTAGAATACCAAAGATTTATTCTTGTTTATTATTGTCCATGTAGTCGTGTTCAGGTTTTCTTTAGATGCTCATGACTTGTGACACCCCGGTCGGGTTGAGTTGGGTTGTAAATACTAATTATTATTGTTATTAAGTTATATTTATCTAATCATTTATGTTTAATGAGTTCGAAAGAGGCATTTTTGTTCTATTGGCTGGCCTTGTCTTCACGAGAGGCGCCATCACAGCCGAGTTGGGAGTTGGGCCGTGACTAGTTGGTATCAGAGCCTAGGTTACTAGGTCTCATGAGTCATAAGCATGGTTAGTAAAGTCTCGCGGATCGGTGCAGAGACGTCAGTATTTATCCTTGAGAGGCTGTATAACCTATAGGAAAACTTCCCATTCTTGGAATTCTTATCGTGCGTACTTTATCCAATTTGAGATAACTCTTGAAATTCCTTCCACACGTCCGTATGTGCATGTGAGCACTCAGTATTGTATGTGCCTTGATGGCTTGTGATTCTCTGATCAAGGCGCGATATTATGAGTATGTTGGGATAGTCTGGAGGACTTAAGGCCGGATCTTTGCCTATGGCTTGAGCACCGAGGTGCTGATTGTGTGAGTAAGTATTTTGAACTTATCTATTCAGTGTTGTCCTCATTAGCCAGAAAGGTGGCTGGATATCTGTGTGATGAGTATATTAGTACTGTGAGGTGTATCTATGTGATTTTGGTAGTGATGAAGAAGTTTGCTGGATAATATATGAGCTGTTAAGTGTTTTTTCCTATTGTGATCCATTATGTAGCCCCAAGTTATAGGCGCGTGAAGAATATATTTGTGTCTCATAGCCGGGAAGTGCAGTGCATTACATGTGGCAGTATAAGTTCAGACTCGGGAAGACTAGATTGATGTGTTATGTGTATGTCAGTGGAAGGTGTGCTGAAATACCAAACTGAGGCGAAGCAGGTGGATTATCTCATGCGGAGTGTTCTTGAGTGGTATGATCTTTATGTATATGTTAGAAGACCTCATGCTTAATTGAAAGGTTTGTTTTGGAAACTGAGAATTTGGGTCGCTTAAGAAGGTGGACTCAGCTGACGTCAGAATGAATGCGAGGTTTGTAGAGAATGTCAGTGCTAGATGATCTGTGTATTCATAAAACTTGTAAATGATTTGAGTTTGATCTCACCGTGGCATTGTGTCATCATTAGATTAAAAGTGATATTAGTTGTTAAGAGTGCCTTGATATATGGTTTCGAGCCAAGTTGGGGAGGTTGCTGTTGATCAGCTCATTGCATGGTTATATGCTATGTTGGTTATGTTTCGAGGTATGTTGGCGGATAAGTTCTTGTAATAGAAATTGAGCCGAGGATGGCATGTGTGAAGGAAAATTTTTGATAGAGGTTATATGGTACTTCGTAGATGTGAGAAAAATACTAGGATGTCTTGAGTTGTTATTGATAAAGATTGCTCAGTTTATGGAGGGGGAAGAAGGTTGTTTGTATTGGAATGGGATCATATCCTGCGGTGTTGGAGTGCTAATAAGGCACGAATGGTTCTATCCATTAAGAGTGAATGACTCTCGAGAGTGGTTTTATTGTGTTCAAGATTTTGCATGTAATAATCAAGTGTCTTAAGGTTGTGTATGTGGCTAGAGATAGTGTTTTTCATCATAAGAGATCAAGACTTGTGGTATTTTATGTTAATTATAGGATTCTATTTATCTGTATTTGGAAGGTAATGGTAACGAATTCAGATACGCAGGAAGTTTTTCAAAGTAAAGCATTTTGGAACGTGGTATTTCTAGGAAATGTTTGAGAGGGTATTGAGTGGCCTATAGTTCTTAGACAGTGTGGTCTTATGTGCGAGTCTCGTGTGGTAAACCTAGGTTGAGGTATTGTGGTGCTACAAAAAGAGAGAATATCAAATTGAAGATCTAGAAGGAAATTGGATGGATGGAATAGCTTGATAATAAGCCGAATTAGTATGGTAAGGATATAATTAATTCTTTGTATGTGTTTGAGGTAATGAGCCTTATAGGTATTGTGCAGCAAAGCTCTTGAGTGCTGGCAGTTCTCTTAGCTTGGTTTGGGTAGAAGGATTCAGTCCTGGCAGTTTAGCTTGTGCAATGGAACTGGGAGAGAGTTTTGGTTGAGTCTTTACCGTGATTTGGAGATGTATATATATTGTCTATGGGCATGCGAAGCATGGAAAGTGTAGTGATTTCTCCTCTAGATGGAAGTGATGGAGAGTTCTTTACTAGAGGAATACATAGATGTTTGTGGTTAGAAAAAAGGGAGATGGAGTTCTCATGTATCCTAATGTGTTATGGTATACGCAGTATGTTATGAAGAATTGAGATATACGTGTTCAATGTTTGGTTCAATTCATAATGGGAAGTCATTAAATTCTTGAGCAACACGAGCAGCTACAAGTGAGTAAAGAATCGACTTTCAGATGATTAAGGTGATGTAAACGGATGATACATCAGTAGTGTTGCGACATTTTCTTGGTGGATCGACTGTGTATATTTGAGTTTGTTGATGGCGCGGGGAAATTTTTGAATATCTTTCGTGGTATGAATGGGTACTTGATGTGTGATATGTATTCATACGTTGGAATGTGGGGTCAGGTATAGTGATTCATGTGTTATATGGAGTTGGAGAGTAGGAGTTCTCGTGATCCGACTATACAGTGGTTGTAGATCATGTGTATCGGTATTGTTTAGCCGTTATTAGAAATTTGAGGTCCGAGTGGATCATTCTTTGCTTGGTATGTTATATTTTGGTTATGATATTAGATTGCAGACTAGTTGTCTCAGTGTTGGATTATCTAGACTATTGTGTTATGGGCTATTTCTGAAAATGCCACAGGTTGCGTGGCAAGGTGCATCAGATTATGTTCTAGTAGAGTGGTTGGTATTCCAAGGATCAGCGTACGGTTATGAAGGATTGTTTTTCATAATTGGGCCTTCGTGGTGGATGTTAGTGCAGAGGTTTCTACCATTGATTCAGTTCCAGTATTGAGGGACTTTTCGAATGTGTTTCTTTTACCCGGGCATGCCACCAGGAGAGATTGTGGATTTCGGTATTTATTTGGTGTCGGGCACCTATCGTAGGGAGTTGGAAGGAGTTATGGTAGTGGGAGGAGAAGATTCAGGCTTCTTGGTATTGAGTTCATTGGTAAGACAATGTGGATATGTATTTAGTTTGAGTTGGCTTGGTTAGTCCCGAGTTGTATTTTTGTAGGATAGGTTGACTTGATTATCCTTGAACTGGATGGTGATTTGGGGAGATCTACTAGTTGTTTTCTATGCTGTGAGGCGTTATGATTGGTTGGATATAGGCACATGTGGTGCGGTTCTATTAAGGGTTCAAGAGGACGTCGAGCGGGAAGAGTGATCGAGTGATGCTCGGTAAATGGGGTATTTTCTATGGCCAATCAATTTGCATGTCATATGTTATTGGTTTCACCATGGGTGTAATGAATTGCTTTGATTTCAGACATCAAAAGTGTGTCTGGCTATTGATTTTGAGCATAGCGACTTGAGGTGCTTCTTGTGTAATAGTGTTTGGATATGATCACGCATTGTAGCGAGGCTACATGGAGTTATGACCTTTCGAGATAGATTTAGGTGTTCTATTTCTATGATGTGAGACGAGGTCTCAGCCTTGTGTTTTAATGGCATTGATGAGCATGAGGTATAGCTCTTTCACTTGAGTCGTTTGTCCTGATTCGAGTATGTTCAGACCGTTTCTCACAGGTGCGTGTTTTATGCAAGTTGTGGTTTAGGCCTATATTGAGGTATCATATCACCAAAGTGGTGTGTTGGAGTCGAAGTGATCATTGGAGTCATTAATGGGTACAATCAGATGTGATTCCAGCTGGTTAAAGGGTTTATATCCAGGTTTGCCCCAGAAATCTGTTGTGGTATTAGTAAAAAAAGAAGTGGCTTCATGTATGGGTAATCTGAGGTATGGTTGGGGTTTATCGCGTGTATTAATTAATATTGGCAGTATATGAGAGTGTTGGAATAAGACTTTAGCTAATAAAAGGTTCTTATCGGCAATTGAGTATTGTGGGCAACTACTATGGATAGATATTATCGCTTCGAGTGCTGGATTGTGTGGTATGTTGTATGATTTCACCTGAGGTTGCAGGTGTGGGTTTTACAGCTGGTTTGGGTTTATTCTAGGTATGATTTCGGAAAGTGCAATGTAGTTCGACGGTTTATGGGTAAGATGGACTGTGAAATTTCGGCTATATTTTGTTTTCACACCTATATGAGATAGGGTGACATGGTATTCCCCCCCGTGTATATGTTTGGTATGTTATTCAGCTATTGGTTAGTTTCTAGAACAACTCTGGGTACGCTCGAGGACAAGCATTTGTTTAAGTTGGGGAGGATGTAACGACCCAACCCATCGTCTCGTGAGTTGGCACTCTGTTTTCCCTATTTTATGCTTCTTTATGTTTCATTATTAGTATTCGATGTGTTAGAGTTGATCTGGATTGGTTTTGGTAGAAAATGAGACACTTAGTCTCTTTAAGGAAGGCTTGTTTTGGAAATGTCAACCGAATGTTGACTTATGAGTTAGAAGGTTCGGATGTGATTTTCGATGATTCGGATAGCTTCGGGGGATCATTTGTGACTTATGAGTGCGATCAGAATTGAATTTGGAGGTTCGGTGTAGAATTAGGCTTGAATTGGCGAAGTATGAATTTTGGAAAATTCTAGTTGATATGTGAGATTTTGATCCGAGAGTCATAATGGAATATTAAGAGTTACTGTCGCTTTGTTGGCTGATTTTTGATACATCTGCAAATTTTCAGGTCATATGTACATCATTTGTTCGGGTTTTTGATCGAAAGCGTAATTCAGAAGATTTGGATAAACTTAGGACTTGATTTGGTGAAATTTGATTATTTTGATGTTAACTAAGTGATTTGATGATTTGAGCAAGTTTAAATAAGGTAATAGATCATATCTGTGCTTTTGGTTGAGGTCCCGGGGCCTTAGGGTGATTTCAGATGGCTATTGAGAGGTTTGGAGTTTCATAATTGCAATAGAAAAATTGCAGAGCATATTTGCTCTATGCGATCGTAGAGAGTGTCATGCGATCGCATAGAAGGAATTTTGAGGGGTGAGTGGTTGTTATATGCGATCGCAATGTGTGTCATGCGATCGCACAGTGTAATTTTGGCCTGGGAATTTTTGTAGAAATTTGTTCTACGCGATCGCGTGGGAGCGTGTGCGATCGCATAGTGTATTTTGGTAAGTCTATTCATTCGCATAGTATATGATGCGTTCACATAAGGTAAATTCTAGGAGTTCAATTTTTGAGCTATGCAATCGCAGTGGGGTGTATGCGATCGCATAGAGTTAAGCATCTGGGCAGACCTGTTTTATAATATTTCATCCGCGAGTTTTACTCATTTTTACTACATTGTTGAGTATTTTGAGAGCTCTTTGGGGAAAATAGAAGAGGGATTCAAGGAGGATTGCATGGAGGTAAGTTCCTTGGCCAAATTATTCAAGTTTATGGTAGAATTAACATGGAAATTGGTTGAAATTCACCAAAAAGGGGTAAAGTTAGGGCTTGCGTTTTTGATGTTTCAAATTAGGATTTGATAGGTCATTTGAGCTCTGATTTGGGAGTTCTTGGTATGTACGGACTCGTGGCAAGAAGAGGAATCCGGTAATATAAGTTTTGTAATTTTTCGAAAAGTGTGCCCAGGGCTCGGGTTTTGCTACTTTCGAGGTTTTTGCTATAATTTGATTGTTTTCGATTGGGTATTGTCCCATTTGCATATTATAATGTATTTGCTCTATTTTTGGCTAGATTCGACACGCGTGCAGGCCGATTTGATGGGCAAAGGCATTGGTGGCTCGAGATTTCGCCGGTACGAGGTGAGTAATACTTGTGAATGATATCTTGAGGGTTTGAAACCCCAGATTTGCATATCATATTGCTGTATTGCGGTGACTTACAAGCCAGCTATGAGCGTGGGGTAGATCACTGTTAGAGATTGTGAATTGGTCCATCGCGGTTGTGGATTTTACTACAAAATTGACTGAAACTTGCTTGATGCTATCTTGAATTGGGCTGATTGCCATATTTTGGGCTTAGTGCCGGTTATTTGAACCCTATAGGGGTTATTATCACTATTTTCATGATATTTAGCATATTAAAAGGATTTCAGTCAAGAGTTAAACACTTATTTGAAATGTACAGTTATATTGTTAAAGTGTAAAGATTAAATTGCATTTTCTGATATTTTGAGCTAAAAGCCATTACTTGACATTGCCCGAGTGGCTCATGTGCATGTTCTGGACTGAGATATGGATCGGGGTGCACGTCGCAATAGTATATACATATACATGCATGGAACGGACTGCACGCTGCAGTAGTATATTATATGGATCGGACTGCACGCCGTAGTAGTATATTATATGGATCGGACTGCACGCCGCAGTAGTATGCAAGCCACAGTGATATATTATGTGGATCTTACTGCACACCACAGTTTTATTGCGCTTGGGGTATAGGAGCCCCTCCGGAGTCTGTACACACCTCTAGTGAGCGCGGGTACCCAAATGGGTTGGGCTGCGCGCCACAACGGTCATGTGCATTGCATTACATTCATGAATTTGTTCCTGTTTGTACTACGTGGTATGACATTTAGCACTCACATATCATTGGCATACATGTTATTACTTGCCTTATTGACCAGATACCCTGGTGTTATATATTAAGGAGTGTTGTGCCCAAGGAGCTATTTTATGTGCCGACGTGTACTATCTGATATAACATTCATATGCTTGACTATTGGAAAAATGATATTTGTAAAAGAGATTTTTAACTGAGCTTGAGATTTTCTAAAGGATTTTTCATAGTGTTACGGTTTTTCTCAAAGGGTGTATTGTCTTTTATAGCATTTTGGAGTGCTCGTACGTATTTTCTTACCGGTAAGATATTATTCGCTCTTATTACCACTGAGTTGGAAGTACTCACTTTATTTCCAGCACCTCGCGTGTAGTTGCAGGCATTGTTCATCCGGTAGTGGGTTATTGGCTGATTGAAGGTATTATTATTGTAGTTGAGCAAGGTGACCGCCAACGTTCGCGGCACTGGACGTTGTCTTTAAAATTCCAAAGATTTATTCTTGTATATTATTGGCCTTGTAGTCGTGTTAAGATTTTCTTTAGATGCTCGTGACTTGTGACATCCCGGTCGAGGTGAGTTGGGTTGTAAATACTGATTATTATTGTTATTACGTTGTATTTATCTAATCATTTATGTTTAATAAGTTTGAAAGAGGAGTTGTTGTTCTGTTGGTTGGCCTTGTCTTCATGAGAGGTGCCATCACGACTGGGTTGGGAGTTGGGTCGTGACAGAAACATCTCTTTTTTGGTACTATTTTATTCAACTAAGAGATCAAATTAAGGCTAAATATAATAGTTGCGGGACGTTAATAACTCATAAATACTGGAAACTGTAGCGGTACGGGTAGTTTGACTTGACACATAAAGACACACCCTAAAGATAAAGCTAGATTTCTTCAAATAAAAGCCGCGTAAGAGAGGACAAGTGTAGATACTCAGGTTAACCCTGGTACCGGGTCAAATCTACTTCAACTGGGAATTAACACCGTTATCGATTGCATTTTATATTACGATCCAAATAAAGATCGTGATGAATTGGAAAAAATGGTTATTGTTATGCGCTTACCCTATAGTTTTCCTTCTAACCCTCACTTTTTGCATCATATTAGAAGAGTTTTAATCCTACTTATAAAGAATGGTCTCGCACAACCAAAAAGAGAAATATTTATAAATATAAATATGATTATGAATAATATTTGTGCTATTTATTTTCTCATATAAATTATCGCGTTGCTATTATTACTGATATTGGTAGAAACGGTAATGACAGTGATTATCTTATTGTTACCACTCATTGGATTAGTGAGGAATGAAAAATACGAAATCGCATTATTGCTTATATAATAATTAATTCACATCATATGGGTAAGTTTATTGCTAACACAATTGCAGATATTTGCAGATACTTTTGCATTAGAGATAAAATAATGCCAAGTTCAATGGATAATGCTTCTAGTAACATTAATGCTATAGGCTTGCTTACAACTACACTAAATCCTACATTTAGTAATATTTTCCATGTTATATATATTTGTTATATTTACCATTTAATCGTCGGTGATGGTATGAAAATTTTTAAATGTTAAAATTGAAAAGGTTAAAATGGCTCTTAATTGACTTTTTTATTCAAACCGTAGAAGTAGACTTAGAGAATATTTAAAAAAAGTGAAAAATTTGGCCTTAGAGAAAGAAAGTTTCATAAACCTTGTCCTTCTAGATGGAATTACATGTATGAAAGTTTTGTTGCTGCATATGAAAATAGAAACCCAATAAACGCAACGTTTAATGCTCGTTTTGGTGGTGGTAGTGATGATGATGATGATGATGATGATGAGCACCTTCCAAATCAGGATTTGACTAATGTTAAAAGTCATGTAGAATTTTTAGAATAATTTTATGTTACTACAAATGAATTATCTAGGAAATATTATCCTACTATTTCTGTCACGACCTGGATTTCCCACCATCGGGAGTCATGATGGCGCCTACTAGTTGAAGCTAGGCAAGCCAACTATTACTTACATTTTTCATTAGTTTCCATTCTCTTCTTAAGACTTTAAATAAAATCATATAATTACAGCGGATTAATAAAACTTAGCGGAAGACTTAGTCAATTTTATCAAATATGATACAGAAAACCCAAACATGATACACTACCCAAGACTGGTGTCACAATACTCACGAACTTCTAAGAATAATACACATAATTGTCTAAAAGAAATATAAGCTGTCTATCTCGAATACATGAGATAAAAGAATGAAATACATAGATAGAAGAGACAATGGGTCCTGCGGACGCCTGCAAGGCTACCTCATAGTCTTATTAATCGGAATATCCACAATCGTGCTACTGACGCTGCTGCTGTCCATAACCTTTATCTGCGCAATAAGAGCGCAGAGTGTAGTATCAGCACAACTGACCCCATGTGTTGGTAAGTGCCTGGCCTATCCCGGTGAAGTAGTGACAAGACTAAGGCCAGTCACCCACATAAACCTGTACAGTTGAGATATATATACATATACAACAGCAGAAAACGTTATCGAATGTTTATAAGGAAAGAATCTGCTCTGAAATAACAGTCAATAACTCACAATATCCGGAGTAATCTGATCAATGGAACAAATCTTACTTTCATGTCTCAATTCATTTTTCATTTCATATCTTGTGGTAGGCGTACCACCCGCTCCCAAATGTAACAATAGGCTACCGGCAACTATGGCCAATGCCAAGATTCAAATCACTTTGTGGTCGGCGTGCCATACGATCCCATTTCTTATCATATAAGTGGCCGGTGTGCCACACGATCCCATCTCTTCAATATGAAAGTGGTCGACATGCCACACGATCCCAATTCTTTAATATATAAGTGGTCGGTGCGCCACACGATCCCATTTCTTTAATAA
Source organism: Nicotiana noctiflora (assembly GCA_032618575.1). NCBI lineage: Eukaryota > Viridiplantae > Streptophyta > Magnoliopsida > Solanales > Solanaceae > Nicotiana > Nicotiana noctiflora. The sequence continues at coordinate 178,651 of JASVEL010001060.1, forward strand.
TGTATATTACCGGCATTAAGCCAATAATCTCTAACCAACAATGAGTGTATAAAAGTATTACCGGTATTAAACCAATAATCTTCACTTCAACAATGTCTATATTACCGGTGAAAAACTAATAAATGACAATAAATCAACGATATTTCTCCGTTACCGGTGTAACACCAATAACTCTTATCCAACAATTTATATGTATTTTACCGGTATAAAACCAATAAATGACATTGAACCTACAGTTTATCTCCATTACTGGTATAACACCAATAACTCTTAATCAACAACTTAAATGTATTTTACCGGTATAGAACCAATAAATGATATTGAACCTACAATTTATCTCCGTTACCGGTATAACACCAATAACTCTTAATCAACAATTCATACATAACTCAATTCCTATTCCCTCAAGCTAGGATAGAACAAAAAATTACCTCAAATGTTTACGAACAACTCAATCCGTAGCAATGCATTTTCCATTCCAATTTGGCTCCAATCCAATCGTATCAATACACAATTGACTTAATATCATCAATTATACTTAGCAAACTAGTTCACATGGCTAAATATAAGTTTTACAACATTCTGCCCGGAATAGTAAAAATCGACCCCAGTCCCACATGATCCAAACTCGAGTTTCGAACAAAAACAAATTCACCCAATCATCAACGAGTTCAAATATACAATTTATTCTTAAGTTTGACCCCAAAAAGAGGTCAAGATCGCAAATTCTTTGAAAATCCTTATTAAACTCAATTCTCTAATTTTTCTACCCATTTACACATATTTGGGCTTAGGAATTCAAATAATATTGATGGAAAATGAAGAAAACGAGTCAAGAATCACTTACCCAAGAAGTTTGATGAAGAATTGTTCAAAAATCGCCCAAGGAGTTGTGGAGAAGAGAGTGTTTGTGAAATGGGATAAAAATCCCGTTTCTACTATGTTTTGGGATTAAATTCACTGGGCCAAGATTTAGTTCTACGCGATCGCGTGAACAGGTTCGCGATCATGGAAGGAAAATGTTCAACACTACGCGATCGCGTGGACAGTGTTGCGATCGCATAGAAGATTTTCACTGGGGTGGCTTGTTTGTACTACGCGATCGCGTGAACAGGGTCGTGATCGCGTTGAAGAAGAATAGGAAGCTACGCGATCGCGGGCAGCAGGATGCGATTGCATTGAGTAATTTGTCAAGGCAGTGCGATCGCGTGCACATGACCGCGATCGCGTAGGGTAAAGTTTCTGTGTAAAAATTGCAGAAAATCTGCCAGTTTCCTAAGTCCAAAAACACCCCGAACCACCTCCGAAAAACTCCCGAGCCCTCGGGGCTCCAAACCAAATATGCACACCAACTCTAAAACATCATACGAACTTGCTTGCGCGATCAAATCGCTAAAATACATCAAAATCAATGAATTGAGCCTTAAAACTCAAGAATTCTTTCAAAATTTCATAACTTCCAAAATTTCCAATTTAAGGCCGAAACACGTCAAACGACGTCTGTTTTTAACCAAACTTTACAGGAAGCACTTAACCAACATATATGACCTATACCGGGTGTCGGAACCAAAACACAAGCCCGATTCCATTACTTTATAATAAAATTTCAGTTTCATTTTCCTTAAACATTTTCAGAAAAGAATTTAACAGAAAAAATCTTTTACCAGGGTTCTAGACCTCGGATTTCAATTCCGGGCACACGCCCAAGTTCCATATTTTTCTACGTATTTTCTAGGACCGTCAAATCACGGGTCCGAGTTCGTTTACCAAAAATGTTGACCAAAGTCAACCATATCAATATTAATATCAAAATTCTTCAAATTTTCCACATATTTCATATGTTTCAACATAACAAATTTCCAGCTTCGCGCCCGGACTGCACATGCAAATCGAGGCAACTATAAATGAGGTTTTCAAGACCTCAGAAGCTCGAAATGATTAATAAAACAAGAGATGACACTTTGGGTCGTCACATTCTCCACCTCTAAAACAACTGTTCGTCCTCGAACGGACAAAAGAAAGAAGTACCTGAGTCATGGAATAGATGAGGATATCGGCTCCGCATGTCAGACTCGGACTCCTAGGTCGATGCCTCAAGAGGCTGACCCCTCCATTGAACTCGCACGGAAGGAAAACTCTTCGACCTCAACTGTCGAACCTGTCAATCTACAATAGCTACTGGCTAATCCTCATAAGATAGATCCTTGTCTAATTGGACAGTGCTAAAATCTAACACGTGCGATGGATCGCCGTGATATTTTTTGAGCATGGACACATGAAACACTAGATGTACAACTGATAAGCTAGGTGGCAAGGCGTGTTTATATGCCACCTCTCCCGCACGATCAAGAATCTCGAATGGTCCAATAAACCTAGGGCTAAGTTTGCCTTTCTTTCCAAATCTCATCACGCCCTTCATAGGCGACACTCGGAGCAATACTCATTCCCCAACCATGAAAGCTATATCTCGAACCTAGCGATCTCCATAGCTCTTTTACCTAGATTGAGCTGTGCGAAGCCTATCTTGAATAATCTTGACCTTATCTAAGGCCTCCTGAACTAAATCCGTACCCAATAATCGAGCTTCTCCCGGTTCAAACCATCCAACCGGAGAACGACACTTCCTACCATACAAGGCTTCATAAGGAGCCATCTGGATGCTCGATTTATAACTATTATTATAAGAAAACTCTGCCAAAGGCAGGAATTGATCCCACAAACCTCCAAAATAAATAACACACGCCCGAAGCATATCTTCCAGTATCAGAATAGTCCTCTCGAACTTACCATCCGTCTGGGATGAAAGATTGTACTTAGCTGAACTTGCGTGCCCAACTCTCGTCGAACTGCCTTCCCAAAATGTGAGGTAAACTGTGCACCTCGATCTGAAATAATAAAGACAGGCACACCATGAGGGCGAACGATCTCCCTGATATAAATACCAGCTAACCTCTCAGATGAATAGGTAGTGGCAATAGGAATAAAATGAGCTGACTTGGTCAGCCTATCAACAATCACCCAAATAGCATCAAACTTCTTCCGAGTCATCAGAAGTCAAGAAAAGAAGTCCATCGTGATTCGCTCCCACTTCCATTCAGGACGTTCAATTCTCTGTAATAAACCGCCAAGTCTCTGATGTTCATACTTAACCTGCTGACAATTAAGACACCGTGCCACATATGCCACAATATCCTTTTTCATTATGCGCCACCAATAATGTTGCCGCAAATCTTGATACATTTTCGCTGCGCCTGGATGAATAGAATACCGCGAACTTTGAGCGTCTTCTAGAATCAATTCTCTAAGCCCATCAACATTTGGCACACAAATGCGCCCTTGCATCCTCAGGATCCCATCAGCATCTAAGGTGACCTGTTTAGCACCTCCTCGCTGAACCGTGTCTCTAAGGTCACATAAATAAGAGTCATTATATTATTGATCATGGATACGCTCCAATAATGAAGAGCGAGCGAACGTGCAAGCTAGTACTCGACTAGGCTCAAAAATATCCAACCTCACAAATCGGTTGGCCAAGGACTGAACATCCAAAGCAAGTGGCCTCTGATTGACTGGAATATAAGCAAGACTGCCCATACTGGCTGACTTCCTACTTAATGCGTCGACCACCATGTTTGCTTTTCCTAGATGATATAAAATGGTGACATCATAATCTTTCAGCAATTCTAGCCACCTTCTCTGCCTCAAATTCAACTCTTTCTGTTTAAACAAATACTGAAGACTCTTATGAACGTTGTATACTTCACATGCTACACCATACAAATAATGCCTCCAGATCTTCAATGCATGAATAATCGCCGCCAATTCTAGATCATGCACTAGATAGTTCTTTTTATGAATCTTCAACTGCCTCGAAGTATAGGCAATAACCTTGCCATCCTGCATTAACACTGCACCAAGCCCAATACGGGAAGCATCACAATAAACAATATAAGGTCCCGTACTTGTGGGTAAAACTAATACCGATGCTGTGGTCAAGGCTGTCTTGAGCTTTTGAAAGGTTGCCTCACATTCATCTGACCATTCAAATTGAACACCTTTCTGTGTCAATCTGGTTAGTGGGGTTGCAATAGATGAAAACCACTCCACAAATCGCCGATAATAACCCGCTAATCCCAAGAAATATCGAATTTCTGTGGCTGATATTGGTCTAGGCCAGTTCTTGACTGCCTCAATCTTCTTCGGATCAACCTGAATACCTGCTGCCATCACAATATGACCTAGGAATGCAACTGAACTTAGCCAAAATTCACACTTTGAAAATTTTGCATATTGTTGGCTATCTTTCAGAGTCTGCAAGGCTACTCTGAGATGTTGCGCATGCTCCTCCTGACTGCGGGAATATTTTAATATGTCATCAATGAAGACTATTACAAACAAATCTAAATAAGGCCGGAACACTCGATTAATCAATTCCATAAAAGTTGTTGGGGCATTTGTCAACCCAAAAGACATGACCAGAAATTCATAATGTCTGTACCGAGTGTGGAGTGCTGTCTTAGGGACATCAGATGCCCTGATCTTCAGCTGATGATAGCCAGATCTCAAATTTATCTTCGAAAACACCTTGGCACCCTGAAGCTTATCAAATAAATCATCAATTCGAGGAAGTGGATATTTATTTTTGATAGTCACCTTGTTCAACTACCGATAATCAATGCACATTCTCATCGAACCATCTTTCTTCTTCACAAATAATACGGGTGCACCCCACGGTGAAACACTCGGTCTAATGAAACCCTTTTCAAGTAAATCCTGCAAGTGCTCCTTCAATTCCTTTAACTCTGGCGGAGCCCTGGGATATGGGGGAATAGAAATGGGCTGAGTGCCTGGAGCCAAGTCAATGCAAAAATCAATGTCCCTATCGGGCGGTATACCTGGAAAGTCTGAAGGGAATACTTCAGGGAATTCGCAAACCACAGGCATAGAGTCAATAGAAGGAACCTCAGCACTGGAATCAAGGACATAGGCCAAATAAGCCAAATATCCCTTTCCAACGATACGCTGAGCCTTAACATAAGAAATAACATTGCGACTAGTATGACCTGAAATTCCTTTCCACTTTATACGAGGCAAATTCGGCACAGCTAAAGTCACAGTCTTGGCATGGGAATCTAAAATAGCATGATATGGAGATAGCCAGTCCATTCCTAATATAATATCGAAGTCCACCATATTTAGGAGCAATAAATCAACACGAGTCTCAAGACCCTCAATCACAACAATACATGACCAATGAACTCGATCAACCATAATAGAATCGCCTACTGGTGTAGACACATGAATAGGAACACCCAGTGGTTCACTAGGCTGAAACAAGTATGGTGAAAAATAGGAGGAGACGTACGAATATGTAGAACCAAGGACAAATAATGTTGATGCCTTTCTATCACAAACCAAAATAATACCTGTAATGACGATATCTGAGGAATCAGCCTCTGGTCTGGCAAGAAGTGCATAACATCGGGGCTGTGCCCCACCACCCTGAGTAGTATCTCTAGGGCGATCAGCTGCTGGCTGCTCTCTACCTCTATCGGTCTGAGCTTCACCTCTATGACCTCTGCCTCCACCTCTATGTCCTCTACCCCCGCCTCTAGCTGGCTGGGCAGGCTGTGGGGGAACTGGGGACTGAATCATAACACGAGAATCCTGCTGCTAAGATCTATCAGAAGCTCGAGGGCAATACTTTGCAATGTGCCTAAGATCGCCGCATGTAAAACAAACCCTCAGTTGCTGAGAATAGCGAAGTGGTGGTGCACTGATGGGCTGCTGATCAGAATAGCGTGGCTGAGAATTACGACCACCAGAAGCATCGTGAGAAATCTGAAGAGCTGACTGATAAGGCCTAGGAGGATGGCCTATATCATGAGAATCTCTACCTCCAAACGAGGTACCACTGAATCTACCAGAATTATGGGGTCTCTTATCCGATCCATGACCTGCTCCCTGTGCCAGAGCCATCTCGATCCGGTGGGTTGCATTAGCCGCCTCCTGAAAAGTGATTTCAGTTCCTGCCCCCAAAGCCATCTGTAGTCGAATTTGCTGATTCAAGCCATTAATAAATCTTCTCACCCTTTCACGATCTGTGGGAAGTATGACAATAGCACGACGAGCCAGGTCCACGAACCTAGTCTCGTACTATGTGACAGACATAGAACCCTGATGAAGACGCTCAAATTGCCTGCGCAAAGCCTCCCTCTGAGTTGTTTGAAGGAACTTTTCCAAGAACAACTCTACAAATTGTCCCCAAGTCAAAGATGTTGATCCTGCTGGCCTGGATACACAATAATCTCTCCACCAATTCTTGGCAGAACAAGATAATCGAAAAGTAGCAAAATCCACACCATTAGTCTCCACAATGCCCATAGTACGGAGAACCTCGTGGCGGCTATATAGGAAATCTTAGGGATCCTCTGAAGGAGTGCCGCTGAATGTGGTAGTGAACAACATGGTAAACCTGTCCAATCTCCATAACGCGTCAGCAAACATAGCTGCACCATTATTAGCCTGAGTCACAATTACAAGCTGAGCTACCTCAACTGGTTGAATACAGGAACCTGAGCCTGGGGAATTACTGGCTCCGGAGTGCGCGTAGTAAGAGTCTGATTACCTCCTCCAACCTAAGAAGTGGTTGGTGCTACTGGTAATAAACCTGCTCTAGTGATATTGTCCATAAAACCTGCTATCCGGACCAAAGCATCCTGAAGATCCGGTGTAAACATAATCCCTCCTGGAGCTGAGCTGGGCCTACTGGAGCTGCTGGGACTGGAACCTCCTCCTCGATGTAAGCCTGATGTTTTGCCACTTGTGCTGCTGCTCGAGGCTGAGCTCTGCCCCTACCTTGGCCTCTAGGATGACCTCGACCTCGGCCTCTTCCCCTAGCAGGGAGCTGCCACTGCTGGGACCTCGGGTTGCTGGTCAGTAGATGAAGATGCACGTGTTCTGGCCATCTACGGAAGAACAGAGTAGAAATTCAATTAACATTTGAAAGATCAATTCGCACGACTGGAAAGAATAAAGGGAATATTTTCCTAACTCTGTAGCCTCTGGGGAATAAATACCGACGTCTCCGTACCGATCCCTCAGACTCTACTAAGGTTGTTCGTGAGTTGTGAGACCTGTGCAACCTAGTGCTCAGATACCAACTTGTCACGACTCGGATTTTCCACCATCGGGAGTCATGATGGCGCTTACTAGTGGAAACTAGGCAAGCCAACTATTACTTACATTTTTCATTAGTTACCAATCTCTTCTTAAGACTTTAAATAAAATCATATAATTACAGCAGAATAATTAAACTTAGCGGAAGACTTAGTCAATTTTATCAAATATGATACAGAAAACCCAAACATGATACACTACCCAAGACTGGTGTCACAATACTCACGAACTTCTAAGAATAATACACATAATTGTCTGAAAGAAATATAAGTTGTTTATCTCGAATACATGAGATAACAGAATGAAATACATAGATAGAAGAGATAACGGGTCCTGCGGATGCCTGCAAGGCTACCTCGTAGTCTCAGTAGTCGGAATATCCACAATCGTGCTACTGTCGTTGCTGCTGTCCGTAACCTTTATCTGCGCAAAAGGAGCGCAGAGTGTAGTATCAGCACAACTGACCCCATGTGTTGGTAAGTGCCTGGTCTATCCCGACGAAGTAGTGACGAGACTAAGGCCAGTCACCCACATAAACCTGTACAGTTGAGATATATATACATATACAACAGTAGAAAACGTTATCGAACGTTTATAAGGAAAGAATCTGCTCTGAAATAACAGTCAATAACTCACAATATCTGGAGTAATCTGATCAACGGAACAAATCTTACTGCCATGTCTCAATTCATTTTTCATTTCATATCTTGTGATTGGCGTACCACCCGCTCCCAAATGTAACAATAGGCTACCGGCAACTATGGCCAATGCCAAGATTCAAATCATTTTGTGGTCGGCATGCCATACGATCCCATTTCTTATCATATAAGTGTTCGACGCACCACACGATCCCAACTCTTCAATATGAAAGTTGTCGGCGTGCCACACGATCCCAATTCTTTAATATTTAAGTGGTTGGCGCGCCACACGATCCCAATTCTTTAATAATGTATAGTACCGACATTAAGCCAATAATCTCTGACCAACAATGAGTGTATAAAAGTATTACCGGTATTAAACCAATAATCGTCACTTTAACAATGTTTATATTACCGGTGTAAAACCAATAAATGACAATAAATCAACGATATTCTTCCATTACCGGTGTAACACCAATAACTCTTAACCAATAATTTATATGTATTTTACCGGTATAAAACCAATAAATGACATTGAACCTACAGTTTAGCTCCGTTACCGGTATAACACAAATAACTCTTAATCAACAACTTAAATGTATTTTACCGGTATAGAACAAATAAATGATATTGAACCTACAATTTATCTCCGTTACCGGTATAACACTGGGCAACGATTTTGTTCTACGCGATCGCGTGATGAGGGTCGCAATCACGGAAGGTTAATGTTCAACACTACGTGATCGCGCGGGCAGTGCTGCGATTGCGTAGAAGAATTTCACTGGGGTGGCTTGTTTGTACTACGCGATCGCGTCACGTTGAAGAAGAACAGGAAGCTACGCGATCGCATGCAGCAGGATGCGATCGCGTTGAGTAATTTGTCAAGGCAGTGCGATCACGTGCACATGGCTGCGATCGTATAGGGTAAAGTTTCTGTGTACAAATTTCGGAAAATCTGCCAGTTTCCCAAGTCCAAAAACACCCCGAACCACCTCCGAAACACTCCCGAGCCCACGGGGCTCCAAACCAAATATGCACACCAACTCAAAAACATCATACGAACTTGCTTGTGAGATCAAATCCCCAAAATACATCAAAATCAACGGATTGAGCCATAAAACACTAGAATTCTTTCAAAATTTCATAACTTCCAAAAATTACAATGTAAGGTCGAAACACGTCAAACGACTTCCGTTTTCAACCAAACTTTACAGGAAGCGCTTAACCAACATATATGACCTGTACCGGGCATCGAAACCAAAATACGAGCCCGATACCATTACTTTTTAATCAAATTTCAGTTTCATTTTACTTAAACATTTTCAGAAAATAATTGAACAGAAAAATTCTTTTACTGGGGTTCTAGACCTCGGATTTCAATTCCGGGCACACGCCCAAGTTCCATATTTTTCTACGGATTTTCTAGGACCGTCAAATCATGGGTCAGGGTCCGTTTACCAAAAATGTTGACCAAAGACAACCATATCAATATTAATATCCAAATTCTTCAAATTTTCCACATATTTCATATGTTTCAACATAAAAAATTTCCAGCTTCGCGCCCGGACTGCACACGCAAATCGAGGTAACTATAAATGAGGTTTTCAAGACCTCAGAAGCTCGAAATGATTAATTGTAGACACGTAATTTTTTACTATCCCCGAAATTTCACCTGTTTTAGCATAGAATATTTAATTTAGGTCTCATATAGCCATTTACACTAATTTTAACTCTTTTACATTATTTTTATCATAAAATTGAAAAAATACAAAAATAGTTTCATGCTATTACATAATTTATTTAATTAATTGAAATTAATTTGGTTTTAATTCAAAGCATTGGATTATTTACTTAATAGATTGCTAAAATTAAAGAATTACAAATTTTGGGCCCCATTTTGCAATAGAAGAGGCCTAAAACGGATAGCCCACCTCCCAGCCCATCTCCCATAACCCTTACCCATCCCTTCTTTTCCCAATATAACAAAACAACACAATAATACAAACCCTAGACAAAAAAACTAAGTGCTGCCAGCAGCAGCCATTTTCAATAATAACATAACAACAATACACGAAAAAGAAAGAAACCCTAGCAAAGAGAGTCGCCGCCTGCAGCTCCAACAAAACGACCAATGGCAGATCCCTAACACCAGCCGCACCTTGACACCAAACGACCACCCAAAATAGACCCCTCCGCCGTCGCACCACCAACAGCCCTCTCTTTCTTCATCAACCAAGAGACAACAGATAAGAGACGGCCGGCCAACCCCTCCATCTTCTCCAATCAGCCACCGCCGGTCAGCCCTAGAACCCAAGAGAGACAACTCCATCTTCTCACCGTCGTCTCGCAGTAGCCACCATTAGAGCCGCCGGTCATTCCTCTATAGCTAGCAGCCATCTTTACCAAAAATAACGCACCCATAGCCGATTCTCTTCTTCCTCATTCAAAACAAAAGATAAAGAGAACGAAGTCAGCCATTGTTGCACCCCAACAGTCGCGACGCCATAAGCAAATCCAGCAGACCAGCGAGCCCTCCTAGTTCTTTCAGTCCCACACTCACACAGTCACACATACATGCGTTTGAAATGGTTAAGAGAAACAACTTGAAGCTCGTACCAGCTTGAATTCGAGATTGGAGTTCCGTTCGTGGTTCCGAGTCGAGGTCCTGTTCCAGCCCTATTGCACAATTTTGCTCAAATATTTGTAAGCTCGGGTTCATTACTGAGATCCATTTCTACTCTCTCATATGTGCTATGTCCTTTTCTTTATCTCATTTCTGATTTTTGAGTGTTTGGTGCCTTGTTTCATTGTCTTCATTTATTTCAATGGTTTACTGTTTGATGCGGCATTGTAGTCATTTTTTTTGGGATCAATTTGAATTAATTGGGGTTATGCTTTGAAGTGAATTTGAATATTAAGGCAAATGGTTTGCAATTTGATAAACGACAAAAATTAGAGTTTGATCAGAGGGGTTAACTTAATACAAACATGGACTTTGTTAGGCAAATTGGATAGGCAAGGAAGGAAATTATGGTAATTTGAGCTTGGACTGATTTTGTTAGTTCTATATTTTGTTTTATTGCTTTAATCGCTAGAAACATATTTAGGCCGACCACACTCGGGTAGGCAAGCCTTAGGATTTGGTTGGTTTCGAGGTGAGAGGTCGTTTCCGTAGTTACATTTATCCGGGGAATGCCCCGAAGGACTTGTATATATTTATCCGGGGTATGCCCCGAAGTACCTGTATTTGGAGGTCGATAGTAGTATTTGTAGTTTTTCATTTTTTTTAGGTGGGGACGATCTCGAGCCTCGTATGTGTTTACTTGTTTTGCTTTTGTGTGTTGTTTTTACCTCAATTGAATATTTTAAAGCCAACTTGATCGAGTTTGCAACCGTGACCTTCACGGGATTTGAGGAGTGCCTAACACCTTCTCCCCAGGTCAAATGAACCCCCTTACCCGAATCTCTGGTGCAGACTTAGTTTTGGAGTCTAAAGTGCTTTAAAGGAAAATCATTTTAAAAACGGTGGTCTGGCACACCGAAATCAATGTCAGGTGGCGACTCTGAGTTAATTCTTTTGAAACACAATTTTTGTCACTTTCAAATTTGAAAACTCTTTTCAAGCTTTTTACTTAAATTCTTTTATTAATTTAAGAGGGTTTAGTGGAAGGTTTTGGCAAAAAAGGGGTGTGACATCTTTGGCGACTTTGCTGGGGACATTGCGGGTTCGAGCTAGTACTTGATTTTGTTGGCTTTTGGAATATTTGGTTGAGGTTTTTATGTTTTTTTATTATCTTTACTTGATTTTTATTATGTTTTGATATTTTGTTATTTGCTAGTTGTTTATTTGTTTACAGTTTTTGCTTTATTTGTTTATTGCTTTATAACTGTCATCATATGCATTACCCGGTTAATTCTTTCTACAAAAAGTCTCGGAGCACGCGTTGCGTGCACGAACCCTTTGTTGAGTCACCCTTAATTTAGGAGGGGGGGCCGTCGGACGTATGGAGTGGGTGGAAAGCTTGAGCAGCCACCATCTACCATACGCTCCCCCGAATCGCCTTATTAGTGAACCCAAACTTAGGTCAGCCTTTAGGTCATTTTTGCATCATGTCATTCAGACCTAGCAGGGCTCGGTCCCAGGTATCGTGTCCCTTTGTAGGAAACTTGTCCAAATTTGGTCAAAATGGGTCGTGGCCCAAAATGACATGTAATCATCCTATGTGCTAAATGTCGCATCTTTGAGGGTAAAAATGTTATTTGGCGGACCGATGTTTGGGAAAGAAGGGAAAAAATAGAGAAAATAGGACCTGGATGCATTTTTCTTTCACAACTTTTCAAGAAAAATCCAAAAAAAAAGAAGAAAAAGAAAATCCAAAAAGATTTTACACTTTTCTATTATTTTTCAAAAATTCAAAAAAAAAATGAAAATGAAAAGTCCAAATTTTTTTTTTACACTTTTCCATCTTTTTTCAAAAGTTCTAAAAAATTAAAAACAAAAAATCCAAAAAAAGATTTTACACTTTTCCATTATTGTCCAAAAATTCAAAAAAAAATTGAAAATGAAAAACCCAAAAAGATTTTACATTTTGCCATCTTTTTTCAAAAAGATAAAATATAGCTTTTTACAAATTAATTGCATCTTCCCGAACTACGCGAACCTGATTCTCGTCTCTCGAGGCGAGATACGTAGGCAACCCACATAGGGTTCGGTCTTCCTAGTAAGTCCTAGGTTCTTGGCTTTGCGGGGTCTTAGCCAAATCTTGCATGTCTAGCCACTTTTGACCACATCGGTCATTCTTGCAAAATGGGGTCATTTTTGCGAAAGTGGTTCAATAAACCTATGTCTTAGGATTTTGAGTCTACAACTAGGAGTCATATTTCTTTAGGGTCCGCCCTTTTTCAGTTTGCATTTTTAGCCACTTTTGGCCACATCGTCCATTCTTACAAAATGGGGTCATTTTCACAAAAGTGGTTCAATTACTTATATATTAGAACTTTGAGTCTGTAATTAGGAGTCATATTAATTTAAGGTCCTTCCTTTTTGAGTTTGCATCTTTAGCCACTTCTAGCCATATCGGCTGTTTTTTGCAAAATGGGTCATTTTTGTCGTTTAGTCTTGGGCCATGATTATTGAGAGTTTGAATTCATATAAGCCTTAATGAGATGTATTTCCATGTCTTAGAGGTCACCTTTGTTGAGTTTGCATTAATAGCCACTCTTGGCCATGGGGTTAATTTTCAAAAATAACCCAATTTTTTCTTGCATGTGTCTTGAGTCACTAACGCTATTTAATCTTATTTTTCCCATTCAGGTATGGAGCGATTTGCTAGAGTTTGAGCATGATAAATACCCCAGGACCATTCTAGTCAAGACTTACATCACGAGCTGCTTGAAGAAACTTTTTAATTTTTTTTAGTCTATTTTATGATTGTCTTTTAATTTTTAGTCTTGTACAGTCGTATCGAGTCTGTTAGTCTAGTTAAGATTGTCGAGTCTTTTGTTATACTACTTTCTGTTTTGTATTTGAAAAACCAAAAAATTTATAAATGAAAAATTCCAAAAAGATTTTTGTTTCTTAGTTTATTTTATCCATTACTTTTCAAGAACTACGCTTGATCTGATTCATGAGGGGCATGATACGTAGGCAACCTACATAGGGTTCGATCGAATCATTTTTTCTGAAAACTAAAAAAAAAAGGGAAAGAAAAAGAAAAATAAAAAAAAAAGAGAATGAATTGTGGATGTGAGAAATGAGAGGAAAGAAAAGAGTGACAAATTAAAAAGAAAATGAGGGGAAGGAAAACGGGAAAGCCAAGAAGTGCTAGAAATGAAAGAAAGAGAAGGTTGAAATGAACAAAGTGGGGATGATGCCAAATGACATTCGTACCCTCGAAGCCATTCTAGAACCGTTAACTGTGACTAGGGGGCATTGCACGCAATATGATATGTCTGTCTGATAAATGCTCTAACGCTAACATGTTGGCTTTGTTTTGCTCCTCTTTGTTACTTTCATTGTTGCCATAACAGAGGATGGTTAGTTTGTGGTACTTTGGCAATTCATCCATACAACACAATGTCAAAAAGCAAGGAAACCATGGCTGGCAAAGACTTGGACACAAGAGTTGTTGACCCGTCGAGGGAGGTTGAGATGTCGGAGTCTGAATTGAAAGATGAGGTCCAAAGGTTGAAACAACAGATTGCAGAAATGTATCAAGCCTGAATTAAAGGACATCCTCCACCATCATTCCCTACCAACTATACAGAAAACTCTGCCTCCATTCCACCACTATCACAAGTCCAGGTCCCTACTACCGTTGACCTTTCTCCTCAACTTGCACCAGGCTTTACCCCTTACCACAATTACCCTGGCACTTACTCCTAAACTTTTCATGCTCCACCAGTCAAAACGACCGCATTCCCAGCTCCAGATCCCCAAACTTTGCACAGAATCTTTACCTGCACATGATGATGCAAGCTTTGTGGGAAAGATGCATGGTGACATGGAATATGAGAATCCTCTTTCGAAGTTGCTGACTGAAGTTAATGATATTGAAATTGGTGAAGGTCCCTGTAATTTTGATGTGCAATCTAGTGGTTAATATGTTGAACTTGGTAATTGGAAAGACACTCCTTTCTTGGTTGGCCAGGAGGAGATTTGGTGGTTTATTTTACTGTCATTTTTGCTTTTCCGGGTTATTTCAGGGTTGTAATCCGGATATTATCTTGTGGCTCAAACTCTTCTTCTTCTCATTTTGTCTAGTTTGTTTAGTTGTAGTAACTCGTCTAATGTTCTTTATGATTGTTCCAAGGTTGCAACCCATGTTTGTTTTGCTTGTTTTGTTCAAACCCTTTTCACCATCTATCTAATGCAATCTCATGTTTTCTGTTAGTTTTGGTCAGTTTTTGCTTAGGTTACTTTTTCTCTTATAGTTCTCTTCGTCCTAACTCAAGTTACATGACATGCACACATAATTCTCAACCTGATCTTGAAAGCTAGTCTGATCGTGAAGCAATGGTACATTTTTGAACATGACAAAAGAGGCATTTGAGGAAACAAGTAAAGATTCATGCATTCTGAGATAAACTAAAGTTTGAATTGAGTGAAACTGAGGCAGTAAGTATGGAAATCAAGAGTTTGATAAGAGCATACAACAAGGAAATGTTTCTCAAGCAATTTGAGGTAAATCAGTCAGTGTTGAAATACATTCTTCCACAGCAAGGTAAGGTTGAATCAAGTTTGTATTGGGACAAAGGTATTGTCTGTCGGCACATTCTGTTTGTGACGATGCCATCAATCGATACTGTGCATGATTTCTTTGCTTATCTTCAATTGCACGCTTGTACTTGGAATTCTCAAAGTTGGGTATGACGAAGGCTTTTTATTCTGCTATCCAAACACTTTTATCCTTTGCTACCCATTTTGAGCCCTAATTTTTTATTTTGTACCCCTCTTTTGGAATTAGAAATAGAGTGAGGACCTAGAAAATAAAAAGGAAAAGAGAAAAAGAAGAGAAAAAAAAGAGAAAAAGGAAAAAGACAAAAAAAAGAAGAAAAAAAAGAGAAAAAGAAATAGTAACAAAAAGTAGTCTTTTGAACTACGTTCGACCTGATTCTTGTCACTACAAGATACGTAGGCAGCCTTACGGTTCGGTCGCACCAAATAAAATATTTCATAATCCCCCGAAATCAATACTGGGGCAGATTTTCTAAGAAATCCCATCAAAGAAAAAAAAATCCAAAAAACAATTCCCCAGACTTCATGAAACTGGGGCGGAAGTTTTAATATTGCCAAAAGACCTGATTCCAAAAGGTTTAATTTTGAACCCTTTCATCTTGAATTATTTTGAGCCTTCATGCTACCTTTTCTTGTTAACCCTGTCCAAAAGCCTACATTACGGTCCAAAGAAAGACCTTCCGACCAATCATTGAGGATGTCATATCAAGTGTTGGTAAAAGTATGATCTTCCTGCATCATGGGTAATACCTTCATTCTCAGAACAATGAGAGAAAATGATAAAATGAGAGAGTCTTATCGGTAAAAACCTTTAGGGGCACCGTAAGGCGGCGGTGAGTTGAGAAAAAGAGCAAAATGAGAGAGACTTGATGGTGAAAACCCTTCAGGGCACTACAAGTCGACTGAGGATTGTGGATCAAATGTGACAATTGAAGCGCTGAAGCCCAGTTTCATAGCGAAGAGGTACAACAAGAGTTGAATATTAGACTTGCTTGAGAGATTAAGCCACTTAGTCCAAAGGTGCATGTCATGGTCATTAGAGTTGGTATCCACATCTGATAAGTTTCTACTTCGTAAGGTTCTTGTTAAGTATCATCTCTTTCCCTTGTCCCCTATTGTGTTTCTCTCATTTTGTTTGAGTCTCTTCTTGAGTCTGTTTGGTCAGAACAAATGAGAAATGACTTTAAAATGTGCCACTAGCTTCCCAATTGCACAAAACGGAGTTTGGCCATGCATATCACAATTGACATGATTTAGAGTAAGAAGTATGGTGATAAACAGGGTTCAGGCAATCAATTGAATCTTGAATTTTGATAAAATGCAAGGACTCAGAAGCTTTCAGAGTGAAAACACAATGCAACAAGTGAGTGTAAGAGGTTTTGTGGTCTAATTCCAATCAAAAGGTTAAAAAACTCCTTGCTAGTCCGAAGCAGCTAATCGGAATGAAGCATGACAATGGCAGAAGCAGACACTCAGCAATGATGCCACAAACTAACCACCACATTTTAAAACTAACAAGATTTTATTTGTCTGAAGCAGGGGCAAGAAATTTTTTTTAAGTCCACAAGGACCTCCTATGGAAAAGCATGGTCCAGGGAGCAAAATTATATTCAGAATCCTCCAAGATGGGAGCGTGGCTCGGGTAAGTTAATTTTAGAATTCTCAGGACCCTCCTGGATAATGGGATTTAATTTTAGAGTTCTCAGGACCCTCCTGGATAATGGGATTTAGTTTTAGAATTCTCAGGACCCTCCTGGATAATGAGATTTAATTTTAGAATTTTCAGGACCCTCCTGGATAATGAGATTTAATTTTCGAATTTTCAAGACGCTCCTGGATAATGGGATTTAGTTTTAGAGTTCTCAGGACCCTCCTGGATAATGGGATTTAGTTTTGGAATTTTCAAGACCCTCCTGGATAATGGGATTTAATTTTAGAATTTTCAGGACCCTCCTAGATAATGGGATTTAGTTTTAGAATTCTCAGGACCCTCCTGGATAATGGGATTTAGTTTTCAGTTTTCAGGACCCTCCTGGATAATGAGATTTAGTTTTAGAATTTTCGGGACCCTCCTGGATAATGGGATTTAGTTTTAGAATTCTCGGGACCCTCCTGGATAATGGGATTTAGTTTTTGAGTTTTCAGGACCCTCCTGGATAATGGGATTTAGTTTTAGAATTTTCAGGACCCTCCTGGATAATGGGATTTATTTTAAAAGTTCTCAGGACCCTCCTGGATTATGGGATTTAATTTTAGAATTTTCAGGACCCTCCTGGATAATGGGATTAATTTTAAAAGTTTTCATGACCCTCCTGGATAATAGGATTTAATTTTAGAATTTTCAGGACCCTCCTGGATAATGAGATTTAGTTTTAGAATTTTGAGGACCCTCCTGGATAATGGGATTTAATTTTAGAATTTTCAGGACCCTCCTGGATAATGGGATTTAATTTAAAGTTTTCAGGACCCTCCTGGATAATGGGATTTAGTTTTAGAATTCTCAGGACCCTCATGGACAATGGGATTTAATTTTAGAATTTTCAGGACCCTCCTGGATAATGGGATTTAATTTTAGAATTTTCAGGACCCTCCTGGATAATGGAATTTAATTTTAGAATTTTGAGGACACTCCTGGATAATGGGATTTAGTTTTAGAATTTTCATGACCCTCCTGGATAATGGGATTTAATTTTAGAGTTCTCAGGACCCTCCTGGATAAAGAGATTTAATTTTAGAGTTCTCAAGACCCTCCTGGATAATGGAATTTAGTTTTAGAATTCTCAGAACCCTCCTGGATAATGGGATTTAATTTCAGAATTTTCAGGACCCTCCTGGATAATGGGATTTAATTTTATAATTTTCAGGACCCTCCAGGATAATGGGATTTAATTTTAGAATTTGGGATTTAGTTTTAGTTTTCAGGACCCTCCTGGATAATGAGATTTAGTTTTAGAATTTTCGGGACCCTCCTGGATAATGGGATTTAGTTTTAGAATTCTCAGGACCCTCCTGGATAATGGGATTTAATTTTAGAATTTTCAGGACCCTCCTGGATAATGGGATTACTTTTAAAAGTTTTCAGGACCCTCCTCGATAATGGGATTTAGTTTTAGAATTCTCAGGACCCTCCTGAATAATGGGATTTAGTTTTAGAATTTTCAGGACCTTCCTGGATAATGCGATTTATTCTAAAAGTTCTCAGGACCCTCCTGGATAATGGGATTTAATTTTAGAATTTTTAGGACCATTATTCATAATGGTATTAATTTTAAAAGTTTTCAGGACCCTCCTGGATAATGGGATTTAATTTTAGAATTTTCAGGACCCTCCTGGATAATGGGATTTAGTTTTAGAATTTTCAAGACCCACCTGGATAATGGGATTTAGATTTAAAATTCTCAGGACCCTCCTGGATAATGGGATTTAGTTTTAGAATTCTCAGGACTTTCCTGGATAATGGAATTTAATTTTGGAATTTTCAGGACCCTCCGGGATAATGGGATTAATTTGTAAAGATTTTAGGACCCGCCTAGATAATGGGATTTATTTTAGAATTTTCAGGACCCTCCTGGATAATGGGATTTAGTTTTAGAATTTTCAGGACCCTCCTGGATAATGGGATTTAGTTTTAGAATTTCAGGACCCTCATGAATAATGGGATTCAGTTTAAAGTTCTCAGGACCCTCCTGGATAATGGGATTTAATTTAAAATTTTCAAGACCCTCATGGATAATGGGATTTAGTTTTAGAATTTTCAGGACCCTCCTGGATAATGGGATTTAGTTTAAAGTTTTCACGACCCTCTTGGATAATGGGATTTAATTTTTGAATTTTCAGGATCCTCCTAGATAATGGGATTTAATTTTTGAATTTTCAGAACCCTCCTAGATAATGGGATTTAATTTTAGAATTCTCAGGACCCTCCTGGATAATGGGATTTAATTTTAAAATTCTCAGGACCCTCCTGGATAATGGGATTTAATTTTAGAATTCTCAGGACCCTCCTGGATAATGGAATTTAGTTTTAGAATTTTCAGGACCCTCTTGGATAATGGGATTTAGTTTAGAATTTTCAGGACCCTCCTGGATAATGGGATTTAGTTTTAGAATTCTGAGGACCCTCCTGTATAATGGGATTTAATTTTAGATTTTTCAGGACCCTCCTGGATAATGGAATTTAGTTTTAGAATTCTCAGGACCCTCTTGGATAATGGGATTTAATTTTAGAATTTTCTGGACCCTCCTGGATAATGGGATTTAATTTTAGAATTCTCAGGACCCTCCTGGATAATGGGATTTAATTTTAGAGTTCTCAGGACCCTCCTAGATAATGAGATTTAGTTTAAAGTTCTCAGGACCCTCCTGGATAATGGGATTTAATTTAAAGTTTTTAGAACCCTCCTGGATAATGGGATTTAGTTTTAGAATTCTCAGGACCCTCCTGGATAATGAGATTTAATTTTAGAACTTTTAGGACCCTCCTGGATAATGGAATTTAATTTAAAGTTTTCAGCACCCTCCTGGATAATGGGATTTAGTTTTAGAATTCTCAGGACCCTCCTGGATAATGGAATTTAATTTTAGAATTTTCAGGACCCTCCTGGATAATGGGATTTAATTTTAGAATTTTCAGGACCCTCCTGGATAATGGGATTTAATTTTAGAATTTTCAGGACCCTCCTGGATAATGGGATTTAATTTTAGAGTTCTCAGGACCCTCCTGGATAATGGGATTTAATTTTAGAAAATTCAGGACCCTCCTGGATAATGAGATTTAATTTTAGAATTCTCGGGACCCTCCTGGATAATGGGATTTAATTTTAGAGTTCTCGGGACCCTCCTGGATAATGGGATCTAACTTTCAAACTCTGAGAGCTCCGTAGGTAGCATGATCCAATTAACATTCAGATTTATGTCCGAATCCCAAACTGGGGCAGAAAAATTTCTTTTGTTTTGCCTGTTTTGTTGTAATATCAGTCGCCCACCTGGACAACGAGGAAAATCATTTCAGAAATCAGTTCATGCTGAAGTAGGAGAAGCTCACGGCAAGAATGCGGGTCAACAATTCGGGGTGATCAACATAAGTAATTTCAATCTAGAATAGAAAAGAAAAAACAAAAAAAAAAGAAATAAAAAAGAGGATGAGTCCAAAATGCAGAGGCCGAGACAAGAGGTGGATCGCTAAAGACATGACTAAAGTCACAAACATTGTATGTCAAGTTTTTATTCAAAAAGAAGAAGAAAAACGAGCTAACACCCGCATCTAGCGAGCATCAAGGTTCAGATCTGAAGTCTGCATGAAGAACCATTCAAGAATCAAGATCAAGCTTCAGAAGACTTATAGATAGGAATCTTGTAACTCATAGTTTATAGGTTTAGTTAGCCTTTTTCATTTTCTGATTTTGATGTAATAACAGGACCGTGGGCTGGAACCTCGACGGCACTCGACTCGACTCGACTCTCCACCTCGGTACACTCCATCATCTCATTCACTTTTGAACTACACGTGGCCTGATTCCTCTATAGCCGAGGATATGTAGGCAGCTCAGATACCAGAGCTCGGTCACATTCTCTTTTCTTCTAGTTGGTCTTTTAAATACGGGTCGGGTCAAAAATCATGTCTAGTCGTTCTTTGTCTGAAAATACTTTGTATTTTCAGTCAAAGAGGGGCAGCTGTAGACACGTAGTTTTTGACCATCCCCAAAATTTCACCCATTTTAGCATAAAATATTTAATTTAGGTCTCATATAGCTATATACACTAATTTTAACTCTTTTACATTATTTTTATCATAAAATTGAAAAAATACAAAAATAGTTTCATTACATAATATATTTAATTAATTGAAATTAATTTGGTTTTAATTCAAAGCATTGGATTATTTACATAATAGATTGCTAAAATTAAAGAATTACAAATTTTGGGCCCCATTTTGCAATAGAAGAGGCCCAAAACGGATTTCCCACCTCCCAGCCCATCTCCTATAACCCTTACCCATCCCCTTTTTTCCCAATATAACAAAACAACACAATAATACAAACCCTAGACAAAAAAACTAAGACTTCCAGCAGCAGCCATCTTAAATAACAACATAACAACAATACACAAAAAAGAAAGAAACCCTAGCAAAGAGAGCCGCCGCCTGCAGCTCCAACAAAACGATCAATGGCAGATCCCTAACACCAGCCGCACCTTGACACCAAACGACCACCCAAAACAGACCCCTCCGCCATCGCACCACCAGCAGCCCTCTCCTTCTTCATCAACCAAGAGACAACAGATAAGAGACGGCCGGCCAGCCCCTCCATCTTCTCCAATCAGCCGCCGCCGGTCAGCCTTATAACCCAAGAGAGACGACTCCATCTTCTCACTGCCGTCTCGCAGTAGCCACCATTAGAGCCGCCGGTCATTCCTCTATAGCTAGCAGCCATCTTTACCAAAAACAACACACCCATAGCCGATTCTCTTCTTCCTCATTCAAAATAAAGATAAAGAGAACGAAGTCAGCCATTGACGCACCCCAACAGTCGCGACGCCAGAAGCAAATCCAGCGTACCAGCGACCCCTTCTAGTTCTTTCAGTCCCACACTCACACAGTCACACATACATACGTCTGAAATGGTTAAGAGAAACAGCTTGAAGCTCGCACCAGCTTGAATTCGAGATTGGAGTTCCGTTCGTGGTTCCGAGTCGAGGTCCTGTTCCAGCCCTATTGCACAATTTTGCTCAAATATTTGTAAGCTCGGGTTCATTACTGAGATCCATTTCTACTCTCTCATATGTGCTATGTCCTTTTCTTTATCTCATTTCTAATTTTTTAGTGTTTGGTGCCTTGTTTCATTGTCTTCGTTTATTTCAATGGTTTACTGTTTGATGCGGCATTGTAGTCATTTTTTTGGGATCAATTTGAATTAATTGGGGTTAACCTTTGAAGTGAATTTGAATATTAAGGCAAATGGTTTGCAATTTGATAAACGAGAAAAATTAGAGTTTGATCAGAGGGGTTAACTTAATACAAACATGGACCTTGTTAGGCAAATTGGATAGGCAAGGAAGGAAATTACGGTAATTTGAGCTTGGACTGATTTTGTTAGTTATATATTTTGTTTTATTGCTTTAATCGCTAGAAACATATTTAGGCCGACCACACTCGGGTAGGCAAGCCTTAGGATTTGGTTGGTTTCGAGGTGAGAGGTCGTTCCCGTAGTTACATTTATCCGGGGAATGCCCCGAAGGACTTGTATATATTTATCCTGGGGTATGCCCCGAAGTACATGTATTTGGAGGTCGGTAGTAGTATTTGTAGTTTTTTATTTTTATTTTTTTTATTAGGTGGGGACGATCTCGAGCCTCGTATGTGTTTACTTGTTTTTCTTTTGTGTGTTGTTTTTACCTCAATTAAATATTTTAAAGCCAACTTGATCGAGTACGCAACCGTGACCTTCACGGGATTTGGGGAGTGCCTAACACCTTCTCCCCGAGTCAAATGAACCCCCTTACCCGAATCTCTGGTGCAGACTTAGTTTTGGAGTCTAAAGTGTTTTAAAGGAAAATCATTTTAAAAACGGTGGCCTGGCACACCGAAATCAATGTCAGGTGGCGACTCTGAGTTAATTCTTTCGAAACACAATTTTTGTCACTTTCAAATTTAAAAACTCTTTTCAAGCTTTTTACTAAAATTCTTTTATTAATTTAAGAGGGTTTAGTGGAAGGTTTTGAAAAAAAAGGGGTGTGACATTAATAAAACAAGTTTATTAATGGTGACGGTGGGGTAATTCATTAACTTGCTATTGATTCTATGAAAGATAAGTTTAAAAAAGATTTTCCCCTGTCTCCCTATTTATGGTGTTGTTGTCATGTTAAATCCTAACATGAAATTAGGAGGTCCTCCTTTTGGTATACAAATATTTATAAGGCTTTATCACTTTCAAATGAGAAATTTGCTACACTTAGAGATGCAAAAGCCTCAATTAAAATAAATGCTCAAACAATTTATAATGCTTATCAACTTTCTTTAGATCAGGCTAGACCAAATATTCCAACTCCTACTTCAACTAGTTTACAATCCTCTAAAAGAATTGGGGGCCTAAAAGCACTTAGTTCTTGGACGGGGTTCAACGGTTCGCAAGGTGATAACATTGGTGATAGTTCATAACTAAATGAGCTTCAAGTTTATTTCTCGCAGGGACTTGAATCAGAGAATTCCGACGACTCCTTTAATGTTTTGGAATGGTGGAAGGACAAAGAAAAATACTATCCGGTTCTTTCAAGGATGGCTCGAGATATTTTTAGTATTCAAGCTTCAATAGTGGCATCGAATAGCACTTTTAGTCAAACGAGACTTCACATCAGTGATCAAAGAGCGTCTATGAGGGAGAGCTTGGAAAATCAGTATTCTTCAAAGATGTGATCCATTCGGGAAAAAGAAATTTTGGATTTGCTGAATCACAACTGGAGATAGACGAAGATTATGAAGAAATGCTAGAGGAACTTGTGGGGGATGCTGCTTCGCCTGAAAACGGTGATGAACAAGCTTCCTTTCCGCCATCACCAACAGATATTTCTCCGCACTTTGAAGGATTTATGAAATTTGTTAGAGATAATATGTAGACTAATATGTAACTTGTATTTTGGCACATCTTCATTAGTTTTTTTCCTTTTAATAGTGGTATTAGCACCTTGTTGTGCTCATTCCATTGGGGGGAGGAAGACTAAGAAAGATATTGCCATTTTTTGTTAATGTCGCAATAATAAAATTTATAAGGCATTCCCTGGAATATTTCTTTATAATTTTTTTGTGTTTAAATTTGAATTAGAAGATTTAAGTCACAATTATATATTATAATTTACAAGAAACTGTCTTAGATAAAAAAAAAAATACCCTGAAACACTTAGGCCCGTTGGCCAGACCCACTTAGCCCGGGCCCAGGTGGGCTTAGGCTCACAGTGGGGCGGTTCCACCCTCTAGGACCGTTAATCTCGAGACCGCTTGGGCCCAATCTGCCAGGGCCTGCGACTATTTGGCCCGGTCTGTTTAGCCCATTTAGGCCCGGGCCAGGGTCACAATACAACCTTACTTTTAACGTGATAACCAATACTACTTACATTTAATAACTATAAAAGTATATGTAGTTTGTATATTTTTGTATAAAACATGCATAAATATATATTGTTTTATGAGTGGCTATACCATCTTATTTAATTTATCTTTCGGTATACTTATGGTCCACTTTTTCCTTGTTGTTAGAAAATTTGCTCGTAGTGTCCTTATTGTTAACGGTCTCCAACATAAAATTGATGAACCTCACTCCTTCAATTTCTTTGAGAAATAAGGTTCATAATTATCTCTTATTTTTTACGACGATTTATAGTTACATATAAGCGTGGAACTCCGTTAGAAATCAAAAGCAAAAACAAATTTGTTCCCTAATAGTAGTGGTAAGACTAGATCAAAAGTCTAATAGAGGACAAAGTTGCTCAACTTCGATTGCGGGAGAAAATTGGATCATTTTCCCTAGTTTCATTTTACCAGTGCCACTAACTATACGACAAAGTTAATGAAAAGATTTAGGTAGAGGCTTAATAAACGCTATCTCTATTTTTATTTTTATGTGACACTTATTTCGTCTCCAGGGATAACTTTTTGCACAATCAGATATTAGATTGAACATGATATAAAAGCGACTAAAAATTTAAAGATAACGAGTACACTATTGCATTTAATGTACGCACAACCACCGTATTGGCGTAGTGTCTAAGCTCTAAAATAATTTTTTAAGGAGAAGCAACAAATTATTATTATTATTCTTATTATTACGGTTAATTTTCAAGTGAATGTGTCCATTATAGAGATTGTTATTACGGGACTTTTACCTAGTTATGCTATATTAGAAATTTATTTACCTATATTTTTTATCTTTTGTAGTTTTTAATAAGTACCTATTTTTCTTACAACTTATACGAATGGCTTCTTAAAAGGTCCACGTCCCATTATTAGTGTCTTTAATTAAGGGATTGAATTAGATCCTTCCTATTGTTTTCTTTCCTCTTCTCTCTCGTTCTTTTTTACATTAAAATCCCTTAAAGTAGGACAAGAATCTCCATCTTTTCTCTCCCACCATTGCTGATAACTTTATATTATTAAAAAATCGACAATTGTATCGTTCTTTTGCTGGGAGACTGGACAATACCGAAAATGAAGAAATATATAGAAATTGGATGATAATTGTATGTATGACGACCCGATCCGTCGTCACATGAGTTATCGCTCAAGTGCCCCCATTTTATACTTCTTCATATATCATTATCACTATCTGGTGTGTTAGAGTTGATTTGGTTTGGGTTTGGTAGAAAATGAGGCACTTAGTCTCTTTAAGGAAGGCTTATTTTGGAAAAGTCAACTAGATGCTGGCTATTGAGTCGAGAGTCCGGATGCAATTTTCGGTGATTCGGTTAGCTTCGGGGGATGATTTGTGACTTAGGAGTGTGATCTGAATTGATTTTAAAGGTCCGGTATAGAATTAGGCTTGAATTGGCGAAGTCGGCATTTTGACGATATCCGATTGATAGGTGAAATTTTGATCCGAGGGTCGGAATGGAATTCCGAGAATCTTAGTAGCTCTGTTAGGTGATTTGGGATGTGGGTGCAAAATTTCAGATCATTTGGAGATGATTTGATTTGGTTTTTGATCGAATGCGTGTTTTAGAAGCTTTTGAAAAACTTAGGCTTGGATTTGAGGTAATTTGATGGTTTAGTGTTAATCGTGGTATTTTTATAATTGGAACAAGTTTGAATAAGGTATTGATTCGTGTTTGTGTTTTTGGTTGGGGTCCCGGGGGCCTCATAGTGAGATCGGATGGTTAAATTGAGAGTTTTGGAATTTTTGCATGCTAGAGGTCAGCTAGTATCTGGTATTTTTGCACATGCGGTTATGGGACCGCAGGTGCGGTCACGCAGAAGCGAAGTGATGATTGCAGAAGCGAGATTTTGGTCGGGGCATTATTTTCGCAGAAGCAGTTAGGAAGTCGCATCTGCGAAGTCGCAGATGCGGAAATTGCTTCGCAGAAGCGAGTCATTAGATGTTGGGATTTTCCACAGAAGAGGTAGAAAACTGCATAAGCGGAAGTTGCAGAAGCGACATTTGAATCACAAAAGCGATTTCCGCTGGACAGAATTATTTAATTCATCTTCGCGAAATTTTGAAAGGGTAACACATTTCACTTTGAGAGTTTTATGGGCGATTTTAACGAGGGCTTCAAGGACTTTGATAAGGTATGAATTTGTGGACTTAAAACATGATTTTTTGGTGTAAATACATGGATTAGAGTTAAAAACTCAAGGAATTAATGTACAAAAATGGTGGTTTAGGGCTTGAACTCAAGAGAGTTAAGAATGAGGATCTGAATAGTCGATTGGACCCTGATTTGGTAATTTTGATATATATATATATATATATATATATATATATATATATATATATATATATATATATATATATATATATATATATATATATATATATATATATATAAACTCATGAGGAGATGAGGAATCCATTAATGTGAATTTTATAATTTTTCAAGAAGTGAGTCCGGGACTCGGGTTGCGCTGGTTTCGAGATTATTTCTACTTTTTGATTGTTTCTTATTGGGTATTGTCCCATTGGCATACTGTGATGTATTCACTCTGATGTTGGATAGATTCGACGCATGCGGAGGCCGATTTAAGGGGAAAAGGCATCGCGAGCTAGAGATTTCACCGGTTCGAGGTGAGTAATATTTGTAAATGATATCCTGAGGGTTTGAAACCCTGGATTTGCACTAATAGTGCTATATTGAGGTGACTTGCACGCCGGATAGAGAGCGTGGGGTAGAGCACCTTTGGGGATTGTCACTTGGTCCGTCCCGGTTGTTGATTTTACCGCGTATATCACTATGACTTGTTGTTTTTCATTATGAATTGGGCTTATTGCCGTAATTGGGGCTTATTGTTGACTGTTTGAACTCCTTGTGAGCTGTCATCACTGTT
Source organism: Nicotiana noctiflora (assembly GCA_032618575.1). Classification (NCBI taxonomy): domain Eukaryota; kingdom Viridiplantae; phylum Streptophyta; class Magnoliopsida; order Solanales; family Solanaceae; genus Nicotiana; species Nicotiana noctiflora. Next base: position 205,733 of record JASVEL010001060.1, read on the forward strand.
TTCCTTACTATTTGAAATATCATTTGAACTAAGTCCATTTGAATTACAATGTTTCATGAACTCAGCTATATTTTTACTCAACCTTGAGTTTTAACTAATATTTGAACTATTGTTTGAGTTGAGCATTATTATTTTTTACTGATGCCTGAGGGGCTTATGATTGTTTTGGACTAATTGAGACCGAGGGCCACGTGTGAGGATATGTTGAGTGATGTGAGGAGGCTTTCAGGCCTCGAGTGTAATTTGAGGAGTCTTTTAGGCATCGAGTGTATTGTAAGGAGGCTTTCAGGCCTTGAGTGTATTGTGAGGAGGCTTTCAGGCCTCGAGTGTATTTTGAGGAGACTTTCAGGCCTCGATTGTGTTGTGAGGAGGCTTTCAGGCCTCGAGGTATATGTGAGAAGGCTTTCAAGCCTAATATTGATATGTACAGGCCTTCAGGCCTTGTGATAATATAGCGCTTGGGCTGTAGGAGCCTCCAAAGTCTGCACACCCACAATGAGTGCGGGTACCCATGTGATTGAGAGTGAGCCTGAGGGGCTGATGTTGTACTATATGACTACTAAGCACGAGGTGCTGGTACTATTCTGAGTGTTGTGATACTGAGCCCGAGGGGCTAATACTCTTTTGAGCGGTTCATATTGAGCCCGAGGGGCTGGTACTGCTTTGAGCTGTGCTCAAGGGGTGAACTTATATATGCTCATCTTGCATACTTATTTTCATTTTTACTTTCTATACTGTGGTATTTGTACTCGAGGGGCGGATTTTCTGTGCTAATCAACACTAACTATTTTTGAACAGTTTTCATAATTATTGAAAAGATCATTTTCAAAAGAGATTTGAACTGAGCAGAAACATTTCTAAAGAAATCTCTGATTTCACTGTTTTCTCGGAAATTGTATCGAGCTTCTATATAGCCTATTGGTTGCTTTATGTGATTTCTTTCAGCTAAGTTATTATTTACTTTTATTATTCACTGAGTTGGAGTACTCACTTTACTCCCTGAATCTCACATGCAGATGTATGTATTATTCACCTAGTAGTGGGTGTTGGTAGCAGGTTGAAGGTATTGTTATTGTAGTTAAGCAGGGTGACGACCAGCGTTCGCGGCACCGGATCACTTCTTTTGGTCCTAGACTTCAATATATATTGGCCCTGTAGTGGTATTTAGACTTCATTACATGCTCATAACTTTTGACACCCCGGTCGATCTATGTTGGGTTGTAACTATTGTTAATTAAACGTCATTTAGGTGTATTTTACTATTCATTTATGTTTAATTATTTTTGTAAGAGGTTAATTAGTTTAGTTGGTTGGCCTTGTCTTCACAAGAGGCGCCATCATGACCAGTGCGTGTTTCGGGTCGTGACAAGTTGGTATCAGAGCCTAGGTTGCAAGGTCTCACGAGTCATGAGCAGGTTTAGTAGAGTCCCACTGAGCGGTACGGGGATGCTTGTATTTCTCCTCGGGAGGTTGTAGAACCTTTAGTAAAAACATCACATTCTTAAATTCTTGTCGTGCATTGATTCAGCTTGAAAAGTAACTCTTGAGATTCCTTCTACACGTCTGTATGCGCACATAGGCGCTCAGTATTATATGTGCCTCGACGGTATGTGATTCCCCGATCAAGGGACGAGATATGATCTCCGTGAGTATGTTAAGCCAGTCTAGAGGACTTGAGGCTGGATATGTGCTTATGGCTTGAAAACTAAGGTGCTTATTGTGTGAGCAAATGTTTTGAACTTATGTGTTTGGTATTGTCCTTATTAGCCGGAATGGCGGTTGGATATCCATGTGATGAGTATGTTAGTGTTGCGAGATGTATCCATATGACTTGGTAGTGACGAAGTAGTCTGCTGGATAATAGATGAGCTGTTAAGTGTTTGTTCCCTATTGTGACTTGATGTGTAGCCCAAATTATGGGCGCATGAAGAATATTTCATGTCTGCTAGTTGGAAAGTAAAGTGCAATACGTGTGGCGGTATGAGTTCAGACTTGTGAAGACTAAATTGACTTTGTTATGTGTATGATGGTGGAAGGTATGCTGAAATGCTAAATTGAGGCGAAGCAGGTGGGTTATCTCTTGTGGAGTGTTCTTAAGTGGTATGATCCTTATGTGTATGTTAGAAGATATCATGTGTTATTGAAAGGGTACGTGTAGTAATTTGAAAATTTGGGTCGCTTAAGGAAGTGGACTCAGCTTATGTGTGGATGTTACAGTACTAGATGATCTGTGTTTTCACAAACTTGTACATGATTTGAGTCTAATCTCACTATGATATTGTGGCATCATTAGAGTAAAAGTATTATGGGTTATTGAGTGTGTCCTGATGTATGGCTTCGAGCCAAGTTGGGGAGGCTGCTATCGATTAGCTGCTTGTACAGTTATGTGCTATGTTGGTTCCATTTTGGGATATTCTGGCGGATCAATTCTGGTTGCGGAAATCGATGTCGAGGATGGTAGGAGTGAAGCGGAAATTTTGACAAAGCTTATATGGTGCTTCATAAATGTGTGAAAATAATAGGATGTTCGATTGTTGATAAAAAATGCTCAGTGTACAGAGAAGGGAGATGATTGTTTGTATTAGTATGAGATCATGTTCTGTAGTGTTTGAGTGCTATAAGACACGAGTGGTTATGTTCGTTAAGTCAGGTAATTTACAATTGTATAAGAGTGAATGACCCTCGAGAATGGTTTTTATTGTGTTCAAGATTTTGCATGTAATAATCTAGTGTCTTATGGTTGTATATGTGGCTAGAGACTTTGTTTTCATTAGAAAAGATCAAGCCTTATGGTATTTTATGTTAATTATGGGATTCTGTGTATCAGTATCTGGAAAGAAATGGTAACAAATTCAGATTCGCAGGAAGTTCTTCAAAGTAAAGTATTCTAGAATGCGGTAGTTCGGGAAAAACATTTGAAAGGGTACTCAGTGGCCTATGGGTCTTAGATAGTGAGGTCTTATGATCGAGTCTCGTGTGGTAGACCTAGTTTGAAGCATTTTGGTGCTACAGCAAGAGGGAATACCAAGTTAATGATGAGCCGGGGGGGGGGGGAATTTGATAAATGGAATAGTTTGATAATAGACCGAATCGGTATGGTAAGGATATGATATGATTTATTCTTTGTATTTGTCCGAGGTAATGAGCCCTTACGGGTATTGTGCGGTAGAGCTTTTGAGTTCAGACAATTTTCTTAGCCTGGTTTGGATAGAAGGATTCAATCTTGGCAGTTTACCTTGTGGTTAGGAAAAGGGAGATGGATTTTTCGTGTTGTCCTAATATGGGGCGGTATATGCGATAGGTTGTGGAGGAATGGGATTTAAGTGTGTAAAGTTTCAGTTCAGTTCAGAATGGAAAGTCATTAAATTCTTAAGCAGCACGTGCAGCTGCATGTTATTTAAGAATCGACCTTCAGATGATTAAGGAAAATGGTACTGCTATCCTAGTGATTTGACGGGGGTATATGTTTAGTAAAAGGGCAAGGTGAGCAAAACTGATAGTACTTTGGTGGTATTGTGGCATTTCTTGTTGGATTGACTATTGATATTTGAGTTGTTGATGGCTTAGGGAAATTTTAGAGTATCTCACGTTGAATGAATGGGTACTTGATGTGTGATATGTTTTCATCCTGAGGAATTTGGGATCAGGCATGGTGATTCATGTGCTTTATGGAATGGAGACTGGAATTTCTCATGTACAGCCTATGTAGTGGTTGTGGACCGTGTGTATTGGTACCGTTAGCGGTTATTGGGATTTGGAGGCCCCAGTGGATCTTTCTTTGCTTGGTATATTAGATTTTTGATATGATATGGGGTTGTAGACTGGTTGTCCTAGTGATAGGTTATTCTACACTATTGTGCTATGGGCTATGTCAGAAAATGCCATAGGTTGCATGGCAAGGTACATCAGATTGTGTTCTAAAAAATGGTTTGTATCCCAAAGACCATCAGACGGTTGGGAAGGATTGCTTTTCTTAATTGGGACTTCGTGGCGGATGTCAATGTAGAGGTTTCTACTATTGATTCAGTTCTGATATTGAGGGACCTTTTCAGATGTGTTTCTTTTGGCCGGGCATGTCGCCGGGTGAGATTGCCGATTTTGGTATATATTTCATGCCGGGAACCGTATTGTATGGCTCCGGCATGAGTTATCGTAGTGGAATGAGCAGCTTCAGGCATCTTGATATTGAGTTCGTTGGCAGGCCAATGTGGCTACGTATTTAGCTTGAGTTAGCTTGGTTGGTCTCGAGTTGTATTGTTGAGGGATGGGTTGATTTGATCGTTATTGAACTTGTTAGTGATCTGGGGAGATCTATGAGTTGCTTTTTTGTGCAGTGAGACATTATGATTTGTTTGTTATGGGCACATATGGTGGCATTCTATTGAGTATTCATAGAGGAAGTCGAGCGGGAAGAGTAATTGAATGTTGCTCGGTAAAAAGGGTATTGGTTATAAGCTATCGGGTCGCGTGTCATATGTTATTTCTATCACCGTAGGTGTACTAAATTGGTTGGGGTTCAGACATCAAATTGTGCGTGGCAGTTGATTTCGAGCATAGTGGCTTGAGGTGTTTTATGTGTAATAGTGTTTGGGTAGAATCGCGCATTTTGGCGAAGCCACGTGGAGATATGACCCTTTGGGGTAAATTCAAGTATTCTATTTCTATGATGTGAGACAGGGTCTTAGCCTTATGTTGTCATGGTACCGATGAGCTTGAGGAACAACTCTTTTATTGGAGTCATTTGTCATGATTTGAGTATATTCAGATAGTTTATTATCGGTGCGCGTATTATGAAAGTTGTGGCGTAGGCATGTATTGAGGTATCATATCACCATAGGGGTGTGTTGGATTCGAGATGATCGTCATTAATGAATACGAACATATTTGATTTTAGCTTGTTAGAAGGATAATATAGAAGTTCGGCCCGGAAACCTGTTGTGGTATTAGTCAAAAGGGAAGTGGCTTCATGAATGGTTGATTAGAGAAGTGGTTACGATTTATTGCATGTTTCATTTATTGTTGGCAGTACATGAAAGTGTTGGAATAAGACCTTAGCTTATAAGAGGTTTTCTATTGGTATTTGTTTATTATGGGAAACTACTACGAATGGAAGCTATCGTTCCGAGTGTTGGGATTATGTGGTTCTATGGTTTATGGACTAGATGGATTGTGAAATTTCAGCTATGTTGTGTTATCGGACCTAGTCGAGATAGGGTGGCGTTGGGTCACCACGGGTATATGCTTGGTAAGGTCATTCAGCTATTGGTTAGCTCCTAGGACAACTCTGGATGCACTCAAGGACGAGCATTTATTTAAGTTGGGGAGGATGTGATGACCGACCTATCGTCTCATGAGTTACCGCTCCGTTTCCACCATTTTGTGCTTCTTCATATATCATTATCAATATTTGGTCTCTTATAGTTGATTTGGTTTGGGTTTGGTAGAAAATGAGGCACTCAGTCTCTATAAGGAAGGCTTGTTTTGGAAAAGTCAATCAGATGTTGACTATTGAGTCAGAGGGTCCGGATGCAATTTATGGTGATTCGGTTAGCTTCGGGGGATGATTTGTGACTTAGGAGTGTGATCGGAATTATTTTGAAGCCCCGATGTAGAATTAGGCTTGAATTGGCGAAGTTAGCATTTTGGTGATTTCTGATTGATAGGTGAGATTTTGATTCGAGGGTCGGAATAGAATTCTGAGAATCTCAATAGCTCCGTTAGGTGATTTGGGTGCAAAATTTCAGATGATACGGAGATGATTTGGTTGGATTTTTGATCGAATGCATGTTTCGGAAGCTTTTGCAGAACTTAGGATTGGATTTGATGTATTTGATGGTTTTAGTGTTAATCGTGGTGTTTTTATAATTGGAACAAGTTTGAATAAGGTATTGATTCATGTTTGTGTTTTGGTTGGGGTCCCGGGTCCTCGAGGTGAGATCAAATGGTTAAACAGAGACTTTTGGAATTTTCGCATGTTACAGGTCAGCTGGTTTCTAGTATTTTCGCACCTGCGGTTATGGGAGCACAGGTGCGGTCACACAGAAGCAAAGTGATGATCGCTGAAGCAAGCTTTTGGTTGGGGCATTGTTTCAGCATAAGCGGTAAGGAAATCGCATCAGCGAAGCCGCAAATGCGGAAATTGCTTCGCAGAAGCGGGTCCTTAGATGTTAGGATTTTCCGCAGAAGCAGTAGAAAACCGCAGAAGTGACATTTGAACCACAGAAGTGGTTTCTGCTGGACAGAAGTATTTAATTCATCTTCGCAAAATTTTGAAAGAGTAACACATTTCACTTCGGACATGGAGAGTTTTTTGGGCGATTTTAAAGAGAGCTTCAAGGAGAATTCTTGGACTTAAAACATGATTTTATGGTGTAAATACATGGATTAGAGTTGAAAACTCAAGGAATCAAGGTACAAAAATGGTGGTTTAGGTCTTGAACTCAAGAGAGTTAAGAATGGGGATCTGAGGGGTCAATTAGATCCCGATTTTGGTAATTTTGATATGTATAAACTCGTGAGGAGATGAGGAATCCATTGATGTGAATTTTATAATTTTTTGAGAAGTGGGTCCGGGGCTCGGGTTATGCTAGTTTTGAGATTATTGCTATTTTTGATTGTTTTCAATTGGGTATTGTCCCATTGGTATATTGTGATGTATTCGCTATGATGTTGGATAGATTCGACACGCGAGGAGGCTGGTTTGAGGGGCAAATGTGGCGCAAGCTAGAGATTTCATCAGTTCGACGTAAGTAATACTTGTAAATGATATCATAAGCATTTGAAACTCCGGATTTGCACCCATAGTGCTATATTGAGGTGACTTGTACGCCGGATATAGAGCATGGGGGTAGAGCACCGTTGGGGATTGTGACATGGTCCGTCCGAGTTGTTGATTTTACCACGTATTTCACTATGACTTGTTGTTTTTCATTATGAATTGGGCTTATTGCCATAATTGGGGCTTATTGCCAACTATTTAAACTCCTTGTGAGCTATCATCACTATTTTCCTCACTATTTGAAATATTATTTGAACTCGGTCCATTTGAATTACACTGTTTCATGAACTCAGCTATATTTTTACTCAACCTTGAGTTTTAATAGATATTTGAACTATTGTTTGAGCTGAGCATTATTATTTTTACTGATGCCCAATGGGCTTATGATTATTTTTAACTGATTGTGGTCGAGGGCCACGTGTGGGGATATGTTGAGTGATGTGAGGAGGCTTTCAGGCCTCAGGTGTATTGTAAGGAGTCTTTCAAGGCTTGAGTGTATTGTGAGTAGGCTTTCAGGCCTTGAGTGAATTGTGAGGAGGCTTTCAGGCCTTGAGTGAATTGTGAGGAGGCTTTCACGCCTTGAGCGATATGTGAGAAGGCTTTCATGCCTCATGTTGATATGTACATGCTTTCAGGCCTTGTGATGATATAACGCTTGGGCTGTAAGAGCCTCTCCGGAGTCTGCACACCCACAGTGAGCGCGAGTACCCATGTGATTGAGAGTGAGCCTGATAGGCTGATGTTGTACTGTGTAACTACTGAGCCCGAGTGGATGATACTGTTCTGAGTGCTGCGATATTAAGCCCGAGGTGCAGATACTATTCTGGGCAATTGATTGTGAGCCCGAGGGGCTGGTACTGCTTTGAGTTGTGCCTGAGGGGCAAACTTTTATGTGCTCATCTTGCATACTTATTTGCAGTTTTACCTACTACACTGTGGTGTTTGTGCCCGAGGGTGGCGGATTTTCTGTGCTAATCAACACTAACTATTTTGAAATAGTTTTTGTAATTATTGAAAGACCATTTTCAAAAGAGATTTGAACTGAGCTGAAACATTTCTAAAGAAATCTCCGATTTCACTATTTTCTCAGAAATTGTACCCGGCTTCTGTATAGCCTGTTGGTTGCTTTACGTAATTTCTTGCTGCTCAGTTATTATTTAATTTCATTGTTCACTGAGTTGGAGTACTCACTTTACTCCCTGTACCTCGCGTGCAGATGCAGGTATTATTCACCGGTAGCAGATTTTGGTAGCGGGTTGAAGGTATTGTTATTGTAGCCGAGCAGGGTGACTGCCAGTGTCCGCGGCACTGGATTAGTTCCTTTGGTTCTAAACTTCATTTTGTATATTGTTGGCCCTGTAGTAGTATTTAGACTTCTCTAGATGCTCGTGACTTTTGACACCCCGCTCACGCTGTGTTAGGTTGTAAATATTGTTAATTAAACGTCATTTAGGCGTATTTTTCTATTCATTTATGTTTAAGTATTTTTTAAAGAGGTTAGTTGGTTTAGTTGGCTGGCCTTGTCATCATGAGAGGTGCCATCACGACCAGTGCGGGTTTCGGGTCGTGACAGTATGATAATGTATCATAATCGTATTTGAATTGTATCAAATACATCAATCCTAAATATAATTGTTTCATATTTGTATCACAATTGTATCTAATTGGTATATGGTACATTAATACCCAAAATAATATATGATGTAATACTATTAAATTAATATACAATTATCATATATTTGTAATGCAAACAGTAAAATTCGTCACAAACTCACAACCGCTCGTAATAATATACAATGAATATATAATTATCATACATTTGAATATAATTCTTGCAATAATTATGACACATGTACAATTAATACCTTCGCAATTAGAGATTGCGTCTGTAGCATATCAATAAGAAATGGATATTTTGGGTGATTAGCAAGAAAGTGCGAAATCAAATTTGAAAATCAGGCGGCGGCATGTGAAAAGCTTCTTTCACAATGTTCTCAAGTAGGCTCACAATGTTCTCAGTGGGGAGCTTCTTTCACTTCAAACTTCACTTTTTTCACAAGTCAAAAGTTGATTTTTGATGCTACACACAAGATGATCTGGATAGTGTCAATGTATTCAAATCGATAATGATATCGTGCTGCAGAAATTGATCGAGGCTTAAGTGGAAATTGATCGAGGGGGAAGTCAATTGGGTTGGCATTGAGTCAAGGGAGTAGATGGCATATGACAGTTGACATTTGATGTTATCGACGACATGTGGAGAGTAACTTTAAAATCTTTTAAAATTAGGAAGAAAATCCTGATTGTAGGAGGCTAATTAATCTAATATACAAATTAATCCCTATATTAAGGGATCCTTACTTTATCATAATTTTTTAAATATAAATAATAAATATAGATACACAATATAGTTTTTAAGGAACCCAAAGAAAAATGGTTAATAAAGTTTTAATATGGTATAGTTATGTAAAAATTCCTTTTATCATTAATCAAATGGGTAAAGCCCAATTGAGTAGAGAGCCCAATCAATCACATATTCATAAAATACAAAAGGGAAATGGAAACTAGTTGGATAAAATAACGGAAATTTGTATAAAGCACTATCTTTTAATAGTAATTTGTCATCTATAGATATCATTTGCTATATTACAGATTATAGATACCTTTTATGTAGTTATAAGATGCATTTGATGTATTTAAGCTATTGTATTCATGAATACAATAGCAAAAATAGGCGTAAATCAAGGAAGTCCATCTGATCAGTTGTTGTATTCGAGTATAGTCATGGAGTGAAACATGAGATTGTAGATGGACAGATTATTGTATGCGATTATATTCGACTGTATTCACGGCGTGAAATAGGGGATTATACTATTTCTAAAAGGAAAAGTGAATCAGTTAACATAATAAAATCATAATATAACTCAACAAACTCAATTATAACACACAAATTTGTATTTTTAGTTATAAAAAAGATTCTAAACTGAAAAATATCCCAAAAATATAGCAATCTTTGGAGAAATTATATAATACATCTGAATGCATAAATTATATTAATTAAATAAATTATGAATACATTCATTGCATATAGCGAGACGGTGAATACAATGAAATACATAAAGTACAACGAGATACATTAAAATACAATGATTAAAAAAAGATAGTGAATATAATAAAATACATCATAGATTCTAATTAGTTATGTTAATCCTTCATAAAATAAGACGGTGGACATCAGTGAGTAGATGAAACCAGAATGAACTCGTATCGAACTGATCCAATGACTCAATGCTCAAACTGTGATCAAACTAATGAGTTTTAGGATTACTCTCCAAGATAATAGTGTTTTCTATGTCAATAATCATCTTTTGGTTTCCCTATAACGAAATAATGTTGCTGCTGCTGCTGCAGGATGAAGAAATATCCGGTGATATCAAACTGTTGTTGCGGTGTCAGATGAGGGAGCCGGAGCAATTTCTGAAGTGGGCTTTGCAAATCCGGTGGAAGGAGGAGGAGATCAGAAATTTTAATGGGATGAGGAGAGAATGAGATGTATCAAAGCAGAGAGAGAAAGAAAAATGTGTAACTGATTAGCGTATTTAGTGGCTTAGGGAAATGAGGTAACCAAAATATAATATTTTACTATAAATCTTAAATCGTATCTATATAATATAATTTTTTAAAATGATATTTATTTAAAATAAATAAGGTGTTAACCTTTGTTATAGGAGGTAAAAATTCCATAAAATAACAGAACTTTTACACAAATAGCCAAATGAATTCACAATTTACTATTGTTAGTCGGTACATATGAATTGTATACTAGTTATACATGATTATATGCATATTATATATGCATTATATATCTATTATATATTTCTAGCTACTTTTAATTTAAGCGATTAAATGAGCGGTTCTCTAGATTAATTCTTCTAAACCAATAGCGGGTCCTTATTTCGGCCCAATTGTAGCTTTGAATTGTGCTTGGTGAAAATAGGAAGAAATTGATGTATAACCACTTTTCAGATTGCTAATTAAATTTCTTTCAGATTAGTTAAAATTTAGTAGCTTTTAATTTGAAATTTTCAGCATTTTCTGTTAGATTTCGAACTTTTACATGTAAAACTTCAGTATAATGTGCATGAGTGTTATATGTGCAATTCAAACTCTAGGAGAAAAAGTTTCCTAGAGTTCAAATCGTTTCATTCTTGAGCTCCAAGACAATTTTCATTCATATAAGTTCAACTGAAGTTCCACTTTTAAAAGTTTGAACTCCAGTCCATTGTGCTGGAAAAGAGCATTTTGAGAGGAACTCGCCAAGCGAGAAAAGGTGAAAAGCCCCAAATCATTGAAGTGGTCTCGCTTGGTGAGACAAAGGTGAGAAGCACTTTTCTAGAACTTTTCTAATAGACAAAGGTGAGAAGCCCCTGAAATAGAACTTTAATTAGCTACACAACTAATGACCTTGGTTTATAGTAGCGTGTAAAGGATATTTTGTAATCGGTGTCACAATTTGAAGAAGTGGACTATTGAATACATAACTATAATGATAAATAGTGAAATTTTTATTTTAGTAGACAAAGGTGAGAAGCCCCTGAAATAGAACTTTAATTAGCTACACAACTAATGACCTTGGTTTATAGTAGCGTATGTAGGATATTTTGTAATCGGTGTCACAATTTGAAGAAGTGGACTGTTGAATACATAACTATAATGATAATTAGTGTCATTTTTTATTTTAGTAAACAAAGGTGAGAAGCCCCTGAAATAGAACTTTAATTAGCTACACAACTAATGACCTTGGTTTATAGTAGCGTATGTAGGATATTTTGTAATCGGTGCCACAATTTGAAGAAGTGGACTGTTGAATACATAACTATAATGATAAATAGTGCCATTTTTTATTTAGACAAATGTGAGAAGCCCCTGAAATAGAACTTTAATTAGCTACACAACTAATGACCTTGGTTTATAGTAGCGTATGTAGGATATTTTATAATCAGTGTCACAATTTGAAGAAGTTGACTGATGAATACATAACTTTAATGATAAATAGTGTCATTTTTTTATTTTCTGTTGGACTTTTAAGCCATTGGGCTTTAAAGATGAGTAGTGTGAATTGGGTAATGGTGGGAAATTAAATGGACTGGATTGGGCTTCAAAATTTGGCCCGGTTTATTTGGTTAAACTAGTTGACCCAGTTTGATAAATAACGTTAAAAGAACGTTATTTATCGGTGTCTATTCACAATGAACAGATACCATGAAGAGGCACCATACCTTTTCACAAACAGACACCATGAAGAGGCACCATACCTTTTCACAAAGCCAACAATTTCCTATAAATTCAGGCATGGCTTTCATTCTAGATATTCAGAAATTCGGAAATTCTTTCCTTCTCTCTGCAAGTTCATTAATCCAAAAATTCTTGAGCTTTCTCGTTCCTTGAAAACCGTAAGTGTGATTCGCTCCGCTTTTTGAGTTCGTTGGTATCCTGCTTCTTGTATTGCCACTGTCGCAGGAAGGTTATTCCGTTTTATCCTGGGAGGATTTAATCCATTACCTTGGCAACTGTGAGGGGGATAAAATTCCTTAAGGACACACAAGCAAATTGTGAACTCGGAATTATATATTCTATTTCTTCTTCCTCTTGTTTTTTCCTTAACAGTGTTGATTTTGATAATACGCGTTGCCTAACATCTTAAGGAATTTTAAAGAAAATAATAATAATAATAATAATAAACGTACGGGTTTGAAGTATATAAAAACTTCACCATTGTTATGTGTTGTATGTTTGGTTTGGTATTCAGTTTGAAGATATAAAAACTTCACTGATTTAATAAAGTTCTGTATTTTTTTTTTTTCCGGCATTGTTTTACATTAACTTGGAGACTAAAGCCTTGTTGCTTTCTACTCCATTAATTGTTTCTCTTCGGTTTAAAGTACATAAAAACTTTGCCGGAATAATAAACGTACGGGTTTGAAGTATATAAAAACTTCACCATTATTACGTGTTGTATGTTTGGTTTGGTATTCAGTTTGAAGATATAAAAACTTCACTGATTTAATAAAGTTCTGTATTGTTTTTGACTTTACAGAAATATGACGAATGAAAACCAAACTAATGGAAATGTTGCGGGAACGGGTGCTACTATGACGAGTGTGGTTGCATCGTCAAGCCGTTCTACTCCGGCCCATGCTATGGCACCGGCAGAAAAACCCGGAAAATTTTCCGGTATTGACTTCAAACGCTGGCAAATGAAGATGCTCTTCTATCTTACTACGTTGAGTTTGCAACATTTTATCAAGGAGGATCCTCCGGCCATGGCTGAGGATACTCCGGACAATGAACGACTTGTTGTAACTGAAGCATGGAAACATTCTGATTTCTTATGCAAAAATTACATTTTGAGTTGTTTGGAAGATGGTTTGTACAATGTCTATAGTGTCATGGAAACTTCAAAAGCGTTATGGAATGCGCTTGAGAAAAAGTACAAGACCGAGGATGCAGGACTTAAGAAGTTCGTGGCTGCAAGGTTCCTGGATTTCAAGATGATTGACACTAGGTCGGTCATAACACAAGTCCAAGAACTACAAGTCATTGTACATGACCTCCTTGTTGAAGGTATGACCCAAATCAATAATTCTATTAATAAGATTTATCTTATTATTAACTCTGAATTTGTTATTGAAGGTATGGTCATTAATGAGGCCTTTCAAGTTGCTGCTTTCATTGAGAAACTACCTCCGTTGTGGAAGGATTTTAAGAATTATCTTAAACACAAACGGAAGGAGATGACTCTAGAAGACTTGATTGTTCGTTTGAGGATAGAAGAGGACAACAAAAATGCTGAAAAGAAGTCACGTGGAAACTCGACAATTGTGGGGGCAAACATTGTTGAGGAGGCACCACAAAATAAGAAGAGGAAGAAAGCTTCCGGACCAAAGAATTACCCAAGCAAGAAGAAGTTCAAGGGTAATTGCCACAACTGTGGAAAAATTGGGCATAAGGCGGCAGATTGTCGTGCGCCAAAGAATGATAGGAAGAAAAAGAATCAAGCCAACATGGTTGAAGATGAAATGGAAGACTTGTGTGCCATGTTGTCTAAATGCAACTTGGTAGGAAATCCGAAAGAGTGGTGGATAGATTCTGGAGCCACCCGCCATGTTTGTGCTAACAAGGAATTATTTTCTTCTTATGTCCCCGCAGGTCCCGACGAGACTATCTTCATGGGAAATTCATGTACGGCCAAAATTGAAGGAGTTGGCAAGATTGCGTTGAAGATGAAGTCTGGAAAAATAGTGACTCTAAACCAAGTCCTCCATGTTCCAGAAATTCGCAAGAATCTTGTGTCTACCTCACTTCTTGTCAAGAATGGATTCAAATGTATTTTTGTTTCTAATAGTGTTGTAATTAGTAAGAACGATTTGTATGTTGGAAAAGGTTACCTAAGTGAGGGCCTTTTCAAGCTAAATGTAATAGCAGTTCCAATCAATAAAGTGAATGCTTCTTCTTACTTGCTTGAGTCAAACACTTTATGGCATGCGCGTTTAGGTCACGTAAACTTCAAAACATTGCGAAAGATGATAAATCTAGAAGTATTGCCAAAATTTGATTGCGTTAATTCTAAATGTCAAATATGTGTGGAATCAAAGTATGCTAAGCATCCTTATAAGTCCGTTGAAAGGAATTCAAGTCCTTTAGACTTAATTCACACAGATATTTGCGACATGAAGTCAACACCATCTCGCGGTGGAAAAAAGTATTTTATTACTTTTATTGACGATAGCACGAGATACTGCTATGTTTATTTACTTAATAGTAAAGATGAGGCAATTGATGCTTTCAAGCAATACAAGAGTGAAGTTGAAACGCAACTAAACAAAAAGATCAAAATGATAAGAAGTGATAGGGGTGGCGAATATGAATCTCCTTTTGAAGAAATATGTTTGGAAAATGGCATTATTCACCAAACAATTGCCCCTTACTCTCTACAATCTAATGGAATTGCGGAGAGGAAGAATCGAACGTTAAAGGAGATGATGAATGCATTGCTAATAAGTTCTGGCTTGCCACAGAACTTGTGGGGGGAAGCTATACTTATAGCTAACCGGATAATCAACCGTGTACCTTATAGTAAAACACAATCCATTCCTTATGAAAAGTGGAAAGGAAGGAAGCCTAGCTTGAAATACTTCAAAGTGTGGGGGTGTTTAGCTAAGGTACAAGTTCCTAAACCTAAAAGGGTTAAGATAGGTCCAAAAACGGTTGATTGTGTATTTATTGGATATGTAACCAATAGCAAGGCATATCGTTTTCCGGTTCATAAATCAGAAAATCCTGAGATTCACATTAATACGATAATAGAATCAGATAATGCTGAATTCTTTAAAACTATTTATCCGTATAAAAAGGAAAGTGAAGTGACCTGCCAAAAGTCAAAACGACCTCGGGAGGAAATAACAGATGGTATGCCTAATGAAGAAAATCCGAGAAGAAGTAAACGTCAAAGGACATCTACTTCATTCGGTCCAGATTTTTTGACATTTCTGTTAGAAAATGAGCCTCGTACCTTTAAGGAAGCAATGTCTTCCTCAGAGGCACAATATTGGAAAGAAGCTGTCAATAATGAAATAGAATCCATATTGAGCAACCATACGTGGGAATTCGTTGATCTTCCTCCAGGTAACAAAACATTGGGTTCTAAATTGATTTTCAAGAAGAAAATGAAAGACGATGGTACTATTGACAAATACAAGGCAAGACTTGTCGTCAAAGGATTTAGACAACGAGAAGGTCTTGACTATTTTGACACATACTCACCGGTAACAAGAATTACATCCATTCGGATGCTAATCGCGTTAGCCGCCTTGTATGATCTTCAAATCCATCAAATGGATGTGAAAACAGCCTTCTTAAATGGTGATTTAGAGGAAGAAATCTACATGGACCAACCCGAAGGGTTTGTGGTTCCGGGAAAAGAAAAGAAGGTGTGTCGACTTGTTAAGTCCCTTTATGGACTAAAACAAGCACCCAAGCAATGGCATGCGAAATTTGACCAAACAATATTGTCAAATGGATTTAAGATTAATGAATGTGATAAATGTGTTTACATTAAAAACGTTCCAAATCATATAGTCATTGTTTGCTTATATGTTGATGATATGCTAATAATGAGCAAAGACATTGCCGACATTCAAACTACAAAGCGCATGCTTGCTAGTAAGTTTGATATGAAAGACTTAGGAGTTGCCGATATAATTCTAGGAATTAAAATCCAAAGGACTCCTCAAGGTCTAGCTTTGTCTCAATCACATTACGTGAAAATGGTACTTGAAAAATTCAAACATTTGGAATTTAGAAGTGCAAGGACTCCAATTGACTTAAACCATCATCTTATGAAGAATAAAGGTGAAAGTACATCTCAATTGGAGTATGCTCGTGTGTTAGGAAGCTTAATGTACATCATGAACTGTACACGACCTGATATAGCTTGTGCGATAAGTAAACTTAGTCGATTCACAAGTAATCCCAACAAATATCACTGGGTGGCAATGAAACGAGTTCTGGGATACTTGGAGTATACTCAAGACTTTGCTTTGCACTACAATAAATATCCTGCAGTTATCGAAGGATATAGTGATGCAAATTGGATAACCGGCTCAATAGAAACAAAGTCCACAAGTGGATATGTGTTTACGGTTGGTGGAGGAGAAGTATCTTGGAAGTCTTCTAAACAGACGTGTATTGCTCGCTCTACAATGGAATCAGAGTTTATAGCATTGGATAAAGCCGGTGAAGAAGCTGAATGGCTTCGAAATTTTTTAGAAGACATTCCGTTATGGCCAAAACCTTTGGCTCCTATTTGCATACATTGCGATAGTGAGGCTGCAATAGGACGGGCAGGGAGCGTTATGTATAACGGAAAGTCTCGTCATATACGGCGAAGACATAATACCGTTAGACAACTACTTTCTAGTGGAATTATCACTATTGATTATGTAAGATCAAAGGATAATGTTGCGGATCCGCTTACAAAAGGCTTAACTAGAGAGGGAGTTGAGAAATCATCTAAGGGAATGGGACTATGGCCGAGGACAAGTCAACATGGCGGTAACTCTACCTAGAATTTTGGATGTTCCGAGATCTAGGTTCAAGGAGCTCAAACAAAGTTGTGATTGACCGGTTCAACATTGTCAAAATAAAATCTTTGGTCCATTCTCGTGATGAAGACAATGTTCAGTAACAAGGATAGAACTTTACATGTTCTTTAATGATTACCTAAATTTGATGAGGTGTCTATCAAATAGTGTCAATCTAAAGGATTACATGTTTAGGAATCACCTATGTAAGTGTGAAGTGTAAGCCGCTTCAAGGAGAATTCTGTAAGGCCAATTCTCTACGTACTTATGAGACCAGGCGGTGTTCATGGCTGAAACGAACACAATAATGAGAACCAAAAGACGGTTAAGGGTCGATTGTGTGACATATGGTTGTCTAGGTATACACCAAAGTTCGACGGTTCAAAGATATCAAATCTACCGATTGACCGAGTATATCCGACATATGTTCACTATGGAAAGTTCAAAGGGAAACCTACTTATCCGGATGCGATCGATCTTTTCTTGCGAATCACACAATTTCCATGTTTTTTTTTTCTATATAGCCATTCCCCATTCATGTGGGGGATTGTTGGACTTTTAAGCCATTGGGCTTTAAAGATGAGTAGTGTGAATTGGGTAATGGTGGGAAATTAAATGGACTGGATTGGGCTTCAAAATTTGGCCCGGTTTATTTGGTTAAATTAGTTGACCCAGTTTGATAAATAACGTTAAAAGAACGTTATTTATCAGGTGTCTATTCACAATGAACAGATACCATGAAGAAGCACCATACCTTTTCACAAACAGACACCATGAAGAGGCACCATACCTTTTCACAAAGCCAACAATTTCCTATAAATTCAGGCATGGCTTTCATTCTAGAAATTCAGAAATTCAGAAATTCAGAAATTCTTTCCCTCTCTCTGCAAGTTCATTAATCCAAAAATTCTTGAGCTTTCTCGTTCCTTGAAAACCGTAAGTGTGATTCGCTCCGCTTTTTGAGTTCGTTGGTATCCTGCTTCTTGTATTGCCACTGTCGCAGGAAGGTTATTCCGTTTTATCCTGGGAGGATTTAATCCATTACCTTGGCAATTGTGAGGGGGTTAAAATTCCTTAAGGACACACAAGCAAATTGTGAACTCGGAATTATATATTCTATTTCTTCTTCCTCTTGTTTTTTCCTTAACAGTGTTGATTTTGATAATACGCGTTGCCTAACATTTTCATCATTAAAATTTCTGGTTTTCTTATATACATTTAATAAAAAATTTAATAAAGCGATGTTCCGCGCGTGACTCCGCATGCAACAAGGTACATATGTCCCTATTGGTTATTTGAAAAAAAAAAAATTATTTCAAGTTCCATGATCTGGAGTTTGAATTGTGTTGTTCAATGAAAAATTTCAAAAAAGTAAAATGAATAAGGGCAAAAGGATCTTTGTAACTAAAAACTGGTTAAGGTTTAACTACATTTCAAGAAGTAGTTGGACATTAAAAAACGGATAAAAGAATTTCAAAATCATAAACAAATAGTTGTGTTGAGTCACAACAGATTTGAATAAGCGATTGATTAAACATGTCAACAAGTTATGAGAAGTTATTACTCGTAAATGTTCTAAAGCAGCTAATTTTGCACTAGTTGGGTACGTGGACTAACAACAACAACAACAACAACCCAGTATAATCCCACTTAGTGGGGTCTGGGGAGGGTAGTGTGTACGCAGACCTTACCCCTACCCTAAGGTAGAGAGGCTGTTTCCAAATAGACCCCCGGCATCCTTCCCTCCAAGAACTACCCACCTTGCTCTTGGGGAGACTCGAACTCACAACCTCTCGGTACGTGGACTAAATGATCTCGAAATTATAGTCGTAGAATTATATTCTTTAAACTAATTTATCCCATCAAATAATATCACGTTTGATGGGATAATGTGAATATCAGAATTAAGTTTGTATTATGTTTGGTCAACGGTATAAATTTATTCCGTGGATAAATTTATACCATCGACCAAACATAGTACAAACTTAGTATCACACTTTATCCCACATTATCTCGCATATTAAATGACCCCTCAAGGTATTATTCGCTCCGATCTAATCTTTGGAACCGATTCTTTCTCCTAGGTCGACTTTAAACCCCAAGAGCATCTCAACAAGTGAATTCTTGAATCCGTCTTATTATGACATTTTCCCCTCCCATTTTGATGTGAAAATTATTTAAAGCAAGTTTTACAACGACCTACCTTTCAAGTTTAACAGTTAGTGAGTCATGATCTGTTACTCTCATCCTTAAAGATGTAACATTCTCGCTAAAGTTTATCGCACTATCGTACCATGGGAGGTCCCGAGTTTGAAACCAATTGTCGCACAATCCAAACACCGTGTTACACTCTCCAAATCATACATATAGTAACATATAGTAGCAAATTATTAAGTCACTAAAGGATTTACTCTTAGTCGTTGCAAAGTATAATGACTTACATCATCATACTGAAGTAAATTTACTATATTGAGTAATGGCAACAACCATTACGTACTACAGTATTTATTTTTGCCGTTACAAACTATAATGATTTAAAACCATTCATCATACTTTATTATTAAATTCCTTCATGTCCTTTGTCATTTCGTATGTATATATCGAATTATTAAAGTGTAACGTTTAAACTTTTAACAACCCATAATTCCGTCTATTTATTACACGAGACATTTTTTGAATAAAAGAGGTTACAAGTCATTATTTCATTCTGAGTTTATCCTGTTTCGTTAATGTTTTTGGAAAGTTGCACAAATAGTGTAAATTACACCAAAATTTTGCATTAGCTAAGTTAAAAGAATCGGATATATCGTTAGGTAAAGGCTACAATAGATGTTACCTTCCCTTTATTTTTGAATATTTAATTTTATGACTCACTAGTATTATTACTCGTGCAATGCGCATACACAAATCATGTTAAATTGTAATGTAGGTTGTTTGAATCATATAGAAATAACCTTAAAATATAAAGCTCTCATATAAGACTGATATAATATTAGATATTAATTATGAAGTAGGATATGCAACTAAAATTTCGTAGTGCATAACCTATTTTTTTAAATATATATTTGTAGCAACCTTACCCCTTGATTTTAGTCTTGCATTTCCATTCCTTGTCAATATTAAAGAATACAAGATATATCATGTTATGATATGTCATGTATTAGCTTAATAATTAAATTAATGTCTTGCTTATAATTCTTTTAAAAGTCTTTAATAAAGAAAAATGTTTTATTCTTGAAGTTTGGTATATTTTTATGTTTGTATCCTCCCATTCAAATTTTTTTTAATCAATTAAATTTATAGTAATATTATTAAATATAATTAAATTTTTTAAATTATTTATTTTCTAAACTTATGATTTATAAATATCCTCACATTATCTCTAATTTATTTTTATTATTCAATATTTTTAGTCTTTGATTTTATCTATTAGACTTGAGTTACGTGGATCTATTCATATTATGAATTTTTTATCATTATATAAAAACTTTCCCATTTCAAATTTAAATAAGTTTTACCTTTTTTTCTATGATAAAATCTAAAAAAAGTCCTCTCTTTATTTCTAATTTTTGATATTATATTATTCAATAACTAATATTATTACATGGTCATGTAGATTTTTATTAGCTTGTCTGAATTTAATATATATTTCTGTCACACTTATTCTAATATAATACAATAACTACCTAGTATAATCCCACAAGCTGGGGTCTGGACTTATTCTAATATAATATTTAAATCATTCAAATCATGCATCAATGTTCAAAAATCAAGAACCCAATCGCAAGTTCTTCATCTAAGAGGTAAGATTCAATGCCTTAGGTTTTAAATTTGACTTTAGAGTATAAGATGGGTTATTGAGGTATGATTCTTGGGTGTTTTTTTATTGTGTATACATGCATGTACAATTTGGATTGTGAGACGATTGTTTAACACAAAAAAAAAAAAATTAAAGATTGGGTTAGGGAATGAAGAAAATCTTGAAAAGGGAATTTAAAATCAAGATGCTCATCTAGTGTTTGATAGAATGCTAAAATGAGCTGAAACCATGAATATATTTCTAGTTTTTGCTCAATTTTGCTATGTCTCTGTCACGACCCAGATTTTCCACCATCGGGAGTAGTGATGGCGCCTACTATCGAAGCTAGGCCAGCCGAACCTTAATAACAGAATATACTAAAATAATTAAACATTGCGGAAAACCTTTTTTTAAAAATTCAATAAAGAAGAAATCAAACTACTGAAACACTGAATATAACACTACCCAAAAATCCGGTGTCGCTATCTCACAGACTACTATAGAATACTACAACCAAGTCTGAATGAAAGAAAATACATAAGTCTATTTTGGTACAATAAAAACAAACTGAAAATAAAGGATAGGGACTTCGGCCTGCGGATGCCGGCTAGGCTACCTCGCGAGTCCATGGACTGAAGGCAACTCCCAGAAATATCCTACTGCTGCTGCTGTCTGAAAGCTGCTCCAATGCTGTGATCTGTGCAAAAATCACAGAAGTGTGACATCAGCACAACCGATCCCATGTGCTGGTAAGTGCCTGGCCTAACCCCAGCGAAGTATTGACGAGGCTAGACAGGACCTACTAAAAATTAACCTGTGCAGATATATATACAGATACAACGGAAACAAAAAGAGCAACAGGAATGCATATAAAGATATACAACCAAAAAGGAAACATGCTCAGAAAGAAAATACTGAACAATGAGAGCAGGTCATCTGTGACAATATTAAACCAATTTCACATTATTTACTTTCATAAGTGGTCGGCGCGCCACACGATCCCATAACATGTATCATAAGTGGACGGCGTACCACACGATCCCAATAAATATAATATAAGTGGACGGCGCACCACACGATCCCGATAAATATAATATAAGTGGACGGCATGCCACACGATCCTAATAAATATCATATAAGTGGACGGCATGGCACACGATCCCAATAAATATAATTTAAGTGGACGGAATGCCACACGGTCTCAATAAATATAATATAAGTGGACGGCGTGCCACACGATTCCAATAAATATCATATAAGTGGACCGTGTGCCACACGATCCCAATGAATATCATAAATAGCTCATATATTGTCACGACCCGGATTTTCCCCCAACATCGGGATCGTGATGGCGCCTACTCGTGGTAGCTAGGCAAGCCTCTTTATTAAAACTATCCTGTTTTTAACAATACTTCATACTCAATTTAACAACCAAAATCATAATCTTAATTAAACAAGTGCGGAAGACTTTATAAAAATAGAAATAAGTAGTTTCAAGGTAACTGATACTGAAATCCTCTACCCAAGACGTGGAGTCACCAACTCACGAACTACTACTGAATACTACACATAAAAGTCCGAAAGAAATATAACATAATCTGTTTGTCTCGGAACAAAGAGACTACAACTAGTAACATAAGTAAAGAAGAGACGCCGGGCCTGTGGACGCCTGCAAGCCACCTCAATCTCAAATGTGATCAACTTCCACGCAAAAGGTCTACTGCTGCTGCTCCTGATCGAAACCTGGACCTGTGCAAAAATGCACAGAAGTGCAGTATCAGCACAACCGACCCCATGTGCTGGTAAGTGCCTAGCCTATCCCGGCGAAGTAGTGACAAGCCTAGGACCAGACACCCACATAAACCTGTGCAGTTCTATATATATGTATACCACAAGATAACGAGAAATAACCAAGTAATAACGCAATAAGGAATATCTCAAAAGAACTCAACAATTAACAACAGTTAATAATTCCACAAGGAAAACAAAGTATAATGGAAAAACAAGTAATATCAAGTCAAGGAATGGCAAGTAGTTGCATGGCATCACCCTTCGTGCTTTTACTCTCATCCTCACCAAATAAGCAAATAAAGTGCACGACATCACCCTTCGTGCTTTTACTCTCATCCTCACATCCATGGTACTCTGTGAGCACGTGATTTTTGCCCTATATGAGAATTACTCCCAAAAATTTAAAATAAAAGAGTTTTGTGTTGTTTGCAATTGTTGTGAATTTAGTGTCATTTTTAAAAATAATGACAATATATATATATATATATATATATATATATATATATATATATATATATATATATATATATATATATATATATATATATATATATATATATCGCATTTGCATTTAGGATTTAATTCTACAATTAGGAGTAATTAATTTTATCTTACAAAAATGAAAATCACAAAAAATAGGCATCTTTTGCATTTTAGCCTTTAATGTCCAAATTGTGTGATTGTATTTTAATTACCATTTAAAATTAGGTGACAATTATTATTATGAGATTAGTATTTCAAGATAATTTTAGTTTTTATAAATTAATCTTAGTATTTTGGGCTTTATTAATTAGGAAGTTGAATAATGGAGAAGAACAAATTGGAAAAAATTTGGATTGGGCCATCTTGCAAATTATGTTACAAGCCCAATCCTAAGGACCCTTACCCAACCCAAAACTCCTTGGCCCAAGAAGAAAATTTCAGATTTTTTTAGCAAAAAATAATCATAATTACATGACATAAAGTAGTGGGGGGCAAGGAAATCAAGGAAGAAAACAAGGAGAGGAAAACATGGATTAGTGGGTTTTCTTTAAATTAAAAAAATATTTTCTTTTTAATAAAAAATCTGAAAATTTTCGAAATTCTTGCCTATAAATAGAAGAGAGGATTTATGAAAAAAAGAGGGAAAAAAAGAGAGGAAAAATCGGAAGAGAAGAAAAAATAAAAAAAATTCCCTGCTGTAGTATACACTCGATATACACTCTGGATACAGAAGTATACACGAAAAAAAATGCAATTTTTTAGAGTTTCTTTTGAGAAGTGAAAAGAGTTCAAAGGTAGAAAGCCAAAACAAAGAGAAAATCTGGAAAATATTTTTCTTTTCTATTCTTTACTGGTTTGTTTTTGTTTTTCTCCGTATTGCTGGGATTTTCGGGATTGAGGTGTTGAAGCTACTGCTGGTTGTTACTGTTGTTGTTGCTGTATTTTCACCGCCTTGTTGATTTGCCATTTTCCCATTCCTTTCAAAACCAGGTACACTTCTCTACAATTGAAGTTGTATTGATGATTTGGATGAAATAAAAATGAAGATTCATTTTAAGTTTTCGTGTTAACAATTGTGTACTGTTAGCTTAATAGTTGTAGTGTTAGTTTGAATTTGCAGTTTATTTGTAGTGTATTACAATAGATTGCATAGAAATAAACAAAACACAAAAGATGTAATAGCTTAGTGATAGAATAAGTAGTATAATAGTAGTATTGTAGTAGTAATAGCATATCACTTAGTTTAATTAGGTAAAAACATTAAAACATAAGTTAGCATATCATAAGTTCCCAAATCGTTAACTGTTCTTCCCAATAGTCTCATAAGACATGATCACGTAGATAATCATCTGGTGTGGATCTACATTTTAGTATAAGTAAGTTTTAGAAGATAAAAGACATTAGTTCAAGTCAAGCGTAACTGATTTAATAACGTTGTAATGAACTAAGTCACTGTAAAACCCACTGCTTGGTCCTGTTTAAACCCTTAAATCGCTTAGATATAGAGACTCATATAGTTATTGCTTACATAATTAGTCTGCTTCTGTGAATCTAGGTTCAAATCTGATTGAGTTTTAAAAGGGAAAATAATTAGATATTGAAGCAATTCAATTAGGATGAACCCGTGATGATGAGAGGTATAGCTCGCAATGAAACTGGTAATATAGCAAACATCTGTGATTAATCGTTTAGTTTCTCTTTTGATGCTGTGAATAATTAGTTAAATCACTTTAATTTCCTAGGTAAGTAGGTTGTGTTCCAGAATACCTCCTTAGCAAATAATTAGATATTAGTATAAATTCTTAGTTATGAGCGTATAGTGATAACAATGGATTGAGCTCTTCATGTACATAGTCCATTAACTTAAGACTACTGTTTTTGTGTAATGGTTTCCTTATTAATAAATAAAGGTGATTTGATTTCATTTCCAATTCTGAGTATTTATTTCTTTATATGAATTCTGTGTTATACTCTTTGTTATTACAATTTGGTTCGGACCCTATGTGTAACGTGGGCCTGAACTGCCATACGAAACTGACTGGTCCATTGAAAGAAAGCCTGAAGACCGCCTGGGCTTTAAGGCCTGGGCTTGGCCCATTGCTGATCTAATTAATTGACGTGAAGGTCCAGGCCCAAATAACAATAGAAATCGGAAGGGCCGGGAATGCTTAGTATTAGGAAACGATTAAGGAAAAACACAATTAGAGAGACGTAGTATACACTTCTTAGGATCGAACTTTAAAATTGAATTGGGACGAGCCTCGCCCAACGTTAAACAAGCGGGGCCCCCATTTAGTAATAAGATAATAAAGTAGACTCGGGAAAGCTAATAGCGAATTCCATAGCTTCTCCCAAAAGATTTAAAAGCCGATAGACGTTATTTAGGGCACGATTTAACGTACTTTCCTATGAACGAGTGTGCACTTGGTGCGACTCAAATCCAAATCCCGGCAAAGCTGAAATACACCGAAAGTCACAGGCGTACTGGTTGCGGTGTGACTCGAGGCGTGTTTTCGCGATGCCGCAAATTCTTTAAAATAATACCTAATGTAAAAAGCATTATATGTTGTTTAAAATCTATAATTGAGTCAAACAAGAGTCGGGAACGACAATTGAGCGACCGTGCTAAAACCACGGAACCCGGGAATGCCTAACACCTTCTCCCGGGTTAACAGAGTTCCTTATCCGGATCTTTGCTTCGCAGACATTTTTAAGAGCCAAAATTCCTCGGATTCGGGATTAACCGGTGACTTGGGACACCATTATCATTCCCAAGTGGCGACTCTGATTAATCTCAATAAATCCCGAACCGATTGTCCTTTAATTGGAAAAACTCCTTCTCTTACGTTATTTTATCCGTTTCGGATATTTGAGCGTCGGGGTATACCCTATGAGCGTATTTATATTTATGCTTATGTGGGGTAGTAAAAAGGGAGGTGTGACAGCTCTGGCGACTCTGCTGGGGACCCAACCCTGAATTTCGATTTCAGGGTTTAAGAACTCGAGCTCCGTAGAACTGCCGTTTGCGTTTTTGTTTGACTTCATTGTGTGATTTGAATAACATGCTATGTGCTTTATCGCTTTTGGATATTATGTGAACTGTATATAAAATTGTGCCGAAAACCTTTCTCTCTTCTCCCCCGGGGATGTGCTTACTGGTTGAGACTCCCCTTTCCGTTAAAGTCACCTTAAATTAAGAAAACAGAGGCCGGATAAGTTACAAAGCCTATTGACTCCGCGAGTCACCGGTACGTAGCCCCCTCCTCGATTCGAGTTGTCCGCTCGGGTACACGGTCTAGCAATCCATGAAACCGTAAGATTTTTGAACATAGGTCTAGGACGATTATTTGCATCATGTTTGACTTAGGGGACTCAACACAGGGGTTGGGTCCGTCTAGGACAGGTGACCCGGTATTGAAAAGACCGAGCATGTTATGTGTTGCATTTTATTGTCCTTGATCGTTATGCGGACCGGCGAAAATCCCGAGATTGGAAAAATTGTTGAAAAAAAAAAGGAAAAGGAGAGAGAGGAAAATAATGATTTATAGAAAATAGGTATCCGGAAAATTTGAAAATTTGCAAAAAATAGGTGGAACATTTTTTGAAATTATTGGTCAAATAATCTGACCGAACTACGCAGGTTTGATTCTCGCCATTAGGTGGGATACGTAGGCAACCTTTAAACGGGTCCAACCACACTTTTTAAAAAAAAAAAAAAGACCAAAAAGATTTTCCTTTCAAATAATCGAGGTAATCGCTATTTTTGGAAATGGCCGAATGTTCCGAAAGGACGCCGGAAGGCTGTTTTGGCAAAAATGGCCACTTCGAAAGTCATTTTCTTTCCTTTCCTTCAAAAATGAAAACTTGCATTGAAAAAGATTTTCCTTTTTTCTAAATAAAATCGCCTT
This sequence comes from Nicotiana noctiflora, assembly GCA_032618575.1. NCBI lineage: Eukaryota > Viridiplantae > Streptophyta > Magnoliopsida > Solanales > Solanaceae > Nicotiana > Nicotiana noctiflora. Next base: position 232,634 of record JASVEL010001060.1, read on the forward strand.
AATAAATGTGCAAGACGAGCACAATGATGAATGAGCATTTTTTCCTAAATAAAATCCCTTTGGAGCTGAAATTATGGTGGCAAGACATGGGATCAGATGGTCAGGACTGGGTCAAAGGTTATTTGAAAGATCTTACAGGATTATTGGACATAATTCCCCGAGGCGACATAATTAGAGCGTTGGTCACATTTTGGGATCCAGCACACAATGTATTGCATCTCCCGGATTTTGAACTCACTCCTACTCTAGAGGAAATTGCTTTCTATATCGGGAAGACCGAGGTTCCGTTAAAAGGAAAATACCCGGTATCTCCAAGGACGGTAACGGTGCATCGTTTTCTGGACTCTTTGAAAATTGCCAGGAATGTTCACAACGAAGATCTAGCCAACGGGTTTTGCTCCTTAAACTTCATCTATAGTAGGTATGGACACATCGGGGGTTTCAATGACCCCACGAACAAGTTATGCAGCAAGTCCAACCGAGCAAAATGGGAGGAGCACCGGAGGTTTGCTTTCTTAGTGGCATTTCTCGGAATTGTCATATTTCCGAGAAAAGATGGGCATATCAGTATAAAGGTTGCCGGGGTAGCTAGCACATTGATAGTACAAGATAATTGTACTCTAGCTCCAATGATTGTAGCTGACATCTACCGTGCTCTGACTGCGTGCAAAGCGGGAGCCAACTTCTTTGAAGGGTGTAATTTGATCTTGCAGATTTGGTTAATTGAACATCTATGCCATCATCCTTCGTTCTCAAGTTATGGTTCAGCTGAACGAACATGTTTGGAAGAGTTCTGTACGAGAACAAAAGAAGTGAAATTGCCGGAGGGAGTCAAAGATTGGATTTTGCATCTTCGATCATTAACTGATGGCCAAATCGATTGGACATATGATTGGCTACCTCTTGACGAGGTAATATATATGCCGACGGAAGGATCGCCATTTTTGATCATGGGCTTGAAAAGCATCCAACCTTATGCCCCATACAGGGCCCTGCGACAGTTGGGTAGATGTCAAGTTGTTCCGAGAGACGGAGACCTCGGTTCGCAAGCTATAGAAATTGGTCCAGATGGGCAATTCCCGGAAGCAAAGATCCGGCAAATCTGGAATGAGTGCCAAAACCTGAAAATGGATACTTGTGTGCAGAAGAGAGCCCGGGGAGAAGTATCAGCAGGGTACTCCACATGGTACCGACGAGGGGTTGAACACGAACGTCTTTCAAAGAGACCTCACTTGCAAGACCTGATAGAGCAATCCGAGGAAAATCTGAAATGGGCGGCCAAGGAAAAAGAATATAAGGCCAAAATCAGTCTGTTGGAAGATAAACTGAGAAATCTTCATTTCGAAAGTGGCTTGCAAGCAGCATCCGATGAAGTAGAAAAGAAACAACTGAAGAAAGAAAATGATGTGTTGAAGGCTCAAATAGCTCAAATGAAAATTGCATCCGAGACCCCGGTTCGTTCAGCCCGCGATGAAAAGTTAATTGAGATTCTCCGGCGGAAAGTAAACGACTATAGCTTTGATTTGGACGTAGTTGAAAAAGAGTTAGTCAAGGCTCGGAAGCAAATGGGCAGAGACGCCGATGAAAGAGCTAAGTTGGTTCGGCAGCTACAAGACAAGCATGATATTGAAATAGCTCAGCTTAGAAAGAAAATGATCTCAGCCACAGTCAAAAGTAACAAGATTATCAAAGATCTTGAAGAAGAAAGAGAGCACTGCTACACGACTATGGCTAGATTAGAATTGAAGCTACAACAAGTGCAAAAGGACAACCAACACACCTTGGATGCTCGCGCTCAACAAATAAGTCGGCTATTGCAAGAAAAAGGGGTCATCAGAGAAAAGGTTGTTCGCATCGCCCAATACATCACCCGAAAGACTCAGCTTTGTGAAGATATGACTTGGAGGACTTTTGTATCTGCAGTGAAGTTTTTTGTACAACAAGTCATGGCCGACCTGGATAGGCTTCAAAGGGGTTTAGCATATAGGCCCGCGGCAAGGCCGAACGATGCCTCGCGGGCACTAGGTGCATTAATGTACTCTTAGGTCATGCATCATCTTTTATTTTTCTTTTTTAAAACATCACTTTGTAATCAAGGTTTTGAATTATCAATGAGAAAACAAAGTGTTGTTACCAATTCTTTTTGCTTTATGTCATTTCCTTTATATCCGCTAGGCAAATAAATAGGAGCGTGATTATGAAAACGGCAAGGAAAAAGAGAGAAAAGAAAAAGCAAGAAAAGAGAAAAAAAAAGAAAAAAAAAGAGAAAAAGCAAGAAAAGAGAAAAAGCAAAAAAGAAAAGAAAAGAAAAGAAGAAAATAAAGAAAGAAAACAAAAGAGCGGAAAAAGAAAAAGATGATTGAAATGAGCAGCGGCCGGGATGATGCATAACGACTCGAGCAAATGTGTTTGTTTTTAAAGTCGTTACATCTTATTCATGCGCTAACAACTAACAAGTGTTGATGTTTGTGAGTTCAGATTTTCTAGGCAACTGGCATACTGGCTACCCACCCATACAACACCAGATCTAAAAAGATGACAAAGGCTGTGTCCCAGGAGATCGAGGCAACCATTGTAGACCCTGCTCACGAAGAAGAGATCGTGGATGTGGCAGATGGCTGAAATGTACCAGGCTTGGTCAAGAGGTCAACCACTACCAGCCTACCCTGCCAACCCTGCATACGTCCCTCCAGCCAATCCTAACCCCGAGCCACCAACACCGAACTCATCCTCCACCTACCCCGATTACCCTCACTACTATGCTTCCACCTCCCAGATACCACCACCTCCAGCCAAGCAAACACCACCTCAGGTTCCACAAGTTGCTCCTGTATATGTGGCACCTCCGCCCGCTGTTATCCACAAATCCTCTAGCGAACCAATGTTTCATATCCAGGATTCTCACTACTACCCTCCGGAGCCGACTTTGAGACAACACGAATCTCATGCTCCGATGATAGAAGCGAGTGCCGGGCAGGAAGAGATGGCTCGGAAAGTGAAAAGCCTTGAGAATGCTTTCCGCAATATGCAAGGACTGGGAGGGCAAGTAAGTGTAGCCTACAAAGACCTGTGTTTGTTCCCTGAGGTGCAGCTTCCTGCAGGATTTAAGTTGCCAAAGTTCGACATGTACAACGGACACGGGGATCCTGTAGCTCATCTAAGAGGATACTGTAGTAAGATGAGAGGCGCGAGAGGTAGAGATGAATTGTTGATGGCGTACTTTAGCCAAAGTTTGAGTGGATCGGCTCTGGAATGGTATACTCGACAGGACCATACAAGATGGTTCGTTTGGGATGACTTAGCGCAAGCTTTCGCTAGTCACTTTCAGTACAATTTGGAGATCATACCCGACAGGTTATCCCTTACCAAGATGGAGAAAAAGCCAGGAGAGAGCTTTAGAGAATACGATTTTAGATGGAGGGAACAGGCCGCTAGAGTGGATCCACCAATGAAAGAGGGAGAGATGGTGGATTGTTTTCTGCAAGCTTTGGATCCAACATACTACGGCCATCTAGTGTCGGCAATTGGAAAGAGTTTCAACGAAGTTGTAAAAATGGGAAGTTTTGTAGAAGAGGGTTTGAAGACAAACAAAATTATGAGTTTTTCGGCTATCAAAGCCACCAATCAAGCTATACAGAGTGGAAATGGAGGAGTGATGGGAAAGAAGAAGAAAGAAGAAGTGTCAACCATTGAAAGTAGGTCCTGGAGTCGCAACCCACATTATAACCCACCGAGACCCTACCGCCAACACCCACCAAGCCCGTCAACTCCATATAATCCACCACTCCCATCTTACCCGCCAAACCCCTACAATGCACCAAGCCCATATAACCCACCACCACCACCATACCCACCAACTGTCCCACATTACCACCACCCTCAAGCCCAAACTTACCCACCACCACCACCCCATGTGTGGAGAGCTCAAGCTCCACACAATGTATACCACACCCAGAACACATACCCAACCCTTAAACCTTACCGAAACCAGAATAGACCCAGGCCGGACGCTGATTGGAGAAACAAAGCAAGAAAGACATTCACTCCTCTCGGAGAATCATATACCAGTCTTTACCACAGGTTGAAAGAATTGGGGATGCTGAGACCAATCGCACTAAAAAATCCAAACCCACCCCCGAAAAATCTTGATTCTTCTGTCAGATGTGAATACTGTTCGGGAACATTGGGCCACGATACTGAGAAGTGTTGGCAATTAAAGAATGCCATTCAAGATCTTATCGATGAGAGGAGAATTGAAGTGCAGGCTCCCGAGGCCCCAAACATTACCCAGAATCCATTGCCGAATCACCACGAAACGAATATGATAGAACTGGTGCAGGATGATGGCAATCAAAAACCATCTCGAGCCGTCATGATGATAAAGTCGAGTGACAAGTTAGAGAAAGAAATTGTGAAAGAGGAAGCAATTGTTGAGAAACCAAAGCCGGTAGTGATGGGAGGTTTAAAGGTGGTAGTGCCAGGCGCAAAGACGATCGTGACGGTGAAAGGCGCAAGTGCAGAGCCAGTAATCATAAAACCAGTAGTGCAAATGCCAGTGGTGAGTACAAAGACTGTACCTTGGAACTATAACAAGGTAGCAGTAGTTTACAAGGGAAAAGAGATTTATGGTGAAATTAATGAAACGCATGGACTCACTCGGTCAGGAAGGTGTTTTGCTCCAGAGGAACTGAGAAAGATGAAGACGGTAAAAGAAAGTCAATTGAAGAAGCCAGTGTCGGAGGAGGAAGCAGAAGAATTTCTTAAGAAAATGAAGTCACAAGAGTACTCGGTGGTTGAGCAGTTAAGAAAGACCCCGGCCCAAATTTCTTTGTTATCTTTGTTGATACATTCGGAAGAGCACCGGAAGGCTCTTATGAAGATTCTAAATGAGGCTCACGTTCCGGAGAAGATTTCAGTGTGTCATTTGGAGAAGATTACCAGCAAAATTTTCGAGTCTAATAGAATCACCTTCTCTGATAAGGAGCTGCCGGTGGAAGGAACTGAACACAATAAAGCATTGTACCTCACGGTAAAGAGTGAAGAGTCGGTCGTGACCAGGGTATTGATTGACAATGGATCGAGCGCGAACATCTGCCCGCTGTCAACTCTAGGGAAGCTGAACATTAACCCGGACAGGATCCGGAGAAACAGTATCAATGTGAGAGGATTTGACGGCGGAGGTTGGGAGATATTATTTTGGAAGTGACCATCGGTCCCGTTGATTTTACGATGGAGTTCCGGGTGCTCGATATTGTCGTATCATATAACTTGCTGTTAGGTCGACCCTGGATTCATGCGGCCAAAGCGGTACCATCTTCTCTACACCAGATGGTCAAGTTTGAATGGGAGCAGCAAGAGATTGTTGTACACGGAGAGGAAAATGCTTGTAATGTGGTAGCACCTTTTGACGGTACTGATGGGGATAGGGGTCCTTGGGTCTACCAAGTGACGGATGCTATAGAAGTGAACAAAGTTGCTGAAGGAGAAAAGTTACCAACCCCGATGATGGCACCAACTGCTATAATGGTGGCCAGAGAAATGCTGAAAAATGGATTTGCACCGGGGAGGGGATTAGGCAAAGCACTGCAGGGAGTCACTCAACCAGTTCAGCTTCCGGAGAATAAAGGTACATTCGGCTTAGGGTTCAAACCCACCTTTGATGATATCCAAAGAGCCTCTAAAGCCAAGAAAAACTGGACCTTGCCCAAACCCATACCCAAATTATCCGACATCTTTATCAGGCCTGGTACAAAATATCAACCATCTGCTGCAACAAAGTGCATTGAGACCCAACTTGATGAAGAAATGCTTGGTTTTGCAAAAATATTTTGGGAGGTGAACACGATTGAAGCAGGGGAAGGCACGAGCAGAATGGACGTGCAATTTGTGGGGCCTGGAGTCACATTGAACAATTGGGAAGCTACTCCTTTCCTTATCCGGAAGGAGTCTTGGTAGTTAGCTCAAAATTTCATCATTGCTTCCCCGAAAGTTGTTATTTTATAATTTCCCCATTCCCCTCATGAAAAAATCACCATGTATCCCGAACATTGTTCGTTTCTTTTATTAATGAAATGCGGTTTTTCCTTTTTCTTCACTTTTGCCTTATTTTTCTTTATTTTTCCTTTTGTACAGTTTTGCATGTGTTGATTCCAATGCCATGTCATGCGTGAAGGATTCTAGACCCAGTTCCGACAATCACGCTACTATACAAGAAATCGAGGAAGATAGTGAAATAGAATGTGAGGATGAGGAAGCCCTGGAGGAAATAAGTAAGGACATGAAACAATACGAGGAAAAACCCAAGCCGAATCCTGAGTGATACGGAATCTGTAAACTTGGGGAGCGAAGATGATGTCCGAGAAACAAAGATTAGTGTGCATTTGGAGGCACCCCTCAGGGATGAATTGATAAGGTTGTTACATGAATTTAAGGACATCTTTGCCTGGTCCTATGATGACATGCCCGGGCTTAGCACGGATTTAGTGGTACACAAGTTGCCTATCTACTCTGAATGCCGGCCGGTAAAACAAAAGCTGAGGAAATTCAAAACGGACATTAGCGTGAAGATAAAAGAAGAGGTGAATAAGGAGTTCGAGGCAAAGGTCATAAGAGTTACCAAATACCCCACCTGGTTGGCAAATGTTGTGCCGGTCCCGAAGAAAGACGGCAAAACCAGAGTGTGTGTAGACTATAGAGACCTCAACAAAGCTAGTCCGAAGGATGACTTCCCATTGCCAAACATTCACATATTGATCGATAATTGCGCCAAGCATGAAATCGGTTCGTTTGTGGATTGTTATGCAGGTTATCACCAGATCCTGATGGACGAAGAAGATGCTGAGAAAACTGCCTTCATTACACCTTGGGGAACGTACTGTTACAGAGTAATGCCGTTTGGATTGAAGAATGTCGGGGCAACTTACATGAGGGCAATGACCACAATGTTTCATGATATGATGCATCGAGAAATTGAAGTATATGTGGATGATGTCATCATAAAGTCCAGAAAACAACCTGATCATGTGAAAGATTTGAGGAAGTTTTTCCAAAGACTTCGGAGGTACAATCTAAAACTCAATCCGGCGAAGTGTGCTTTTGGAGTACCTTCAGGGAAACTACCGGGGTTTATTGTGAGCCGGCGAGGTATTGAACTGGATCCATCAAAGATCAAAGCTATTCAAAGTCTACCTCCGCCGAAGAACAAGAAGGAGGTCATGAGCTTATTAGGAAGGTTGAATTACATTAGTCGGTTTATTGCTCAGTTGACATCAACATGCGAGCCGATTTTCAAGTTGTTGAAGAAAGACGCAGCAGTGAAATGGACCGACGAATGTCAGGAAGCCTTTGACAGGATCAAGGAATATTTGGCCAACCCTCCGGTGTTAGTTCCTCCAGAACCAGGGCGTCCTCTGATTTTGTATTTGACGGTGCTGGATAACTCTTTCGGTTGTGTACTGGGTCAACATGATGAGACAGGCAAGAAAGAACAAGCCATCTACTACCTCAACAAAAAGTTTACATCCTACGAGGTGAAGTATACCCAACTGGAGAGAACTTGTTGTGCATTGATCTGGGTGGCTCAGAAGCTAAAGCATTATTTGTCAGCATACACCACGTACTTGATATCATGGTTGGATCCTCTCAAATTTATATTTCAGAAGCCTATGCCTACGGGAAGACTGGCCAAATGGCAGATTCTGCTCACGGAATTCGACATTATCTATGTAACTCGTACGGCAATGAAGGCACAAGCTATTGCGGACCACTTAGCCGAAAATCCGGTGGATGATGAATATGAGCCATTGAAGACATACTTTCCGGATGAAGAGGCAATGCTTGTCGAGGAGATGGAGCAAGAGGAGAGGCCGGGATGGAAAATGTACTTTGACGGAGCTGTCAACAGCAGGGGCGTTGGTATCGGAGCGGTACTTATTTCAAGTACGGGACAACACTATCCCGTCACAGCTTAGCTTCGATTTTTCTGTACCAACAATATGGCCGAATATGAGGCATGCATCTTGGGATTAAAGATGGCGATTGACATGGATATTCAAGAGATTTTGGTCATGGGTGACTCGGATCTCTTGGTACACCAAATTCAAGGGGAATGGGAGACAAGAGATTTGAAATTGATACCTTATCGGTATTGTTTGCACGAGTTGTCCCAAAGATTCCGGTCTATAGAGTTCAAACACATCCCAAGAACGCACAATGAGATTGCAGATGCTTTGGCCACATTGTCCTCTATGTTGCATCATCCGGACAAGACATATATAGATCCGCTCCGGATCCAAGTCCGAGATCAGAATGCTTATTGCTTCGCTGTGGAAGAAGAGTCGGATGGAGAGCCGTGGTATCATGATATTAGAGAATACTTGAAAGCTGGCAAATACCCGGAGCAAGCCACCGGAGACCAGAAGAGAGCCATCGGGCGTCTAGCCAATGGATTTTTCTTCAGTGGAGGAGTGGTATACAAAAGAACACCAGATTTGGGTTTATTGCGGTGTGTAGGTGCACAACAAGCAAATGAAATCATGATTGAAGTACATGCTGGAGTATGCGGGCCCCACATGAGCGGATATGTTTTAGCAAAGAAGATCTTGAGAGCTGGGTACTACTGGCTCACGATGGAGCGTGATTGTATCAGGTATGTAAAGAAATGCCATCAATGCCAGGTACATGGGGATCTGATCCACTCCCCGCCTTATGAGTTGCACACAATGTCAGCACCTTGGCCCTTTGTTGCTTGGGGCATGGATGTCATCGGCCCAATAGATCCAGCCGCATCTAATGGGCACAGGTTCATTCTAGTGGCAATTGATTATTTCACCAAGTGGGTCGAAGCTAAGACATTCAAGGCAGTGACGAAGAAAGCGGTGGTGGATTTTGTGCACGAGAATATTATATGCCGATTTGGAATCCCCAAGGTGATTATCACAGACAATGGAGCCAATTTAAACAGTCATCTCATGGCGGAAGTTTGTGAAAGGTTTAAGATCACACACCGAAATTCCACGCCTTACAGGCCAAAGGCGAATGGTGCAGTAGAGGCGGCAAATAAGAACATCAAGAAGATTCTCCGAAAAATGGTGGAGGGATCCAGGCAATGGCATGAAAAGTTACCCTTTGCTCTCATGGGTTACCGCACGACGGTACGTACTTCTATCGGAACCACACCTTATACCCTGGTGTACGGAACGGAGGCTGTTATACCCGCAGAAATAGAAATACCGTCATTGCGAATTATAGCCGAATCTGAGATAGATGACGATGAATGGGTAAAGGCCCGGTTAGAACAGTTGAATTTGATTGATGAGAAGAGATTGGCCGCGGTCTGCCATGGACAGTTGTATCAGCGGAGAATGGCCAGAGCATATAATAAGAAGGTACGACCTCGAAAGTTTGAAGTCGGACAACTGGTATTGAGGCGTATCTTACCACATTGGGCAGAGGCAGAAGGAAAGTTTGCGCCGAATTGGCAGGGACCGTTCGTGGTATCACGGGTGTTGTCCAATGGAGCATTATATTTAACAGATGTTGAAGGAAAGTGCGTAGAGACTGCTATCAATTCGGATGCGGTCAAAAGATACTATGTATGATTCCTTTTCAATTATGTGTTTTGTATTTTGTTGTGATTTTGGAATTGAAATGACGAAGGCATTTTATTCTCTATCCAAACACTTTATCCATTGATAGCCCCTTTGAGCCTTAATGAATGAATTCTTTCATATCCCTCTCTCGGAATCGCTCTAGTGCAACAAGATCGAAATTGCCAGAATAAAAAATGAAATGATGGAAAATGAAAAAAAAAATAATGAAAAAAAATGAAATGAAAAAAAAATGATGATGAAAAAAAAATGAATGAAAAAAAAAGAAAAAAGACAAAAATCGGGAAAAAGTCAAAAAGAAATCCATCTAACTTATGAAGTTGGATGAACTACGTCTGACTTGATCCCGAAAGGGTACGTAGGCAGCCTCTCTGAGGTTCAATCACAATAAAGAAAAAATCCAAAAATTCCCCACATATTGAAACTGGGGCAGAAGTTATGTTTAATAATTCCGAGAGTTGTAAATATTTTTAACCCTCGTTGAAATTTTGAGCCTTTATATCTTTCTTTCTTAACCCACCCAAAAGCCACGTTACGGTCCAAAGAAAGACCTTCTGATCAATTTTGAAATGATAACAAATACAACGAAGGAGGAACGAAGCGTCGGATAATACCCGTGGTACAGAAAACAAAATACAAAAGGAAAAAATGAAAAAAGAAAATATAAAAAAATGAGAGAGTCTCATCGGTGAAAACCTTAGTCGGCACTGTGAGACGATTGTGAGGTTGAGAGAAATAAAATGAGAGAGTCTCATCGGTGAAAACCTTAATCGGCACTGTGAGACGATTGTGAGGTTGAGAGAATAAATGAGAGAGTCTTATTGGTGAAAACCTTTCGAGGCACCGCAAGGCGATCATGGGGACTATCAGAAAAGAGAAAAAAGCAACAAAAGAGAGTATCGGTTTGGGTTAAAGGCAATTCAGAGTCTGAATAATGATTGGAACGAACTGGGTCAGAGTTTAAATACATGGCATGGTCAGCGGAATCAGCCAGCAAATACCCAGATAAGTTCTGTCATCTCTCCAAAATACCCTTACCTTTCTTTCATTTTTTCTGCATTTCATTGTTTACCCTTTTGAGAGCTAACTACCAGCTCCCGATAACGGAAGTTGAAACAACATTGGATCAGAAAGGATAGAAGATTGGGGAAAGGAATAAAGAAGCTTGGCAAACATGGCCAAAGAAAAAAGAAAACAAAACAAAAATGGAGAAATGAGAAAAATACAAAAAGAGTATGCAAGGGACGAGAAGTCAAAAGCCATGCAACATGAAAAAGCAAAAACAAAGGAAGCAATAAGAAGTGGGGACGGCAGATGCCAGTTGCCAGCAGTTTATATCTAATAAATTTTGTTTCATGCAGGAACAAACCGTCACTAATCACTTTAAAGTGAATGTGACCAATGTGGAAAATTTAAAATACCAAAAAGAGAAAGTCCGCCGAATAAGTGGAGAAATTCACAAGCAAGAGATAAGTTGGTAAAAAGAAAATACCAAAAAGAGGAAGGTAACATCTTTTAAAATCCACTCCCCAGTCCTCAGGCTGCGGGAATACTTTTCTGCATTCGCATTGCACGTTTAATTTCTGTTAGGTGCCCACCTTCTAATACAGGAATACTTTTCTGCATTCGCATTGCACGTTTAAATTTCTGTTAGGCGCCCACCTTCAAATACGGGAATATTTTTCTGCATCGCATTGCACGTTTAAATTCTGTTAGGCGCCCACCTTCAAATACGGGAATATTTTCTGCATTCGCATTGCACGTTTAAATTCTGTTAGGCGCCCACCTTCTAATACGGGAATATTTTCTGCATTCGCATTGCACGGTTAATTGCTGTTAGGCGCCCACCTTCAAATACGGGAATACTTTTCTGCATCGCATTGCACGTTTCAATTCCGTTAGGCGCCCACCTTCAAATACGGGAATACTTTTCCGCATCGCATTGCACGTTTCAATTCCGTTAGGCGCCCACCTTCAAATACGGGAATACTTTTCCGCATCGCATTGCACGTTTCAATTCCGTTAGGCGCCCACCTTCTAATACGGGAATATTTTCCGCATCGCATTGCACGTTTCAATTCCGTTAGGCGCCCACCTTCAAATACGGGAATACTTTTCGCATCGCATTGCACGTTTCAATTCCGTTAGGCGCCCACCTTCTAATACGGGAATATTTTCTCTGCATCGCATTGCACGTTTAAATTCGGTTAGGCGCCCACCTTCAAATACGGGAATATTTTCTCTGCATCGCATTGCACGTTTAAATTTCGTTAGGCGCCCACCTTCTAATACGGGAATATTTTCTGCATTTCGCATTGCACGTTTAAATTCCGTTAGGCGCCCACCTTCAAATACGGGAATATTTTCCGCATCGCATTGCACGTTTAATTTTCTGTTAGGCGCCCACCTTCAAATACGGGAATATTTTCTGCATCGCATTGCACGTTTAATTTCCGTTAGGCGCCCACCTTCAAATACGGGAATATTTTCTCTGCATCGCATTGCACGTTTAAATTCCGTTAGGCGCCCACCTTCAAATACGGGAATATTTTCTGCATTCGCATTGCACGTTTAAATTCGTTAGGCGCCCACCTTCTAATACGGGAATATTTTCTGCATTCGCATTGCACGTTTAATTTCCGTTAGGCGCCCACCTTCAAATACGGGAATGCTTTTCCTGCATCGCATTGCACGTTTAAATTCTATTAGGTGCCCACCTTCGAATACGGGAATATTTTTCTGCATCGCATTGCACGTTTAAATTCCGTTAGGTGCCCACCTTCGAATACGGGAATACTTTTCTGCATCGCATTGCACGTCTAAATTCCGTTAGGTGCCCACCTTCAAATACGGGAATAATTTTCTGCATCGCATTGCACGTTTAATTTTTGTTAGGTGCCCACCTTCGAATACGGGAATATTTTTCTGCATCGCATTGCACGTTTAAATTCCTGTTAGGTGCCCACCTTCGAATACGGGAATACTTTTCTGCATCGCATTGCACGTTTAATTTCTGTCAGGTGCCCACCTTCAAATACGGGAATATATTTCTGCATTTGCATTGCACGTTTAATTTCTGTTAGGCGCCCACCTTCAAATACGGGAATATATTTCTGCACATCATGGTTTATATAGCTAAAAGCCCACACTGGGGCAGAAAAAGAAAAAAAGTAGTTTGTTGTTTTTGTTTTGAGCAGGTTCAGCTCGAGGGCAAGAAGTACCATTGAAAATCAAAAAAAAAGAAGAAGAGGAAAACAAGAAAGAAAATCAACAAAAAAGGGAGAGTGAGCATCTAAAAAAATCAAAGAAAAAGAGACAATGAGAAGCAAACAAAAGCTAGGATAGGAATAATTGTAATTGTAGAATCATAGCTTAGAATAACTTCTTCATTTTACATTCCCCCGGTGTAATAAGGAGGTCAACAAGCAGTAACCGCAACAGCAGCAACAGTAACAGCAAAAAATCGCAGTTTCATTGGTAGTGCCAGCTACCAAAATTTTCCGAACTACATTGACCTGATTCCCTTTTAGCCAGGGATATGTAGGAAACCTCTTGAAGCAAAGGTTCGGTCAAAATTTTGAAAAAAAAATGCTTCTCACGGAGTGCTCAAACGGGCAAAAATCGCTCGTATCCGCTCACTTGTCTTTGCACAGAAACTCTTCGTGTTTACGCGCAAAGAGGGGCAGCTGTGAGCACGTGATTTTTGCCCTATATGAGAATTACTCCCAAAAATTTAAAATAAAAGAGTTTTGTGTTGTTTGCAATTGTTGTGAATTTAGTGTCATTTTTAAAAATAATGACAATATATATATATATATATATATATATATATATATATATATATATATATATATATATATATATATCGCATTTGCATTTAGGATTTAATTCTACAATTAGGAGTAATTAATTTTATCTTACAAAAATGAAAATCACAAAAAAATAGGCATCTTTTGCATTTTAGCCTTTAATGTCCAAATTGTGTGATTGTATTTTAATTACCATTTAAAATTAGGTGACAATTATTATTATGAGATTAGTATTTCAAGATAATTTTAGTTTTTATAAATTAATCTTAGTATTTTGGGCTTTATTAATTAGGAAGTTGAATAATGGAGAAGAACAAATTGGAAAAAATTTGGATTGGGCCATCTTGCAAATTATGTTACAAGCCCAATCCTAAGAACCCTTACCCAACCCAAAACTCCTTGGCCCAAGAAGAAAATTTCAGATTTTTTTAGCAAAAAATAATCATAATTACATGACATAAAGTAGTGGGGGGCAAGGAAATCAAGGAAGAAAACAAGGAGAGGAAAACATGGATTAGTGGGTTTTCTTTAAATTAAAAAAATATTTTCTTTTTAATAAAAAATCTGAAAATTTTCGAAATTCTTGCCTATAAATAGAAGAGAGGATTTATGAAAAAAAGAGGGAAAAAAAGAGAGGAAAAATCGGAAGAGAAGAAAAAATAAAAAAAATTCCCTGCTGTAGTATACACTCGATATACACTCTGGATACAGAAGTATACACGAAAAAAAATGCAATTTTTTAGAGTTTCTTTTGAGAAGTGAAAAGAGTTCAAAGGTAGAAAGCCAAAACAAAGAGAAAATCTGGAAAATATTTTTCTTTTCTATTCTTTACTGGTTTGTTTTTGTTTTTCTCCGTATTGCTGGGATTTTCGGGATTGAGGTGTTGAAGCTACTGCTGGTTGTTACTGTTGTTGTTGCTGTATTTTCACCGCCTTGTTGATTTGCCATTTTCCCATTCCTTTCAAAACCAGGTACACTTCTCTACAATTGAAGCTGTATTGATGATTTGGATGAAATAAAAATGAAGATTCATTTTAAGTTTTCGTGTTAACAATTGTGTACTGTTAGCTTAATAGTTGTAGTGTTAGTTTGAATTTGCAGTTTATTTGTAGTGTATTACAATAGATTGCATAGAAATAAACAAAACACAAAAGATGTAATAGCTTAGTGATAGAATAAGTAGTATAATAGTAGTATTGTAGTAGTAATAGCATATCACTTAGTTTAATTAGGTAAAAACATTAAAACATAAGTTAGCATATCATAAGTTCCCAAATCGTTAACTGTTCTTCCCAATAGTCTCATAAGACATGATCACGTAGATAATCATCTGGTGTGGATCTACATTTTAGTATAAGTAAGTTTTAGAAGATAAAAGACATTAGTTCAAGTCAAGCGTAACTGATTTAATAACGTTGTAATGAACTAAGTCACTGTAAAACCCACTGCTTGGTCCTGTTTAAACCCTTAAATCGCTTAGATATAGAGACTCATATAGTTATTGCTTACATAATTAGTCTGCTTCTGTGAATCTAGGTTCAAATCTGATTGAGTTTTAAAAGGGAAAATAATTAGATATTGAAGCAATTCAATTAGGATGAACCCGTGATGATGAGAGGTATAGCTCGCAATGAAACTGGTAATATAGCAAACATCTGTGATTAATCGTTTAGTTTCTCTTTTGATGCTGTGAATAATTAGTTAAATCACTTTAATTTCCTAGGTAAGTAGGTTGTGTTCCAGAATACCTCCTTTGCAAATAATTAGATATTAGTATAAATTCTTAGTTATGAGCGTATAGTGATAACAATGGATTGAGCTCTTCATGTACATAGTCCATTAACTTAAGACTACTGTTTTTGTGTAATGGTTTCCTTATTAATAAATAAAGGTGATTTGATTTCATTTCCAATTCTGAGTATTTATTTCTTTATATGAATTCTGTGTTATACTCTTTGTTATTACAATTTGGTTCGGACCCTATGTGTAACGTGGGCCTGAACTGCCATACGAAACTGACTGGTCCATTGAAAGAAAGCCTGAAGACCGCCTGGGCTTTAAGGCCTGGGCTTCGCCCATTGCCGATCTAATTAATTGACGTGAAGGTCCAGGCCCAAATAACAATAGAAATCGAAAGGGCCGGGAATGCTTAGTATTAGGAAACGATTAAGGAAAAAACACAATTAGAGAGACGTAGTATACACTTCTTAGGATCGAACTTTAAAATTGAATTGGGACGAGCCTCGCCCAACGTTAAACAAGCGGGGCCCCCATTTAGTAATAAGATAATAAAGTAGACTCGGGAAAGCTAATAGCGAATTCCATAGCTTCTCCCAAAAGATTTAAAAGCCGATAGACGTTATTTAGGGCACGATTTAACGTACTTTCCTATGAACGAGTGTGCACTTGGTGCGACTCAAATCCAAATCCCGGCAAAGCTGAAATACACCGAAAGTCATAGGCGTACTGGTTGCGGTGTGACTCGAGGCGTGTTTTCGCGATGCCGCAAATTCTTTAAAATAATACCTAATGTAAAAAGCATTATATGTTGTTTAAAATCTATAATTGAGTCAAACAAGAGTCGGGAACGACAATTGAGCGACCGTGCTAAAACCACGGAACCCGGGAATGCCTAACACCTTCTCCCGGGTTAACAGAGTTCCTTATCCGGATCTTTGCTTCGCAGACATTTTTAAGAGCCAAAATTCCTCGGATTCGGGATTAACCGGTGACTTGGGACACCATTATCATTCCCAAGTGGCGACTCTGATTAATCTCAATAAATCCCGAACCGATTGTCCTTTAATTGGAAAAACTCCTTCTCTTACGTTATTTTATCCGTTTCGGATATTTGAGCGTCGGGGTATACCCTATGAGCGTATTTATATTTATGCTTATGTGGGGTAGTAAAAAGGGAGGTGTGACAGGTACGACATGATCCTTCGTACATGGTTCAATAACAAGGCACGGCATGATCCTTCGTGCCTAATCAATAACATGGCACGGCATTAACCTTCGTGCATAATCAATAAAACATGGCACGACATTAACCTTCGTGCATAATCAATAACAAGGCACGACATTAATCTTCGTGCATAATCAATAAATCAAGGCATGGCATCACCCTTCGTGCATTATCACTCTTCCTCACCCAAATAACAATCACAGTTAAGGGCAGAGAAAGAAAACAGTAAATCATGAACCGTCCCGTCAAGGGATACAATAATCATCACAACAAAGTCCTGGCAAGGGCAATCAATATCTCACTTCACAACAAGTCCCGGCAAGGGGGAACAATAAAAATTCTACAACCCAGCAAGGGTTCAACAATTTATCTTCAAATATAACTCACAACAAGTATCAACAAGGACTCACGGTCATGCTAGACGTTAGTGTATGGATGCTCGTCACCACAGCCCATACACCGCACTGGATCACATAGCACATAATCTTATTCCCTCAAGCTAGGATAGAACAAACACTTACCTCGAATGCTTACGAACAATTCAATTCGTAGCAATGCCTTTTCCTTTCAAATTTGGCTCCAATCTAATCGTATCTATACACAATTAATTTAATATCATCAATACTACTCAACAAACTTGTGATGACCCGGTCTGTCATCATGTGAGTTATCACCCCGTTACCCCCGTTATATGCTTGTTGATGTTGTAATATGCCTGTTGGGTAAGTTTGAGTTAATCCGGGTTGAGTTTGATTGAAATTGAGACACAAAGTCTCTTAGAAGAAAGAATAGTTGGGAAAAGCCAACTGGACGTTGACTTGTGAATTAGAGAGCTCAAAATTGAATTCCGATGATTCGGTCAGCTCCGGGAGGTCATTTATGAGCTAGGAAAGCAATTGGAATTGAATTTGGAGGTCCGGTGTAGAAATAGGCTTGAATTGGCTAAGGTTGAATTTTGGCGAAATCCGGACGGTAGGTGAGATTTTGATCCAGGAGTCGGAATGGAATTCCGACAGTTGCAGTAGCTCCATTAGGTGATTTTGGATGTGCCTGCAAAATTTCAGATCATTCGGAGGTCGTTTGGTCGAGTTTTTGATCGAATAAGAATTTTGAAAGTTATAGTTAAACTTAAGCTTCAATTTGCTGAAAACGGACGATTTTGATGTTAACTATAGTGATTTAATGATTCGAGCAAGTTGGAATGAGGTAATAGATCATGTCTGTATATTTGGTTGAGGTCTCGGGGGTCTCGGGTGTGTTTCGGATGTCCAACGGGTCATTTTTTGAAGATTTTTGCCGTTTTGAGCATAAATGTAATGATCCAAAGGTCTATTTTTAGTTCTAGAGATCCAAATTTGATTTCGAGACTTCAAAAATTTAAATCATGAATTATAGGACTGATTTGGAAATTTTGGTTTAATTTCATCTAGTCGCGATTAGGTTTTTGACGCGATATGTGAGTTAATTGTTTAACGAGCAACATTGGTATTGAAATGAGCAAATGAGCTCCAAATTTAGTTTTGTTTGAACCACTAGATTTGTATCAAAATTACGGAGCTATAGGAAAATGAATCGTCTAATTTCGAGTTCGTATGATGGAGTTAGAGCCATTTTAGTAATAAATGGCTGTGCTGCAATTTAGAAAAAAAGCTGCTGCAATGAATAGTACCCGTGAACAGTATCCCGTGAACAGTACTAAAATGGTGATCGTGAACAGTACCTCATGAACAGTACCTTGTGAACAGTATGCGGGTGAACAGTATTTTGTTAAAAAATCTGGACAGAAGGTTTTTAATTGGCATTTCATTCGCGGCTCATTAATTGAAAACCTCCATTGTTGAGTCTTGGAGAGCAAAAGTGAAGGGAAATTGCTGGGATTTCACCGAGTTATCATTGGAGGTAAGTTTTATGGTTCAAATATGTATTTTTATCTTAGAATCCTTCTCTATTTCACTGAAATTGGAAGAATTCATGGGGGATTTTAGCCCTAGGCCTAAATGATGGAAAATCAATGATTTGAATGGGCAAACGGAGTCCGATTTTAGTAAATTTTATATGCATAGACTCGTGTCGAGACAGGGATTCCGAATATGTGACTTTTGTAATTTTTTGAGAAGCGTACCAAAAGTTAGGTTTTGACAACTTTGTGGGTTTTGGTGCAAATTGAGTTATTTCGAATGGGTTGTGTCTAATTAGCCTATATTGATGTATTCTCATTGATTTTGAGAAGATTCGACATTCGAGGTGATTGAATTGCAAGGAAAGCGCAAGGCGGATTGAAGATTCTACCGGTTTGAGGTGAGTGGTAGTAGTAAATAATGTACTGAGGGTTTGAAACCCCGTACTAGCACTTCACAGTGCTATATTGAGATGAGACACGCGTTCCATGACGGGCGTGGTGACATGGTGATTGGGGGTTCGGACTTAGTCCTTCCCGACTAATAGTATACTCTGTGTTATGACTGATAATAAGTTTATAACTGTGCAATTGTGTTGATAGCCATGTTTGGGGCCTTGTGCCGATCTGTAGAGCATTAGGGAACCTATAGAGCTAGGTAACCCTTATATCGTGTTGGAAACATACACTCAGCCGTAGCTCTAGCTGTATAGCATAATATGAGCCCGTACTAGATGTGTACATTGAGAGAGATTATCTAGGGTGGAATTCCCTGTTCTAGCTGAGCGGGCCTGAAAGGCCAAGTCTATACCGATTGAGATGAGATAGGGTCAAAGACCCACTATGAGATGTTATATTGGGCCTGAAAGGCCAAGTCTATATTGACTGAGACAGGGTCAATGACCCAATGTGATATATTATATTGGGCCTGAGAGGCCAAGTATATACCGACCGGAATAGGGTCGAGGACCCATTATGAGGTATTATATATATATATACCTATATTGGATCGGGCTGCACACCACAGCAGTATATATATTGGATCGGACTGCACGCCGTAGTAATATACATGTGACATACATGTAATATACATGTGGGACGGACTGTACGCCGCAATATTATTGCGCTTGGGTTGTAGGAGCCCCTTCGGAGTCTGAGTTTGCACACATTCTCAGTGAGCACTGGTGTATATTATGGGATCGGGCTGCACGCCGCAGCAGTATAGAGATATATACATATATATATATATATTGGATCGGACTGCACGCCGCAGTAATATTTGTGTGGATCGTACTACACGCCGCAGTATTATAGTGCTTGGGCCTAGGGAGCCCCTCGGAAGTCTGTATACACCCCCAGTGAGCGTCGTCGACGTTAAATGGAGCGGGCTGTGCGCCGCATCGGTATGTGTATTGGAGCGGGCTGCGCGCCGCAGCGGTATATGTATTGGAGCAGGCTGCACGCCGCAGCATTATACTTATTCATACTCATATATATACCGAAATATGTTATAGACCGATGTATATGTCTCCATATATTGAGATGGTTGTATACCGTAGTGGTACGAGCGAGGATGTGGTCAGTGTGGAACCTAGATGAGATAGATGTGGACTGGAGATCAGAGTACTCATTATAGTGATGACTAACCTGTGGGGGTTACCTTAGAACTGTTTAGTGATAGTACAGGAGTTCTTATTTTCAGTTATTGTTTATTATTGTTACTCACCGAGTTGAAATATACTCACCCCACTCCCCTGCACTTTTTGAGCAGATATACAGGTTCAGGAGGGTAGTTGAGCTATCGCAACTGCTTTATTATCCCCATTCTGTGGAGACTTCGAGGTAGCTGCCAACGTCCGCAGTACCCGACCTCTTTCTTTTTATCATTTTGTTGTCTCCATTCTGGTTAGACTTGATTGTGTAGTAGATCTCATTTGTAGAGGCTCAGACTTGTGACACCACGATTTGGTTGGGACTGTGTTCTTGTATTTCATTTCTACACTTCTTGATTTGTTATGAAAACAGGCTAATCACGCCGATTAATCAGTATTATTTATACTTGGCTGGTAATTGGATAAGATGGTCGGGCTTGCCTAGCAATGTGTTGGGCACCATCACAACCGGGGTTTGGGGTCGTGACAAGTTGGTATCAGAGCCTAGGTTAACAGGTCTCGCGAGTCATGAGCCGATTTAGTAGAGTCTCGTGGATCGGAACGGGGACGCCTGTACTTATCCTCGGGAGGCTGCAAACCTTTAGGAAAGTTTCAAATTCTTGGAATTCTCATCGTGCGTGTTTGATTCAGCTTGAAAGGTAATTCTTGAAATTCCTCCTGCACATTGATGCGTGCACTCGAGTGCTTAGTGATAAATTTGCCTTGATGGCTTGTGATTCCCCAATCGAGGGACGAGATATATCTCTGTGAGTTCATGTGGGCCTGTCTGGAGGACTTGAGGCCGGATCCTTGTCTATGGCTTGAGCACCGAGGTGCTAATTTCGCGAGCCGGTATTATGAAATTCATGCGGTCAATATTGATCTTAATTGTGAAAATGACAGTTGATAATGGGTGAGCTGCGAGGTATTCAATCCTTATTGTGATCTGTTACGTAGACCTAGCTATGGGCATGATGAGTATGTTCATGTTCCTTAGTGGAAAGGTATAGTGCATTACGTGTGGTAGTATGAGTTCAAACGCAGGAAAACAAAATTGGTTGTACTAGGTGTATCATGGTGAAAGGTATATGTGTTATGATTTGAGCAGGTGCAGCGCATGTTCATGTACTAATGCTGATGATATAATTCGTGTAGTATTGAGATTTATGTTCTTGAAATACATTGTGACGTCTTGTCGAGTTGTGGGTGTATTGTTAGAATGGTTTGGTGATTCTCTGGCAGGTGGATAGGCCAATTTACAAAGGAAACTCTGCCGAAATTTTTGAAAAATTTGGGACTTAAAAAAAAAAGATGTTGTCGCCTAAGGAATGGGCTTAGCTATTGCGTGTGAATGAATACGAGAATTGCAAAAGAGTTAAGATTTCCGATGATTTGAGTGTCCGCCAAAGTTTGTAAATAGCTCGAGTTTAATCTTACTGTAACATTGGAGCATCAATTGAGTAAGAATGCTATGCGTGGCTGAAAGTGCTTTGATGTATGGCTCCGAGCCAAGTTGGGGAGGTTGTTATTGACTAACTGATTGCACTATTGTGTGCTATGATGGTTCTGTCCCCAAGCATGTTGGGAAAAATTCCGACGAAGGTTATGGTGCTTCGTAGATGTGAGAAAATACTAGAAGGTTTTGAGTGGCTGTTGCTAAAGAATGTTTGATGTATAGAAAAGACAGATAGTTAATTGTATCCGTATGTAATCATGTTCTACGGTGTCAAAGTTCTATTAAGGCCCAAGTGGTTCTGTTTAATAAGGCAGTTGAATTATAACTGGTTAAGGGTGAATGACACCCGAGAATAGCCTTGCGGTGTTCAAGATTTACGCTTGCAACAGTCAGGTGCTTTAAGACTGTGTACGTGGCTAAAGATCGTGGTTTCAGTAGAAGAAATCAAGATTTTTGTTATGTTATGGGGATGATGAGATTCTTAGTATCCGTATTGAAAGGTAATGATAACAAATTCAAATCGCAGGAAGTTCTTCAAAACAAAGTAGTGTAGAATGTGGTATTTCTTGGAAACAATTGAGAGAGTATTCAGTGGCCTATGGGTCTTAGACCATATGGTCTTATGTACGAGTCTTGTGTGGTAACATGGGTTGAGGCATTATAGTGCTATAGTAAAGACTAGTATTAAATTAAAGATGAATCGGAAAGGAAATTGGGTAAATGGATCAACTTGTTAATAAACCGAAACGGTATGATAAGGAATACGATTAATTCCTGGTATATGTTTGAAGTAATGAGTCTCGCCGATATTGTGCAATAAAGCTTTTGAGTATTGGCAGTTGTGTAACTCGGTATGGGTATAAGGACTCGGTCCCTGGCAATTTAACTTATGCAATGTAATTGGGAGAAAGGGTTTGTGATGTGTTTTACCGTGGTTTGAAAATGAGTGTATTTCCTGTTGGTATGTAAAGCTTGGAATGTGTAATGAGTTTTCTCTATATGGGATCATGAAACTCCTTGACTAGTTGAGTGCGCCGATGTTTGCGGCGTAGGGAAAGGGATATGAATTTTCCCGGTTGTTTTAGTGTGGTATGGTATACGCGATGTGTTATGGAAAGTTGATAACGGCATGTTCAAGGTTTTGAGATCAATTCATTATATGGGAAGTCATTAAAACCCTCAAGCAGCGTGGGCAGCTGCAGATAATCATGATTTTCATACTTTTGATTTTCAAAACTTTCAAACTTGGAACTCAAGGTCAAAAACATATCAAACGACATCCAAATGTCACCAAACTTTGCAGAAAGCACATATATAATATTTAAAACTTGTACCGGGCGTCAGAACCAAAATACGAGCCCGATACCAAGGTCAATTAATTCATTTTCCTTTAATAATTACATAAAAAACAATTTCACAGAAAAATTCATAACTTGGGCTCTAGGCCTCAGAATTCGACTTCGGACGCATGTCAAGTCCCATATTTTCCTACGGACCTTCCGGGACCATCCAATCTCGAGTCCGGGTCTGTTTACCAAAAATGTTGACCGAAGTCAACTATATCATCATTAGTATCATTTTTCTCCAAATTTCTCATAGAATTCATATTTTCTATCACAAAGTCTTTCCGGCTACATGCTCGGATCGCGCACGTAAATAGAAGCAACATAGAATGAGGTTTTCAAGGCCTCAAAAGCTCGAAATGATTAGTAAAACAAGTGATGAACCTTTGGGTCATCACATTCTCCACCTCTAAAACAACCGTTCATCCTTGAACAGACAAAAGAAAGAAGTACCTGAGTCGAGAAACAAATGTGGGTAGCGGCTCCGCATATCAGACTCGGACTCCCAGGTCGATGCCTCAGGAGGCTGACCTCTCCAGTGAACACGAACAGAAGGATAACTCTTCGACCTCAACTGTCGAACCTGCCGGTCTAGAATGGCCACCGGCTCCTCCTCGTAAGATAGATCATTGTCCAATTTGACAGTACTGAAGTCTAACACATGTGTGGGATCGCCGTTGTATCTTTGAAGCATAGATACATGAAAAACTGGATACGGCTGATAAGCTAGGTGGCAAAGCTAGTCTGTAAGCCACCCCTCCCACTCGTTCTAGAATCTCAAATGGACCAATATACCTAGGGCTGAGCTTGCCCTTCTTCCCGAACCTCATTACGCCCTTCATAGGCGACACTCGGAGCAATACTCGCTCACCAACCATGAAATCTACATCTCGAACCTTATGATCCGCATAAGTCTTCTGTCTGGACTGAGCTGAACGCAATCTCTCTTGGATAGTCTTGACCTTATCCAAGGCCTCCTGAACTAAATCTGTACCCACCAACCGAGCCTCTCCCGGCTCAAACAATCCAACTGGAGATCGACATCGCCTACCATACAATGCCTCATACGGGGCCATCTGGATGCTGGACTGGTAGCTGTTGTTGTAGGCGAACTCTGCTAATGGCATAAACTGGTCCCACGAGCCTCCGGAATCAATAACACAGGCTCAAAGCATGTCCTCTAGAATCTGAATAGTCCTCTCGGACTGGCCATCCGTCTGAGGATGAAAAGCTGTACTCAGCTGAACCTGGGTGCCTAACTCCTGCTGGACCACTCTCAAGAACCGTGAGTTAAACTGCGTATCCCGATCAGAGATAATAGATACTGGCACCCCATGAAGATGAACAATCTCCCTAATGTAAATCTCTGCTAACCTCTCCGATTAGTAGGAGACAGATACTGGAATAAAGTGTGCTGACTTGGTCAACCTATCAACAATGACCCAAATAGCATCATATTTCCTCCGAGTCAAAGGAACTCCAGTAACGAAGTCCATAGTGATCCGCTCCCATTTCCACTCGGGAATCTCAATCCTCCGGAATACACCACCGGGCCTCTGGTGCTTATATTTCACCTGCTGACAATTTAGACACCGAGCGACATATGCAACAATATCTTTCTTCATTCTGCGCCACCAATAGTGCTGCCGTAGGTCTTGGTACATCTTCGCGGTGCCCGGGTGTATAGAATACCGCGAACTGTGGGCCTCCGCTATGATCAACTCTCGAATCCTTTCGACATTGGGCACACAAACTCGACCCTACAATCTCAATATCCCATCATCATGTAGATTTACCTTTGTGGCACTTCCCCGCTGTACTGTATCTCTCAAATCACACAAATGAGGATCATCAAATTGACTCTCACGGATACGCTCTAATAGAGAAGAACGAGTGACCGTGCAGGCTAACACCCTGCTAGGATCATAAATGTCTAATCTCACAAACCGGTTGGCTAAGGTCTGGAAATCTAGAGCAAGTGGTCTCTAACTGACCGGAATGAATGCAAGACTACCCATACTGGCATACTTTCTACTCAATGCATCGGCCACCACATTGGCCTTACCTGGGTGATATAGGATAGTAACATCATAATCTTTCAGCAACTCTAACCATCTCCGCTGTCGTAGATTCAACTCCTTTTGCTAGAACAAGTATTGTAGGGTTTTGTGATCAGTGTATACCTCACACGTCACACCATATAGATAATGCCTCCAGATCTTCAAGGCATGCACCACTGCTGCTAACTCAAGATCATGTACTAGATAATTCTTCTTATATATTTTAACTGCCTCGAAGCATAAGCGATAACCTTACCATCATGCATCAATACCGCTCCAATCCCTGTACGAGATGCATCACAATAAACTATATAAGGCCCTACGCCCGTAGGCAGTATCAACACTGGCACGGTGGTCAATGCTGTCTTGAGCTTTTGAAAGTTTGCCTCACACTCCTCTGACCACTGAAACTGGACACCCTTCTGGGTCAACCTGGTCATCGGGGCTGCAATAGAAGAAAACCCTCTACAAATCGACGGTAGTAACCTGCTAATCCCAAGAAACTCCGGATCTCAGTCACTGAAGCTGGTCGAGGCCAATTCTGGACTGCCTCAATCTTCTTTGGGTCCAGCTGAATACCTTCCACTGATACAATGTGACCCAGAAATGCTACCGAACTCAACTAGAACTCACATTTCAAAAATTTGGCATATAGTTGATTATCCTTCAGAGTCTGAAGAACCACTCTGAGGTGCTGATCGTGCTCTTCCTGGCTGCGGGAGTATACCAGGATGTCATCTATAAAGACTATCACGAACAGATCTAAGTAAGGCCTGAATACCCGATTCATCAACTCCATGAATGCTGCCGGGGCATTGGTCAACCCGAAGGACATGACCAAGAACTCATAATGCCCATATCTAGTGCGAAAGGCTGTCTTAGGAATGTCAGCTGCCCTGATCTTCAGCTGATGGTAGCCTGACCTCAAGTCTATCTTTGAGAACACCCTCGCTCCCTGGAGCTCTCAAACAAATCATCAATCCTCGGTAGTGGATATTTATTCTTTATTGTCACTTTGTTCAATTGCCGATAATCAATACACATCTGCATCGAGCCATCTTTCTTCTTTACAAACAATACCGGTGCTCCCCAGGGGGAAACACTGGGCCAGATAAAGCCCTTCTCAAGAAGGTCTTGCAACTGAGTTTTTAACTCCGGCGGGGCCATATGATAAGGTGGAATAAAAATGGGCTGAGTGCCCGGTGCCAGATCAATACAGAAATCAATATCCTTGTCGGGTGGCATGCCCGACAGGTCTGAAGGGAAAACCTCAGGCCCGTACAATAGGGACTGAGTCAATGGAAGGAACCTCTACGCTGGAATCACGGACATAAGCCAGAAAAGCTAGACACCCCTTCTCGACCATGCATCGAGCCTTAACATAGGAAATAATGGTGCGAATGGAGTGGCTTGAGGTACCTTTCCACTCTAGTCGGGCTGATTCTAGCAAGGCCAAGGTCACAGTCTTAGCATGACAATATAGAATAGCATGGTATGGGGACAACCAGTCCATCCCCAATATGACATCAAAATCCACCATGTCCAAAAGCAACAGATCAACACGGGTCTCAAGACCCCCAAAGGTAACTACGCACGAACGATGCACCCGGTCGACTACGATGGAGTCACCCACCGGTGTAGACATATAAACTAGAATACCCAGAGCATAGCTGGGCACGGCCAAATACGGTGCAAAGTAGGAAGACACATATGAATATGTAGACCCAAGGTCAAATAATACTGAAACACCTCTGCCACACACAAGAATGGTACCTGTAATCACGACATCTGATGCCTCTGCCTCGAGCCTGGCTGGTAAAGCATAGAATCGAAGATCTGCACCTCCCCTCTGAGCTACGTCTCTAGGACGGACATCAACTGGCTGGCCTCTACCTCTGGCTGGACGGTCTCCACCTCTACGATCTCGACCTCCACATCTATAATTTCTACCCCCGCCCCTGGCTGGCTGGGCAGGCTGAGGGTCAGCTGGGGCCTAAATCATGGGACGAGGGCCCCACTACTGAGTGTTGCCCGTCGCTCGAGGGCAGAACCTGACAAAATGACCTGGGTCACCACAACCGTAGCAACTCCTAGGCTGATGGGGCTGCTGGCCCCGACGACTTGAATGGCCTCCACGAACACTCTGAAGAGGATGAGCACTAATAGGAGGCTGATCCGAATACTGCCCACGAAACCCACGATCACCTGGTCCACCCTGTGAAACTTGAAGGGCGGAATGGAAGGCCTAGAAGATTGGACTCTGTCAAAAGATTCTCTGCCACCAGAAGAAGAACCACTAAACCTGCCTGAATGACGAGGCCTCTTGTCCGAAGAATAACCACCTCCCCGAGCAAGAGCCATCTCAACCCTGCGTGCTGCATTAGCTGCCTCCTGAAATGATATGTCACTCCTCATTCCCATCGCCATCTGGAGTCTAATTGGATGATTAAGCCCATCTATAAACATGCGGACCCTCTCCCGCTCTGTGGGGAGTATCACCACTGCATGACGAGCCAAATCAACAAATCTCGTCTCATACCGAGTGACCGTCATAGTGCCCTGATGGAGGCGCTCAAACTGCCTCCGAAGTGCATCCCGCTGAGTAGCAGGGAGAAACTTCTCCAGAAATAGCTCTGCAAACTGATCCCATGATAAAGCCGGGGACCCTGCTGGTCGAGTCAAACAATAATCCCTCCACCAAGTCTTGGCGGATCCTGAAAGCCTGAATGTACAGAAGTCAACTCCATTGGACTCCACGATTCCCATAGTCCTGAGAATCTCATGGAAACTGAATAAGAAATCCTGAGGATCCTCTGATGTGGTACCGCTGAAGGTAGTGGTAAACAACTTGGAGAAACGATCAAGTCTCCATAAAGAATCAGAAGTCATGGCCGCTCCATCTCCGGCATGAGCCGTGGTACCTGACTGAGTGGCCACAGCTGGCTGAACCACTGGTGCCTGAGGCTGAGGAGCTACTGGCTCCGGAGTAAGAGCAATAGGAGTCTGGGCCCCTCCTCCCGCCTGAGAAGCGGCTGGTGCAACTGATAATAAGCCTGCTCTGGCAACACTGTCCATAAATCCCGCTATCTTGACCAAAGCCTCCCTAAGATCCGGGGTATATAAAGCCTCTCCTGGGACCTGAGCTGGGCCCACTGGAACTGCTAGTACTGGAACCTCCTCGCCAATCTCAATATGAGGCTCCACCTCTGGAGTAGCTGCCGGGGGCTGAGCTCTGCCCCTTCCACGGCCTCTGATATGGCCTCGGCCTTTGCCCTTTACGGGAGCTGCCTGGGGCTCGGGCTGCTGGTCAGCGGACGAAGAAGCGCATGTTTGAGAAAGGACAGAATAGAAGTTCAATCAGTATTTGAGGAACAAGTCGCACGACAAGAAAGAACAAATGAGAGACCCTTTCCTAACTCAATAGACTCTGGAGTACAAGTACAGACGTCTCCGTACCTACCTCTCAAACTCTACTAAGCTTCTTCGTGAGTGGTGAGACCTATGTAACCTAGAGCTCTGATACCAACTTGTCACGACCCGGATTTTCCCCCAATATCAGGATCGTGATGGGGCCTACTCGTGGTAGTTAGGCAAGCCTCTTTATTCACACTATCCAGTTTTTAACAATACTTCATACTCAATTTAACAACCAAAATCATAATCTTAATTAAACAAGTGCGGAAGACTTTATAAAAATAGAAATAAGTAGTTTCAAGGTAACTGATACTGAAATCCTCTACCCAAGACGTGGAGTCACCAACTCATGAACTACTACTGAATACTATACATAAAAGTCTGAAAGAAATATAACATAATCTATTTGTCTCGGAACAAAGAGACTACATCTAGTAACATAAGTAAAGGAAGAGACGCCGGGCCTGCGGATGCCTGCAAGCTACCTCAATCTCAAATGTGATCAACTTCCATGCAAAAGGTCTACTGCTGCTACTCCTGATCGAAACCTGGACCTGTGCAAAAACGCACAGAAGTGTAGTATCAGCATAACCGACCCCATGTGCTGGTAAGTGCCTGGCTTATCCCGGTGAAGTAGTGACAAGCCTAGGACCAAACACCCACATAAACCTGTGCAGTTCTATATATATATGTATACCACAAGATAACGAGAAATAACCAAGTAATAACGCAATAAGGAATATCTCAAAAGAACTCAACAATTAACAATAGTTAATAAGTCCACAAGGAAAACAAAGTATAATGGAAAAACAAGTAATATCAAGTCAAGGAATGGCAAGTAGTTGCACGGCATCACCCTTCGTGCTTTTACTCTCATCCTCACCAAATAAGCAAATAAAGTGCATGGCATCACCCTTCGTGCTTTAACTCTCATCCTCACATCCATGGTACGGCATGATCCTTCGTACATGGTTCAATAACAAGGCACGGCATGATCCTTCGTGCATAATCAATAACATGGCACGACATTAACCTTCGTGCATAATCAATAAAACATGGCACGACATTAACCTTCGTGCATAATCAATAACAAGGCACGACATTAACCTTCGTGCATAATCAATAAATCGAGGCACGACATCACCCTTCGTGCATTATCACTCTTCCTCACCCAAATAACAATCACAGTTAAGGGCAGAGAAAGAAAACAGTAAATCCTGAACCGTCCCGGCAAGGGACATAATAATCATCACAACAAAGTCCTGGCAAGGGCAATCAATATCTCACTTCACAACAAGTCCCGGCAAGGGGGAACAATAACAATTCTACAACCCAGCAAGGGTTCAACAATTTATCTTCAAATATGTCTCACAACAAGTATCAACAACGACTCACGGTCATGCTAGACGCCAGTGTATGGATGCTCGTCACCACAGACCATACACCGCACTCTATCACATAGCACATAACACATAATCCTAGTCCCTCAAGCTAGGAATGAACAAACACTTACCTCGAATGTTTACGAACAATTCAATCCGTAGTAATGCCTTTTCCTTTCAAATTTGGCTCCAATCCAATCGTATCTATACACAATTGATTTAATATCATCAATACTACTCAACAAACTAATTCATATGGTCAATTACAATTTTTACAACATTCTGCCCGGAATAGTTAATATCGACCTCGGGCCCACAAACTCGGGGTTCGGACCAAAATCCGGTTACCCATTCTCCCACGAGTTCAAGTATACGATTTTTTTCAAAATCGGACCTCAATTCGAGGTCCAATTACCCAATTCATGAAAAACCCTATATTCTACCAAAAACAAGAAATTCTACCATGAAAACCTTTGATTTCTATTGAAAAACATGTTTAATGTTGTTAGTAATTGAAAGAATTAAGTAAAAAGTGACTTACAATTGCTTTGAAGAAGAGGGAGTTCGTGAAAAATCGCCAAGGGATGTTTTTGGGTTGTGAAATGTGAAAAATGAAGCTGGAAATCGTGATTTACAGGTCTCTGTGTTTGCATTTGCGAACAGGGGTTCGCAATTGCGAACCCCGACCAATTTCCGGAGTTTGAAAAATAAGCTAAGGATGGGAAGTTCGCATTTGCGAACTTTTGTTCGCATTTGCGAAGCCAAGGCAAATGCTGGGAAGTTCGCATTTGCGAACATTTGTTCGCATTTGCGAACATGGCTAGATCACTGGGGTTGTCGCAATTGCGACCATAAGTTCGCATTTGCAAACTTGGGTTGATTACTGTCGACTTCGCAATTGCGAAGTCTTGTTCGCATTTGCGAACCAATGCCCAACCCTGCCCACTTCGCATTTGCGAAGTATTGTTCGCATTTGCGAACCAGGGCCATCCTGGGACCTCTCGCAATTGCGAGAAAATTTTCGCAATTGCGAAGAAAACAACTGGGTGAAAAACCAGCAGTGCAGAAATTTAGAAATTGATCCAACGGCCTATCAAATCTTTACCTGAGCCCCCCGGGCTCCAAAAAAAAACATGTACACAACATCAAAAACACATTACGAACTTGTTCGTGCGATCACATCGCCAATATCACATCGTTTTCAACAAATCAAGCCTCAAGTTCATGATTTTCATACTTTTGGTTTTCAAAACTTTCAAACTTGGAACTCAAGGTCCAAAACATATCAAACGACATCCAAATGTCACCAAACTTTTCAGAAAGCACATATATAATATTTAAAACTTGTACCGGGCGTCGAAACCAAAATACGAGCCTGATACCAAGGTCAATTAATTCATTTTCCTTTAATAATTACATCAAAAACAAATTCACAGAAAAATTCATAACTTGGGCTCTAGGCCTCAGAATTCGACTTAGGACGCATGTCCAAGTCCCATATTTTCCTACGGACCTTCCGGGACCATCCAATCTCGGGTCCGGGTCCGTTTACAAAAAATGTTGACCGAAGTCAACTATATCATCATTAATATCATTTTTCTCCAAATGTCTCATAGAATTCATATTTTCTATCACAAAATCTTTCCGGCTACATGCTCGGATCTCGCACGTAAATCGAGGCAACATAGAATGAGGTTTTCAAGGCCTCAGAAGCTCGAAATGATTAATAAAATAAGTGACGTCCCTTTGGGTCGTCACATATAGTCTCTCAGAGAGTCCCTCTTTAGGGAAAACTCGGCAATATAACGATCTAACCCAATAAGGATACCGCTAGCACCCCAAACATCTCAATAATAGAAATTACATATGACGCTCAACTGGATAAGGGAGCAAAAACAATCATAATCTACACGTCCCGGCAAGGGATTCAACTACATTTCTTTACAGTAATTACCATTTTGATCTCATAGAGTTACTACTATTTGAGCCCAAGCTCCAAGAAATCTCACGTTTCATAAATAAATCCTCAATTAACTCATCATGTCTAATTCATATTTTGCTAGGAATGATTCTCAAAATATATCCAAAAATAAGTACCAACAAGACTCACGGTCATGCTAGATGCCGGTGGATATATACTCGTCACCATGCCTATAGACCGCACTCGATCATTTATCAAATAGCAATTAATAATACTCTATCCTATTCCCTCAAGCCAAGATTAGATCAAACACTTACCTCGGTCCGAAAATAGCAATCAATCCTCTAGCACTGCTTTTCCTCTAGAATCCGACTCCGAAATAATGGTATCTGGTCATTTTTAATTCAATAACACCAATTAGGGCTCAATAACATAATCCCATATCCTAGAAATGAAATCCCCATCATTCTTCCAAAAATAGTAAAATCTGACACCAGGCCCACATGGTCCAAACTCGAGGCTCAGACCAAATTCCAATCACCCATGACCCCACGAGCTAGAATAAATGATTTGTTTCAAAATTCGACCTCAAATTGAGGTTGAATCACTCAAAATCCCACAAGCCCTAGTTCTACCCAAAACCCCCATTTTCTACCTTGAATTCATGACTTAGGACTAGGATTAATTATGATTAGGTGAATAAATAATGAAGAAAAGAGGTTAGGAAGACTTACCCAAATAGTTATGGAGGATTGGGAGCTAGGGACTTGACAATGGAGGGGGGAAGAGAAGAGCCCGTATGTAAATTTTGTGAGAAATCCCGTATAAGTGTTCTATTTTTAAGAAAAAAATCAATGGACAAATATGCCGTATGCGATCGCATACAAGGCATTGCGATCGCATAAGGTAAGGAGGTTAGGCAATGCGATCGTAAGACATGTTGCGAACGCATAGAGTAAATGTAACTGGGCCAGGAAATGCTACTATGCGATCGCGTGGGGGACAATGCGATTGCATAGTTATGGGAGGCTGGGCAACACGATCGCACAAGGAGGGTTGCGATCGCATAGAACACATTTTGGGCTCTTGAAACTTACACCATGCGATCGCGGAAGAAGCGATGCGATTGAATAGAACAACGTACCAGAATACCAGCAACATCAAAATACTAGATTTTTAAGTGCAAAAACATCCCGAACCACCCCCCGAAATCACTCCCGAGCCCTCGAGGCTCCTAACTAAAGGCACACACTAACTCAACAACATCATACGAACTTACTCGAGCGATCAAATTGCTAAAATAACATAAAAAACGAAGAATCAACCTCCAAAACTCAAGATTTCATTTCAAAGTTCATAAATCTCTAACTTTAGCTATTTAGGACAGAAAAACGTCGAACGACGTCCGATTCCGGCCAAATTTCATAGGAAGCGCTTAACCAATATTTTAGACCTGTACCGAGTGTTGGATCCAAAATACGAGCCCTATACCTATATTTTATAAATTATTTTAATTTCCATTTTTCCTTATTAATTTCAGAAAATAATTTAATGGAAAAATTCTTTTACCGGGGTTCTGGACCTCGGATTTTGACTCCGGGCACATGCTCGAGTCCCATATCTTTCTACGGACCTCCCGGTACTGTCATATCACCAGTCTGGGCCTGTTTACCAAAAATATTGACCAAAGTCAACTATACCAATATTCATATCAAAATTCTTCAAATGTTTCTTAGAATACATATATCTAAACACCAAAAACTTTCCGGCTTCACGCCCGGACTATGCACGCATATCGAGGCAACTGAGAGTGAGGTTTCCAAGACGTTGGAAGCACGAAAAAAGGAGAAATATGGTGATGACCCTTTTGGTCGTCACAGTCTCAAAATAGATTGAAGTTGCTAGAATTTTTGGAACGTTGTAGTAACTTAAGGAAAAAGCAATGTATGGCTAACTTTGATCTTTGTGAAATCACATTGTTTGGTGTACAAATTATTTGGTATGTGATAGCTATGTGGATTATTGTGAAATTCTTGTGATTAGATTGTTGGGTGTTTGATTGGTTTGATTATGTGTTATGTGGTATGAGTTTAGAAACAAATGATAAAAAGGAAATCGTAAATGATGAATTTGGAAAAATGGTAGTAATGACATATTTGGCTTCTTGTGGGAAATTAATAAAATGATGAATTCTTTATGAACTATTGAACATAATGGGATTGGTACTGTTGGCTATGAAAACACTTGTAACATTGTTATGGCTGTGGCTTGAAAATATTATGGTAACATGAATCAATTGTGAATTATGGAATTTGACAAACTTAGTAGTGATGGTTAGGGGAACACTTGTGAATCATTGTTGAGACTCTTAAGTGAAATGTTGTTGTGGTCTATATGAATTGCTTATTGTCATTGTTGTGATCTTTGTGCAGTGTTCTTGGTTGTTGCTATGATTGTTGTGACTGTTGTGATTTGAAACTGTACGGTGGGATAGGGTTGCACGTCACAACACATATTGATATATTATGGGTTGGGTAATAAGGGTAGCCGAGGTGATAAGGGTAGACGAGGTAATAAGGGTGGAAAGCGATCGAAATCACCATTGAAATTGATATATGTGCCAGTCGTGGATTCATTGATGAGGCATTGTGAAAGGAGACAACATGAGAGTTTGTAATTTGTAGCGCACTGATTGTCCCTTTGTTTGGTTTGATTGTGCCTTCATGTGTGATTGGTTGTTGCTTCTATCGTTGTTTTCTGTTTGTATATGGCTTGAGGACTACTTGAAACAAAGTTAGGTGTTGAAAACTTGTTTGGCTTGATTGTTCCTTTGCTTGTGAATTTTATTGTTGTTTCTATTACTGTTATCCACTTGTGTATGGCTTAAGTTTTGGGACAATGTTTATTCATACATACCAGTACAATTCAAATGTACTGACGTCCGTTTTGCCGGGGGTGCTACATTCGTGTTATGATTGTAGGTGGACCTATAGCAGGTATTCCACTCTATCGACCGTAGCTCCTCATAACTTCCCGTCAGCTGATTCAGTGAGCCCCTTTCCATTCAGGGCCCTATGTGGCTCACACCACTTTCTATTTTGGGGTCTTTTTTTGATGTTGTATAAGGTATAGCCGGTGCCTTCTTGCAGGCATTTCCATATTATTCTTCAATTGTTTTTAGAGGCTGCGTAGACAGGTTGTGGGTAGTGTCGGGCATGGTAATTTGAAAGATAAATATTGATGTGTGTCAATGATGTATAAAAATTTGAATACCTTTATTATGGTGAATGAAGTTACTAATGGAAATTGTTATTGTTATATTTATAAAATTTTGTTAATGGAGTCCATATCCTATAAATGGCTATTTAACTTGGTTATTAGGTAATGAGAATGGGGCAACATGTGGGATATAAAAGGCACCCAGGTCCGCTTGACTGGGGATATCCGGTCGCGCACCGGTCATGTTCCTCGAATTTGGGGTGTGACAAACTTGATGTCAGAGCCTAAGGTTTTAAAGTTTCCTAGGATGTCTCGGAGCCGTGTCTAGTAGAGTCCTTCTTATCGGTGTGTTGTCGACAACTTCTATAAGTTGGAGGCTATTTGGACATTTAAGAATTTCACCCTTTTTTGATAATCCAGATCGTGCGATATAGCTGAAGATAAGGAGTTGATTTCCTCTCTAAGTCTTATCCTCAAGATTGGTAATTTCGATACCGTAATCCGCGAATTTAAAGTTATTGAGGAGGGATTGATCCCACCATTGAGTCCGAGTAGATTACCTAAGGAATTGTTAGAATAATGTGTTAAGCCATGGAATGATTGGTAGAACTTGTTCTTAAGGGGAGTACCTTTCTTCCTACTAATGTCACTGCACCACCAGATCATGTTGTATATCATCAGCATATATGGCTAAAACCCCATCTCTTAGAAATTAAGCTTCCATGGTGCCCGCGTAAATATTGTAGGTTCAAAATATGATTGATGTAGTACTCGTTTTATTATGTTAAGCGAATTATTATTGTGAAAATATATGTGAGAGGTACTTCTTCATGTGTTTAATATATTATTCTTGGTAAATGAGGATATGTAAAGAATGTGAACTATGTGCTAAAAGGGCTAGAGTTCAAGTCAAGTTTGAATCGATATTTTGATGCCAAATATTGTGAGAAAACATATTATGGATGATTCCTCCAAAATGTTCTTATGTGTACCAAAGGTATATGATTGATTGCGTCTAGTTGTTGGTAACATATAAAGATGTCTGGAAGTGAAGTAAGTGACCGTGTAAATGTGGTAAGACTAAATGTTGGATTCTAGCGGTGATTAATACTTTACATGAATTGGTGTTGTGACCCAATATTTTGTGAAATATGCATTCCAATATGATCAATGTGCCATTAGTGACAACTAAAAATGGGTGCAAGGAATATGAATCATGCATTGAAATGCGAAGGCCTCAAGTTGAAATTGGAGCAGCATATATTAAATAATATGGCGTGAAATCCTCTGTGTATAGAGTTGTTGAAATAAGTCAAATGTTTTTTTAAAAATAGAGTATAGACAATGTGTCGAGAACTCGAAATGAAATTGTACCTGGTGATACTTGTTACATGAGGGAATATGAAACAGATTATGATGTTGATGTGAAATATGATGAAATGATGTGAAATGAAGAAGAGACCGTGTTATGAAATGTGGCCTAGTGCCAAGTCTGATGTGATAATTGTGGCCCCAAGAATCCATGGACTAATATACTTAAAAATGGCATGATTCTTTTATTTGATAATGTGGTGATAATTTAAAGTGTTAGATTCATACTTGTGATTTCCTTATTATTGTATGAAGCTCATAGGTGTATAATTTGATATGTGAACCCTATGGAAGGGCTATGAAATGCAGTGTAGAGGTATGGAAATTATGTGAAAACTATGTGATTCATTTTATATGGTAATGTGGTGATTGTTTAAACTTTTTGTTAAACCCTTATAACTTCTTTGTCCTTGAAGAGATTTGTTCTTAAAAAGAATAATCTTTGAATGAGACGTATTATTTACAAAGTCTCCCGATCACAATTCTAGTATTTACAACCTCCTACGTAATTGAGCTCTATAAGTATGTTCCTGAATTGAGTTATAACACTATTGATACTTCCCACTTGTTTTTCCTAAATTTTCATCAAGGTACTATTTCCAATGAGATCCTTACAGAAATGTTTTATTCAAATGGACAACATCTGCTTTCTTATGCCTATACATGCACCATCATAGAGTTCGTACATGTGGTGTCAAGTTCCAACCAAAGTATCCAAGATTTGTGATCCTTTTCGAGTCACTCTTTTACTCAGTTGTGTATATGGCTTATATGGCTTGAACATCCAATCCACTCTCTTGCAAGTAACATCATAAAAACCTTCTTACTATCAAGTAACATTAGAGCATGTGTCGACACTTATCCTACACGTACATATCAATTGAAATGGTCACTGTGTGCATAACATTTTTCTAAAAATTGAGTTCCTCACATTCCCATCATAGGAAGATCTTGTGTCGCCATAATTTACGTTTCCACTTGAGATATCCCGTAGTAAGTAGCTCACTTGGTTTCTAGTATTGTGGTTGCCCGTGATGTAGAATTGTATTGCAGTTTGGAACTTAGTATAGCATAAGCATGTCCAACTCACAACGGATGATTATTTTCTCTTTATGTCTCCACAATATGTTAATTGTATTCCTTATTTAGTGAATTCATTGTGCGAGTACCCAACACTTGTACGATAACCATAGAGAACGTGCCCCTATATGTGTTACTATCAAGTCAAAACCTATGGACATCCCATCATGAACATCTGCAAACCTTCAGTGGTTATTGTGCACTGTCTCATTGAGTTTGGTTTTCTTTTCACCCTCAACTTTTGAAATTATTGACTATGTCATTGTCATGTGCGAGAAGTTACACTACCCTTGGCAACTCACCTTGTTGGCTGTATGTGAGTGTTATATTCCTTACCTCCGGAGTGTCGTGTTAACTATTAGGACCATCTAACCAATTCATGATTTAGTACCAATATCAAGATGTCCTAGCTATGGAGTTTCACTCGTGAAAGGTTGAGATTAGATGACTTCGCATTTTTGTACATATCATGAACATGTTGATTTGAATGACAAGTGGTCGTATTTTTAGTTCCCTCATATATGATAAATTATCAAGAAGGGTTAAGCTGTCTGAAATATGGTAATCTCATCAGCATTAAATTCTTTTCATCCTCATGGGCTTGTGGCATAGATTCTATGTGCCAAGTAATGTTAAGATTGTAATTCAACTTTATGTATTTTCAAACCCATATCACATTCAAGGTACCAAAGCATTCTTATTCTTGATAGACGAATTTTCCCTACACTCTAAGAAATAAGTGGTTCATGTACTTGAGTATTCCTCCTTAATGATTCCTATTTCCTATGTACTACTTACTCTTATGCCTCATTTGTGTAATAATCGAGGTAGTCATAATGATTAACCATGTCAGTATTGTTAGTAGTAACCTTTTGTGTCTCTTAGCACATGACCTCATAAAGTACTCTACTCAGCGTATTAATGGATTCCTGAATATCTCCAGCCTGATTTTGAACTCTGTTCTTCCTCACTGTATTAGATCCATTGGGTATATTAAGTTCAGACAAGTCAAAGATGAAGCTTCATAGTGTGATCATATGTGTATTGGATAGGTAATTTTATGGTCAGTTTATGATGACACATCTTAGAGAAATTATTGAAGGTCATCAAGGGTTTAGTGTGAGTGTTCCCCTAGAGATTTAGAGTTTGGAGGGTGAGCGGGCTATTTTCCATATTTTCCCCTGAAGATGTTATGTGAGTTGATAATAAAGGTAACACAAATTTATTCCCCATTAGGTTGCACTAGGAGTATGATGTTCCCCGTAACTGTTCCTCGTGTACTTTGTGTTTCCAAATGTTTATATCTAAGAAGGTAGTGATAAAAGAGGGGTGTGAATTGATTTGGCTGAACCATATGATCACAGTAATATCCTATATGATGCACTACTGGCAAGAATCATCGTGACTTTACTTTATATGGATTGATGATTGAAATGAAATTACATTCGTATTGATGAACACCTTTGTGATTACATTAATGGCTGATAAGGACTATTATGAACACATGACTATTTGGTTACTATGAAATGGCATTCTTGATAGTATGATGCCATGTGATG
Organism: Nicotiana noctiflora; assembly: GCA_032618575.1. Taxonomy (NCBI): domain Eukaryota; kingdom Viridiplantae; phylum Streptophyta; class Magnoliopsida; order Solanales; family Solanaceae; genus Nicotiana; species Nicotiana noctiflora. The sequence continues at coordinate 271,370 of JASVEL010001060.1, forward strand.
GAATTGTGGGTTATTATTATCATGAATCGTAATATCCAGTGGAGTGTAAATTGTACAGTGGAAGTTATTAAAAGGTAAAGCCAATAAATAGTTAACTCATGCCATGTGTCTATTTAATATCCTTGTTATGTATGTTTGGTAGTTGATGCTATTTCCGAGAATGTGTCATGGTAGAGCTCGTAAGTTGAGAAGGTCATCTGGAAGGCTGAAATTATTGTGTAAGGAAAATAGATTCAATATCAATTAGTTTTGACGTGAAAGGCACTATATAGGTGTTTTGATCTAAAACTGTACCGTCCATGTTCTAGTATCCTTAGGACAATGTAGTGCTTGTAATATTGAGATTAGTATTGTTGATATATACATTGTGATGCTCTGTCTAGTTGTGGGTGTGTAGGAAAGACAATTTTGGTGATGATCTAGTAGGTGGATAGGCCTAGTTACAAAGGAAACTCTGTTGAAATTTTTGAAAAATTTAGGAGTTAGTCTAAAATTAAAGTCTTGAGGTACGTGACAAAAGAGATTTATTTTATTAAGCATTTAAGTCGGAATCTACTCCTCATTCGAGGACGATTGATCCTATGGGGGGAGAATGTACGGCCCCTGAAAATTTCGCTAAGTAATTTAGGATTTCGTAGTGTCATACCGGCTTATTATAATACTTTTATATAATATTAACATGGTGGAAATCAATTACACTTGGTAAATATGAGTATAAGTCTAATGGTAAGTGATGTGAGGTCCAAATGGAAGCCTAAGTGTATGCCATATGGGAAACTTTTCGTAATAGGCCAATATTCCAAATGGATTCGCACAAGGCTCCACTTTAAACGAGCATATATAATTATGTATAAGGTTTTATGTGGTAAATAGTTTATCAAATGAAATATCTTTGAGTTTAGTTTCCATCTCTTCAAACTGTTCGTCATTTGGATATTCGTACGCATAGTTATGATCAAATTACCAAAGGCTCGAAAGTGCTGTCTTGTGTCAAATCTGCGACCGCATTTCCTGTCGTATTTTTAACTCAACGGTCGCATTTATGTTGCAGATTGAACTAGAGAAGCCCAGTTTTGGGTCCGATTTTGTGGTGCATTCTGCGGTCCGCATGTTCATTCCGCGGTCCATTCTGCTATAGCAGAATTGCCATGGCAAGGTTAATTCTTCTATTTTTATAACCCGACCCCATATCAATATATAGGCTTTAGGTTCATTTTAGGGTAATTTCTTACTGATTTTAGAGAGAGGTGAGAGCATTTTAGAGAGAGAATAAGGAACCCAACATTTAAATCATCCAAATCTTGCATCAATCTTCAAGAATCAAGAACCCAATCGCAAGTTCTTCATCTAAGAGGTAATGCCCTAGGTTTTAAATTCGACTTTAGAGTATAAGATGGGTTATTGAGGAATGAGTCTTGGCTATTTTTATATTGTGTATACATGCATGTATAATTTAGGATGTGAGAAGATTGTTTAACACAAAAAAAAAGTAAAGATTGGGTTAGGGAATGCAGGAAATCTTGAAAAAGGAATTTAAAATCAAGATGCTCATCTAGTGTTTGATAGAATGCTCAAATGAGCTGAAACCGTGAATATCTTTCTAATTTTTGCTCAATTTTGCTATGTCTCAAAATAGATTGAAGTTGCTAGAATTTTCAGAACGTTATAGTTATTTAAGGAAAAGCTCTTCGGGGTATGTATGGCTAGCTTTGATCTTTGTGAAATCGCCTTGTTTGGTGTACAAATTATTTGGCATGTTATGTGGATTGTTGTGAAATTCTTGTGATTGTTTTGTTGGGTGTTTTATTGGTTTGATTATGTGTTCTGTGGTATGAGTTGAGAAACGAATGATAAAAAGGAAAATCGTAAATGATGAAATTGGAAACAATGGTAGTAATGACATATTTGGCTTCTTGTGGGACATTTATGAAATGACTTGAATTGCTTATGAACTGTTGAACATAATGGGATTGGTATTGTTGCCTATGGAAACACTCGTAACATTGTTGTGCCAGTGGTTTGAAAAGTATTGTGGTAACATGAAACAATTGTGAATTATGGAATTTGACAAACTTAGTAGTGATGGTTAAGGGAACACTTGTGAATCGTTATTGGTACTCCTAAGTGAAATGTTGTTGTGATCTCTGTGAATTGCTTATTGTCATTGTTGTGATCTTTGTGCAGTGTTCTTGGTTGTATTTGTAATTGTTGTGATTGTTGCGATTTGAAACTGTACCGCGGGATCGGGTTGCACGCCGCAATATAAATGGATATATTATGGGTTGGGGTGATAAGGGTGGGCGAGGTAATAAGGGTCGACGATGTAATAAGGGTGGAAAACGATCGAAATCGCCATTGAAATTGATATATGTACCAATTATGGAATCATTGATGAGGCATTGTGAAAGGAGACGATAGGAGAGTTTGTAATCTATGGGGCACTGATTCTCCCTTTGTTTGGTTTGATTGTGCCTTCCATGTTTGATTGGTTGTTGCATCTATTGTAGTTTTCTATTTGTATATGGCTTGAGGACTACTTGAAACAAAGTTCGGTGTTGAAAACTTGTTTGACTTGATTGTTCCTTTGCTTGTGCATTTTATTGTTGTATCTATTACTGTTATCTACTTGTGTATGGCTTGAGTTTACTTGGGACAAAGTTTCTTTATACATACCAATACAATTAAAATGTACTGACGTCCCTTTTGTCAGGGGCGCTACATTCATGTTATGATTGTAGGTGGACCCATAGTAGGTGCTCCAGTCTACCGACCGTAGCTCCTCATCACTTCCCGTCAGCTGATTCGGCGAGCCCCTTTCCATTCGGGGCCCTATGTGGCTCACGCTACTTTCTATTTTGGGTTCTTGTTTTGATATTGTATAAGGTATAGCCGGAGCCTTGTTTCAAGCATTTCCATATTATTCTTCAATGGTATTTAGAGGCTCCATAGACAGGTCATGGGTAGTGTCGGGCATGGTAATTTAAAAGATAAATATTGTTATGTGGCAATGATGTGTAAAAATTGGAATACCTTTATTATGGTGAATGAAGTTGCTAATAGAAATTGTAATTGTTATGGTTATAAAATTTTGTTAATGGAGTCCATATCCTATAAGTGGCTATTTAACTTGGTTATTAGGTAATGAGAATGATGGGCAATATGTGGGATGGAAAAGGTACCCATGTCCACTTGATTGGGGATACCGGTCGGGCTCTGGTCATGTTCCTCAAATTTGGGGCGTGACACTATCCACCATTGCTAATCTCTATTGCAAAGACATCCCTAATATATATTGGTTTCTAGGCATTAGTCATTTTGTCAAGAACAATGCTTTCCAATCAATCTTTGGATACTGTGGCATAAGAGAAGTATGCTTTACTGATTTGGTAGTATCCCTTCACTGTATATAATGGAAATTATTTCACTCCATTAGGCAGCCATTACCTTGCATCAAATATCTTTCTTATCACCCAACTAACTTGTTTTGGAGTCTCTATAGTTTCAAGCTCCTTCTGCTTTATATAGTGGTGGTGAATCCACTAAACCCATAGCTTGTACTTCTTTAGTGCAATTGACCATAGAAGTTTTCCTATTGCTACCCTAATCCATATTGAGAAGTTGATGACATTCAAACCTCCTGCTGCTTTTGGTTTGCAAATAGTGTCCCATGCTATTGGTGCTCTCTTCACTTTAGTGCTACCCTTCCATAGAAAGTTCCTGCAAATAGTAGTCACCATTTCATGAACTTTTTTGGAATCAGGAACACTTGTGCCCAGTAGGTTTGCATTTCGAACAACATGCTTTTAATCAGTTGAACTCTATCTGCATATGACAAGTATCTTAATGTCCAACATTTCACTCTTCCTGCTATCTTCTCTACTAAAGGCATGCACTGATTGATGTTGAGTTTCTTTGAGGATAGGGGAACCTCGTGTACTTGAATGGCAATTCTCCACTGGTCAATTTCAGTTTCTGTATAATTTCATCTCTCTGCTGGTTGGATATCCCTGCAACATAGAGTGAACTCTTCTCCATATTTGCTTGTAGCCTAGATGCAGCTGAAAACTTCTCAAATTGGCTCATCATTAGTTCCACATATATCATATCAACTCTACAACACATTAGTAGATCATTAGAAAAGCATATATGTATTAACTTCAGTTTTGCACATTTAGGATGATAATTAAAGTCTAGATTTAAGTCCAGTTGTTTCAATGCTCTATTCTGATATTCCATCACCAATATAAACAGATAAGGTGACATTAGATCACCTTGTCTTAGTCCCTTTCTTGCCTTGAATTTTGGTGTCAAACCTCCATTGATTAAAAGAGAATAAGATACTGTACTTACTATCACACCTCTGTTTCTCTTATACCACTACTTACCCGAAGGTAATGTGCCACTAATTACTACTACACCCCGGGAAGGGGTATAATAATAATAGGGAAGGAGTTTTTTCAATTAAAGGACATTCAGAATGGAATTTATTTAATAATTTTCAGAGTCGCCACTTGGGAAAATAATGGTGTCCCAAGTCACTAGTTTAATCCTAAACCGAGGAAATTATGACTCTGTTTAAAAGTCCGCGAAATCAGAAATTGTCACGACCCTAGTTCACCAATTGTGAACCTGTCGTGATGGCACCCAGTCCCCACGACTAGGTAAGCCTAACGCATTACGAAATCTATAAGTTTTAATTACTTAAATAAGAAACAGCGGAAAATAACATAAAGATATGTAATCCGTGCCACTTGGCACATACATCCGTCACACAATAAATAAACACTACCAAGATCCGGAACCCCACGGTAACACGGACTAAAAGGGAAATACAACTGTGGCTCTATGTGTAAAGAGTATCTAACAACGAAATGAAGAAAAATGTCAACTAGTAATACTAGAATAGAAGGGAAGCCTCCGGATCCGCGGACGTAGCGGATCATACCTCGAAGTCTCCCAGAAAGCTGCAGAATCACCTAGTACGAGCCTGCTCTGATGTACCTGGATCTGCACAACAAAAGTGTGCAGAAGAGTAGCATGAGTACACCACGGCGGTACTCGGTAAGTGCCAAGCCTAACCTCGATGGAGTAGTGACGAGGAAGGTCAGGGCCCTACCGAGAGAACAATAACATAATGATCAAAATAGTAATTTGACAGATAACAACAAAATTTCCAAAATAACAACATTTACTGAAACTGTCTACAACCAAGCTAATAACAAATAACCAACTCAATAAACAAATCCAGGATCTGTGGGAATTGAACCCCCAGTCCCATTCTCAGTACCCCTGGGTCTCCGGGAATCGAACCCGCAGCCCATGTCTCAATAATATCACAATAACTCAGGATCTCCGGGAATCGAACCCGCAGTCCCTACCAATAAATAACTCAGGATCTCGGGAATCGAACCCGCAGTCCCTACCAATAAATAACTCAGGATCTCGGGAATCGAACCCGCAGTCCCTACCAATAAATAACTCAGGATCTCGGGAATCGAACCCGCAGTCCCTACCAATAAATAACTCGGGATCTCGGGAATCGAACCCGCAGTCCCTACCAATAAATAACTCAGGATCTCCGGGAATCGAACCCGCAGTCCCTACCAATAAATAACTCAGGATCTCGGGAATCGAACCCGCAGTCCCTACCAATAAATAACTCAGGATCTCGGGAATCGAACCCGCAGTCCCTACCAATAAATAACTCGGGATCTCGGGAATCGAACCCGCAGTCCCTACCAATATCACGTCGGGTCTCTGGGAATCGAACCCACAGCCCTGGGTCTCCGGGAATCGAACCCGCAGTCCACAAGCACAACCAATTAAGGAAATCCACAGAGAGAAATAATTATGCTCAACTATAACTTCACCGAAAAATAGTGCCAATAATTAACAAGGAATTCAAACAAGGCAGTTAGGCAACCAAACAGTTAAGTGCTACCTAATCATGCTCTTCTAACCACTACCGGGTAAAATATCAATTTAACAACCAAAGACAGGGATATCGCTCATCGAACATTTCTGAATAAAATACGTGTTCATCAACCAGCGCATGTACACGCCCGTCACCTCGCGTACAAGGCATTTCAACTATCACATAATATCCTAGGGGTGAAAATTCCCCCACACGAGGTTAGACAAGCCACTTACCTCAATTCCGGTACAAAACCGCTAAGCAATAACCCTCTTGCCACGAATGTCGGCCTCCACAAGTGTAGAATCTGATAAAATCAATAGAATCACGTCAAAATAGGCCAATTGGGCATTACCCAATCAAATTAACTCAAAATTCACCAAAACCCACAAGTTGCCAAAACCCGACTTTCGGTACGCTTATCGAAAAATCACGAAAGTCACATATTCGGAACCCTCATTTCAATACGAGTCTAAGCATATCAATTTTACCAAAATCGGACTCCATTTGCCCATTCAAAACCTTGATTTTCTAAAGTCCAAGACTAGGGCTAAACCCTCCATAATTACCCCAAATTCCTCCATTTTCATGATATAATTGCATGATATTATCAATACTAATCATAATATGAGTTCATAGTTGATTACCCGATGATTTCCCTTGATTTCTTCCTCAAAATCGCCCAAAGTCGCCCTTAAGCCGAGACCCCCAAATGTTAAAATGTTTATGAAATTTTGTAACTTCTGATACACTTAACTTACAGCGATTTTCGCTTCTGCGGAACATTTTCCGCTTCTACGCTCCCGTATCCGCGACCAAAGGGTCGCTTCTGCGGTTCCAGGCCTAGCCGGCCATTTCCGCTTCTGCGACATACGGACCGCCTCTGCGCGTCCGCTTCTGCGAAGCCTCGACCGCTCCTGCGGAAATTTCCGCTTCTGCGGCTATGTGTCCGCTTCTGCGGACCCGCCTAAGCGGCTAGCCTTCCGCTTCTGCGATGCTCCCCCCCTTAGCCCTTGGCCGCTTCTGCGGCTCAATATCCGCTTCAGCGGTGCCGCACCTGCGGGCTTCTTTCCGCTTCCGCGATCCCAGCGCTTCTGCGCTCCCTTATCCGCTTCTGCGGACTCGCTCCTGCGACCACATTTCCGCAGGAGCGAAAATGACAGAACCAGAACTCTCAACCTGAAATTTCCATGATTTTTCTCCCGTTTAACCATCCGAAAGCACCCCGAGGCCCCCGGGACCTCATCCAAACATACCAACACACCTTAATACCTTATTCGAACTTGCTCCAATCCTCAAAACACGTCTAATAACATCAAAACTCATAATTCGCATCGAATTCAAGCCTAAATTCCTTAAAACATTCCAAATTACACATTCAATCAAAAACCCGTCCAAACGACGTCCGAATGACCTGAAAATTTGCGGACATATCCAAAATCTCATAACGAAGCTACAGAAATTGTCGGAATTCCATTCCGACCCCCGGATCGAAATCTCTCCTATCGATCGGATTCGCCAAAATTTCAACCTTCGGCATTTCAAGCCTAATAGAGCTACGGACCTCCAAAATACATTCCGAACGCGCTCCTAACCCCGAAATCACCTAACGGAGCTAATGGAACCATCGGATTTCCGTTCCGAGATCGTCTTAACACCTGTTCCGGCTACGGACCGTTTTCTAGTTTCAAAGCTCTTATTTAGGGACTAAGTGTCCCAAAATGCTCAAATTTTTGGAACCAACTCTCCCGGCAACCCACAATAGCAGAAATGAACTTAGGGGAACAGTTAAATTAGGGATTGAGGCGTAATTTTCTAAAACGACCGGTCGGGTCGTTACATCTTCCCACACTTAAAGATTCGTTCGTCCTCGAACGAGCATAGAAAACATACCCGGAGTAGTGAAAAGATGAGGGTACTGGCTGCGCATATCCTGCTCGGTCTCCCAAGTCGCCTCCTCGACCGGCTGGCCCCGCCACCGAACCTTTACCGAAGCGATGTTCTTTGACCTTAGCTTTCTGACTTGCCTGTCTAGAATGGCTACTGGCTCCTCAACATAAGACAGATCCTTGTCTAGCTGAACGGATGTGAAATCCAACACGTGCGACGGGTCACCATGGTATCTCCGGAGCATGGAGACATGAAATACGGGGTGAACTCCGGCTAGGCTGGGAGGTAAGGACAACTCATAAGCAACCTCCCCAACACGCCTCAAAATCTCAAAAGGGCCAATAAATCTAGGACTCGGCTTCCCTTTCTTCCCAAACCTCATAACGCCCTTCATGGGCGAGACTCGAAGCAGAACCCGCTCACCAACCATAAAAGCCACATCGCGAACCTTCTTGTCCGCATAACTCTTCTGTCTGGACTGGGCCGCACGAAGTCTGTCCTGAATCACCTTGACCTTGTCCATAGCCTCCTGAACCATATCAGTACCTAGTAACCTGGCCTCGCCCGGCTCAAACCAACCCACGGGAGACCTGCACCTCCTACCATATAGGGCCTCGTACGGTGCCATCCGAATACTAGACTGGTAGCTGTTGTTATAAGCAAACTCCGCCAGTGGCAAGAAGTGATCCCATGAACCTCCAAACTCAATCACGCACGCACGGAGCATATCCTCCAAAATCCGAATAGTGCGCTCGGACTGCCCATCAGTCTGGGGGTGAAATGCTGTGCTCAGCTCCACCCGAGTACCTAACTCCTCCTGTACAGCTCTCCAGAACCGTGAAGTGAACTGAGTGCCTCTATCTGAAATGATGGAAACTGGAATACCATGCAGCCGAACTATCTCCTTGATATAGATCTCCGCCGGTCGCTCCGATGAATAAGTAGTGCTCACCGGTATAAAATGGGCGGACTTGGTCAGCCGATCCACAATAACCCAAATAGAATCAAACTTCCTAATAGTCCGTGGAAGTCCAGATACAAAGTCCATGGTGATGCGCTCCCATTTCCACTCTGGAATCTCAATCCGCTGCATCAATCCACCCGGACGCTGATGCTCATACTTCACCTGCTGGCAATTGAGGCATCTAGAAACGTAATCAACTATATCCCTCTTCATCCGCCTCCACCAGTAATGTTGTTTCAAGTCCTGATACATCTTCGCGGCACCCGGATGGATGGAATACCGCGAACTATGGGCCTCTGCTAGAATCAGCTCTCGAAGGTCATCTACATTGGGCACACAGATACGCCCCTGCATCCTCATAACTCCATCATCCCCGATGGTAACATCTCGAGCATCACCACGCCGAACTCTATCCTGAAGGACAAGCAAATGAGGGTCGTCGAACTGACGCTCCCCGATGCGGTCAAATAGAGAAGACCGAGAAACCACACAAGCTAGAACCCGGCTGGGCTCCGAAAGATCCAGTCTAACCAACTGCCTGGCCAAAGCCTGAACATCCATCGCCATAGGCCTCTCCGAAGCTGGTAGATATGCTAAACTCCCCAAACTCTCTGCCCGACGACTCAAGGCATAAGCAACCACATTAGCCTTGCCCGGATGATAGAGAATAGTAATATCATAGTCCTTCAGTAGTTCCAACCATCTCCTCTGACGCATATTCAGGTCCTTCTGCTTAAGCAAGTGCTGCAAGCTCCGGTGATCAGTGTAGATCTCACAAGGAACCCCATATAAATAATGACGCCAAATTTTTAAGGCGTGAACAATGGCGGCTAGCTCCAAATCATGAACAGGGTAATTCTTCTCATGCACCTTCAGCTGTCTCGATGCGTAGGCAATCACCCTACCGTCCTGCATCAATACCGCACCGAGTCCAACTCGTGAGGCATCACAATATACAGTATAGGACCCCGAACCTGTAGGCAACATCAATATAGGGGCCGAAGTCAACGCTGTCTTGAGCTTCTGAAAGCTCGCCTCACACTCGTCTGTCCACTGAAAAGGGGCACCCTTTTGGGTCAATCTAGTCATAGGTGCTGCAATCGAAGAGAACCCCTCTACGAAACGACGGTAGTAGCCCGCCAAACCAAGGAAACTGCGTATCTCAGTAGCGGAGGAGGGTCTGGGCCAACTCTGCACGGCCTCCACCTTCCTCGGATCTACTCGAATACCATCACTCGACACCACGTGGCCCAAAAATGCCACAGAACTCAACCAAAATTCACATTTAGAGAACTTGGCATAAAGTTGCTTCTCCCTCAGGATCTGAAGCACTATCCTCAAATGCTGCTCGTGCTCTTCCCGGCTCCGAGAATATACTAGAATATCATCAATGAAGACAATCACGAACGAGTCCAGATAAGGCCTGAACACACTGTGCATCAAATGCATAAATGCTGCTGGGGCATTAGTCAACCCAAAGGACATCACGAGGAACTCATAGTGACCATATCGGGTCCTGAAGGCAGTCTTCGGGATATCTGGCTCCCGAATCTTCAGCTGGTGATACCCGGAGCGCAAATCAATCTTAGAAAACACATGTGCGCCCTGTAACTGGTCAAATAAATCATCAATACGGGGCAAAGGATACCGGTTCTTCACTGTAACCTTGTTCAGCTGACGATAGTCAATACACATACGCATAGAACCGTCCTTTTTCTTCACAAACAATACAGGAGCACCCCAAGGCGAAACACCGGGTCGAATAAAACCCTTGCCCAATAACTCCTGTAACTGATCCTTCAACTCCTTTAATTCAGGAGGAGCCATACGGTACGGTGGAATAGAAATGGGCCGAGTGCCCGGCAACAAGTCAATAGCAAAGTCAATGTCTCTGTCAGGCGGCATGCCCGGAAGATCAGCTGGAAATACATCAGCAAAGTCACGTACCACAGGAACAGAATCAATAGAGGGAGGGTCAATACTGACGTCCCGCACATAGGCTAGATAAGCAGCACACCCCTTCTCAACCATACGCTGAGCTCTGAGAAAAGAAATAACACGGCTAGGGGTGTGATCTAGAGTACCACTCCACTCAATACGTGGAATGCCCGGCATAGCCAGCGTCACGGTCTTGGCGTGACAATCAAGAATAGCATAATGGGGCGACAACCAGTCCATGCCCAGAATAATATCAAAATCGACCATCCCGAGCAACAATAGATCCGCTCTGGTCTCAAAATCACAAATGGTAACCAAACACGACCGATATACACGGTCCACGACCAAAGAATCACCCACCGGAGTGGAAACATAAATGGGGGCACTCAAAGAATCCCGAGGCACACCCAGATGAGAAGCAAAGTAAGAAGACACATATGAAAAAGTGGAACCAGGGTCGAATAGAACCGATGCCTCCCCGTGACTAACCAGAATAATACCTGTGATAACAGAGTCAGATGCAACAGCCGCAGCGCGATCAGGAATAGCATAGAATCTGGCCTGTCCCCCCTCTCGAGGGCGGCCTCTAGAACCCCGACCCCCGCCCCTGGCTGGCTGGGCAGGTGGAATAGCAGCTGGAGCTGGAATGATAGCCTGCTGACCCTGAGAGCCACGCTGATGCTGCGAAGACTGGTGAGGGGCTCCCCTCCTACGCCTGGGGCACTCCCTGACCAGATGGCGAGTATCCCCGCACCCAAAGCAAGCTCTGGGAGGACACGGTGACTGTGACTGACCGGCCTCACCCCCACTAGTCTGACCCCTGGAAGGACCCCGCGCAGGAGGTGCACTGGAAACTGGGGGAGCATAATAAGGCTCCTGAGGTGCTGGAAGAGCTGGAGTACTACCGGCTGCGGGCAATGCTGAGTGAACTGGTCGGCCGGAATAACCCCTGCCAAAACGACCGGCTGCTGAAGTGCGGGCACCGGAGAAATGGCCCGACTCACGAGACCTCTTGGCCTCTCTATCTCCCCGCTCTCTAGGGAGCATACTCTCGATCCTCCTGGCAATGCTAACTGCCTGCCGATAAGATATATCTGTCTCCAACTCTCTGGCCATGCTGGATCGGATAGGCGGAATCAAGCCCTCAATAAATCTCCGCACTCTCTCCCGAACCGTGGCTACCAAGGCCGGTGCATGCCCGGCCAGACGGGTGAAACTGATGGCATACTCCGATACTGACATGGAGCCCCGTCGCAACCGCTCAAACTCCGAGCGCCAAGAATCCCTAAGGCTCTGTGGAACAAACTCCGTCAAAAACAGATTTGAAAACTGCGTCCAGGTCAACGAAGCGGACTCCTCCGGACTATCCAACTCATACGTGCGCCACCAATCATAAGCGGTCCCCGCGAAACTGAAAAGCAGTGAAGGAAACCCCGCCGGTCTCCACAATCCCCATAGTACGAAGAATACGATGACACTCCTCCGGAAAACCCAATGCATCATCTGAAGCCAGGCCACTAAACACCGGAGGATCATATTTCTTGAACCTCTCTAATCTACGTTGCTCGTCCTCGCAGGCGGCTGGTCCACCTCCCGGTTGTGCTGGGGGCGGCCGGAGGCATAACCAAAACATCCGGAACATGTCCCACCGGCACACGCCGCTCCGGTGTAACGGCTACAGAGTCCGGGCCCCTCCCCCGACCCGAGATGTAGCTACAACAAGAGGAAGCAATCCTCCCCCGGGCTAAAGTGGTATACATGCTCATGAACCGAGCCAGGGTCTCCTGTAGTGCCGGAGTAGTAGCAGCTGTAGTCGGTGTACCGGGTGCCTGCGCTCCAACCCGGTCTACCGGTGGCACCTCAGCGGCAGCGCGCGCGATGGTGCTGTGGCCGCACCTCGGGCGCGTCCTCGTCCTCTACCTCGGCCCCGGCCTCCGACGGCAGCAACAGGGGGCGCGGGTACCTGATCATCGCGGTTAGCTCGTGTCCTCACCATCTGTGAGAGAATAGAAAGCAATAGTTTAGATTTTTGATGCCAAAAATGTCGCACGACAAGGAATCCAAAAGAAATGAAGAGTTTCCTAAACAGTTACATAGCCCCTCGTAGATAAATACGGACGTCTCCGTATCGATCGGCGAGACTCTAAATAACCGGTCTGTGTCCCGTGACTCCTATGAACCTAGAGCTTTAATACCTACTTGTCATGACCCTGGTTCACCAATCGTGAACCTGTCGTGATGGCACCCAGTCCCCACGACTAGGTAAGCCTAACGCATTACGAAATCTATAAGTTTTAATTACTTAAATAAGAAACAGCGGAAAATAACATAAAGATATGTAATCCGTGCCACTTGGCACATACATCCGTCACACAATAAATAAACACTACCATGATCCGGAACCCCACGGTAACACAGACTAAAAGGGAAATTCAACTGTGGCTCTATGTGTAAAGAGTATCTAACAACGAAATGAAGAAAAATGTCAACTAGTAATACTAGAATAGAAGGGAAGCCTCCGGATCCGCGGACGTAGCGGATCATACCTCGAAGTCTCCCAGAAAGCTGCAGAATCACCTAGTACGAGCCTGCTCTGATGTACCTGGATCTGCACAACAAAAGTGTGCGGAAGAGTAGCATGAGTACACCACGGCGGTACTCAGTAAGTGCCAAGCCTAACCTCGATGGAGTAGTGACGAGGAAGGTCAGGGCCCTACTGAGAAACAATAATAATATGATGACAACAAAATAAACAGTTTGACAGATAACAACAAAATTTCCAAAATAACAACATTTACTGAAAACTGTCTACAACCAAGCTAATAACAAATAACCAACTCAATAAACAAATCCAGGATCTGTGGGAATTGAACCCCCAGTCCCATTCTCAGTACCCCTGGGTCTCCGGGAATCGAACCCGCAACCCATGTCTCAATAATATCACAATAACTCAGGATCTCCGGGAATCGAACCCGCAGTCCCTACCAATAAATAACTCAGGATCTCGGGAATCGAACCCGCAGTCCCTACCAATAAATAACTCGGGATCTCGGGAATCGAACCCGCAGTCCCTACCAATAAATAACTCAGGATCTCGGGAATCGAACCCGCAGTCCCTACCAATAAATAACTCGGGATCTCGGGAATCGAACCCGCAGTCCCTACCAATAAATAACTCAGGATCTCGGGAATCGAACCCGCAGTCCCTACCAATAAATAACTCAGGATCTCGGGAATCGAACCCGCAGTCCCTACCAATAAATAACTCGGGATCTCGGGAATCGAACCCGCAGTCCCTACCAATAAATAACTCAGGATCTCGGGAATCGAACCCGCAGTCCCTACCAATAAATAACTCAGGATCTCGGGAATCGAACCCGCAGTCCCTACTAATATCACGTCGGGTCTCTGGGAATCGAACCCACAGCCCTGGGTCTCCGGGAGTCGAACCCGCAGTCCACAAACACAGCCAATTAAGGAAATCCACAGAGAGAAATAATTATGCTCAACTATAACTTCACCGAAAAATAGTGCCAATAATTAACAAGGAATTCAAACAAGGCAGTTAGGCAACCAAACAGTTAAGTGCTACCTAATCATGCTCTTCTAACCACTACCGGGTAAAATATCAAATTAACAACCAAAGACAGGGATATCGCTCATCGAACATTTCTGAATAAAATACGTGTTCATCAACCAGCGCATGTACACGCCCGTCACCTCGCGTACAAGGCATTTCAACTATCACATAATATCCTAGGGGTGAAAATTCCCCCACACGAGGTTAGACAAGCCACTTACCTCAATTCCGGTACAAAACCGCTAAGCAATAACCCTCTTGCCACGAATGTCGGCCTCCACAAGTGTAGAATCTGATAAAATCAATAGAATCACGTCAAAATAGGCCAATTGGGCATTACCCAATCAAATTAACTCAAAATTCACCAAAACCCACAAGTTGCCAAAACCCGACTTTCGGTACGCTTATCGAAAAATCACGAAAGTCACATATTCGGAACCCTCATTTCAATACGAGTCTAAGCATATCAATTTTACCAAAATCGGACTCCATTTGCCCATTCAAAACCTTGATTTTCTAAAGTCCAAGACTAGGGCTAAACCCTCCATAATTACCCCAAATTCCTCCATTTTCATGATATAATTGCATGATATTATCAATACTAATCATAATATGAGTTCATAGTTGATTACCTGATGTTTTCCCTTGATTTCCTCCTCAAAATCGCCCAAAATCGCCCTTAAGCCGAGACCCCCAAATGTTAAAAATGTTTCTGAAATTTTCTAACTTCTGATACACTTACTTACAGCGATTTTCGCTTCTGCGGAACATTTTCCGCTTCTACGCTCCCGTATCCGCGACCAAAGGGTCGCTTCTGCGGTTCCAGGCCTAGCCGGCCATTTCCGCTTCTGCGACATACGGACCGCCTCTGCGCGTCCGCTTCTGCGAAGCCTCGACCGCTCCTGCGGAAATTTCCGCTTCTGCGGCTAAGTGTCCGCTTCTGCGGACCCGCCTAAGCGGCTAGCCTTCCGCTTCTGCGATGCTTCCCCCCTTAGCCCTTGGCCGCTTCTGCGGCTCAATATCCGCTTCAGCGGTGCCGCACCTGCGGGCTTCTTTCCGCTTCCGCGATCCCAGCGCTTCTGCGCTCCCTTATCCGCTTCTGCGGACTCGCTCCTGCGACCACATTTCCGCAGGAGCGAAAATGACAGAACCATAACTCTCAACCTGAAATTTCCATGATTTTTCTCCCGTTTAACCATCCGAAAGCACCCCGAGGCCCCCGGGACCTCATCCAAACATACCAACACACCTTAATACCTTATTCGAACTTGCTCCAATCCTCAAAACACGTCTAACAACATCAAAACTCATAATTCGCATCGAATTCAAGCCTAAATTCCTTAAAACATTCCAAATTACACATTCAATCAAAAACCCGTCCAAACGACGTCCGAATGACCTGAAAATTTGCGGACATATCCAAAATCTCATAACGAAGCTACAGAAATTGTCGGAATTCCATTCCGACCCCCGGATCGAAATCTCTCCTATCGATCGGATTCGCCAAAATTTCAACCTTCGGCATTTCAAGCCTAATAGAGCTACGGACCTCCAAAATACATTCCGAACGCGCTCCTAACCCCGAAATCACCTAACGGAGCTAATGGAACCATCGGATTTCCGTTCCGAGATCGTCTTAACACTGTTCCGGCTACGGACCGTTTTCTAGTTTCAAAGCTCTTATTTAGGGACTAAGTGTCCCAAAATGCTCAAATTTTTGGAACCAACTCTCCCGGCAACCCACAATAGCAGAAATGAACTTAGGGGAACAGTTAAATTAGGGATTGAGGCGTAATTTTCTAAAACGACCGGTCGGGTCGTTACAGAAATCCGGATAAGAAATTCTATTAACCCGGGAAAAGGTGTTAGGCACTTCCGGATTCCGTGGTTCTAGCACGGTCGCTCAACTACCGTATTTGTTTTTATCGAAATTCCTTATATGCTTCAATTTTCAAGTGTTTTGAATGTCCCGTTTTATTTTTAAAGACTTGCGACGTCATGAAAATGCATTTCGAGTCTCACTGTAACCAATACGCCTGCGACTTTAGTACATTTTAGCTTCACCGGGATTTGAGATTTGGGTCACATAAAATGTGCACCCGTATTAGGAATGTAATTTAATTAATCGCGCCTATAATGTCTACGTCTTATTAACTTTGGGAAAGACCATGAAATTCATTAAACGGTCCTTCCAAGTCTAGAATTTTACGTTACTTAATAGTCCATTATTAAAGACAGTTGGGCTTCTAGAGCCCAATGTATGCTACTGTTCCTACTCGAGGGTACATGTGCCATATTAACCAAATCTGGGCCTTTATACATAAATAGGTCCAGACTATATAAATAAAAAAAAACAAGTTATTATTTCAACAACAGCACTTGAACAATTATTATTCAGCATTACTACTTAATCATTTTTCAAGCGATACCAGATGACATTTTGAACACTAATAATTTCAAATTTTAACAGCTAATTAAAATTCTAGCATAATAATTTGTATCAGTGTTGTTATACTATATGGCAGGTTCT
Source organism: Nicotiana noctiflora (assembly GCA_032618575.1). Classification (NCBI taxonomy): domain Eukaryota; kingdom Viridiplantae; phylum Streptophyta; class Magnoliopsida; order Solanales; family Solanaceae; genus Nicotiana; species Nicotiana noctiflora. The sequence goes on from JASVEL010001060.1 coordinate 288,186, forward strand.
GATATTCAAGTAATTATTATGATACTAGTTTGCATAATTATTTTGTCACTTATTTTAACTAAAGAAAAACACATTAACTAATCATGCTTGAGTTGTTAACAACCACAGAAGTCAAAAAGCAAATCTGTATATAAATCATTTTTAAGTGAAGGTAGGCGATAATACAATTTAAACTTCTAGACTACTTATTCCCTTTTAGATTAAATCGATCCCGATTCATACTTTAACCAACAAAAGTAGCTAGATATCAGTTTATACGTCCAGTTTCAGAATTGTACTTATTTACCTAAGTGTATTAGCTTTGTATTAGCCTGTTTTAGTTTTGAATTGGTTGATAGCTATATCTAATTGTTGAACTATGTTTAACTACTATATTAACTACCCTACTCTAATCTAGATCGAACTCATAAAGCTGTTAATTATTACAACCATTCCTAATGAATTACAATGATTCTACGAATTCTAACTACAACTAAAGAGAAGAAACAGAAATAACTTCAGCGAAAATCCATTTAACTTCATTCCTTCATCATAATTTCAATTACATCTTCAGGAAGCAGAAGTGTACCTGATCAAACGAAACAATTTGATGAGTTCTAAGGAGATGTAGGACATGAGAAGTCAGCAATGGAAAAAGCAGAGAAACACCAGCAAATAGTAGCATGAAATAACACATCAATTCCCAAATTCAATAGACAAACAACAATCAACTCGAGAAAATCAGAAATCCAAGCTAGTTGAGATAACACTGCAGAGAAACACCAGCAAAGATCCCAAGAAACAATTCTCGACTTGAAGCTAAGCAGAAGAGAATTTCTGAACTTCTGAACCTTAAGAATTTTGAACCTAGAGTTCCTGAACTGTGTGTGAACCATATAATTGCCAATCTTTTTGAAATTGTGTGAACGGGAACCCTAGAACTCAGAATCCAGCCATTTTTTAGGCTTGTAAAAGCCTATTTATAGAGTTATTTTGGGGGAAATTTCAAATTAATTAATTCTATTTTCCTCCCCTACTCTTTTCAATTAATTACATTAACATCTATCAAAATTGTAACGAAATGCCCTTGAACCCCTACTAGAAGGTTCTGGGCTGGTCTTTTGTGTTCTATTATGTAGGTTTTACCTAATTACCCCCACTTGATAAGGTTTATTACACAATTACCTTTTAGATCTACCTAGTATACCCCTTATTATTCAAGTAATTTCAGAAAAACCAAGCACAAAAGTCATTTGTATCCCTATAGGCTCTATTTAATCTACAAGAATACCATTTACCTTTCCCCTTTTACCCCTTGTATTTTATTATAATTACCCGACCTACATCAGGTCTGTCAAGACTAGGGTAACTTGAATGTATTTAACAGATAGCCTCCCCTAAGACATGTCTTAAAACTTAACCAATCTCTGACTATAGGCCTTTTCAATATTAGCCACTTGTACAAAGATAGCCACTATCAGAACTCATACTTAGTTTGAAAACATAGCCATAAAAGCTTTTGCACATATGAACTAAGTACACATAAGCACTCAAAGGTTCAGAAGAAACTAACATACAAATCAAATTGCAAATATAGCCAGATTCATGTTGTTTTGCACAAGTAACCCTAATCACGACTTAACTTCAAATTACTCAGAACTCAAAGTGAAAATTTGATAATGATTGAATTCCAACTAATTAAAACCCTAATCAAGATAGGATATACTGAACAATCACATAAAAATGGCTACTTAGCATATGATTTATGAGTAGCTAATATCATAACTTAAGAATACTTAGGCGATTTCAGGCACATATGAAAACATTCAAGGCTAATATGAACAGGTATGAATCAAGAGTTGGAACAGAGATAGAAAAATGCATAGGAACAAATTCAAGTTTTAAGCATGATAAGCACATAAGGAGACAAGTTCCATAATAAGTGAACATATAAAAGCACTGAACATGGTAAGGTACTTAGCTTTTAGGGCCTTTCTTTCTTCTTCCTTTTCTTTCTTTCTTTCTTCTTCCTTATTTTCTTCTTTTTCTCTTCGTTCTTTCATTTTTGATTTTTCCAGAGTTTCAGAGACACTTAGTCTCCTGGGTATCATATCTCCCAATCAGGGCCTTGGAGGTTTGATTTGAGTAGGATAGTGGTGTTTGGGGACTTGGGGTATAGTATTGAAGAAGTGTTGTTTTCGGGTGCTCACCGTAGTACGGTTTCGACGAGATTTTTCGAATATTAGAAGGGTTGGGGTGAGATTCGAGAGAAACCACCTTGATGGGGTTAAATATCGTCTAAAGGCGGTTGGATGGTGTTAAGATGGGGTACTGTTTCGTACTTTGGTGGTCGCTCGCTAGGTTTCCGGCAACCGGAATTTCAAGACTGGGGGGAACTAGAGAGTTTTTGGACGGGGTTAATAGGGTTAAGGGTTTTTGAAGGTGTGGAAGTGTGTTTTGGGGTTAGCCTGAGCCAGAGACAAAGGTCTGGGGCTGACCACCGGTGGTCTCCATGAGAGACGGGGGGAGGAGGAAGGAACTCATGGCGGCTAGGGTTTCGTAATTAAATGGGGGGGGGGTGTATGTAATGAAGAGACAGACGGGGAGGGTATTTATATATATATCAAAATGATATTGTTAATCCACATCCACTTGATTCAATCAGATTAATGGCCAGGATCATTTGGATCTTAAACACCGTCATTTATTTTAATGGGATGCTTCCTTTGGTCCGCTAGATTTAGTATTTGAATGGTTGAGATTGATTGTTTTAAACTACGTTGTTTCATTTAATTGGTTCACCAGCCTCGTCCGTTTGATTAAATGTAATGGACGACTGTGATTGATTCTTTCATACGTCGTCGTTTTATTGAAATGGCACCGCCTTACTTGGTCCGTTGATCATTTGTATCAACGGTCCAGATTTATTTATCTCAATGGCGTCGTTTGATTTAGAGGTCGGGCAGATCGGTCAAAATGACCTGGGCCTGGTCTGTATTTGCGCTGGATATATGTATTTCTTGTATATTTTGCCCAAACTAATATTATGTATTGTATTTTTTTTATTTTTGCTATTTTTGAATTGTATCGTATTTAACTCTTGTATTTTCTTTATGTATTTTGTATTTTTTCCTTTGTAGTTATTTTACACTAATGTATTTCCTTTATTTTCCCATTTCTGTATTTTTCCTTGATTTTTCGATTTTTTTTTGTCTTTTTGCTTAATTTTCCAATTTTCTAGTAATTGTTCTACAATTTTTGATATTTTCCTAATTAATTTCCTTTTTTGTATTTTCATTTAAAAATTATTTCAATTAACAAACACTGGTATTTCGCACACACAATTCAAAATAATTTGCAAACAAAAAAATATTTTTTGTATTTTTATATTTTTTCGAATTCAATTGTTTGGGGCAAAAATCACCTGCTCACAGCTGCCCCTATTTGCTTGGGAACATGAAGAGTTTCAGTGCAAAGACAAATGAGTAGTAATGTGACAACCCAAAGGGTCATCACTTGTTTTATTAATTATTTCGAGCTTTTGAGGTCTTGAAAACCTCATTTATAGTTGCCTCGATTTGCGTGCACAGTTCGGGCGCGAAGCTGGAAAATTTTTACGTTGAAATATGTGAAAAATTTGAAGAATTTTGATATTAATATTGATATGGTTGACTTTGGTCAACATTTTTGGTAAACGGACCCAGACCCGTGATTTGACGGTCTCAGAAAATCCGTAGCAAAATATGGAACTTGGGTGTATGCCCGGAATTGAAATCCGTGGTCTAGAACACCGGTAAATGAATTTTTCTGTTAAATTGTTTTCTGAAAATGTTTAAGGAAAATGAAACTGAAATTTGATTGAAAAGTGGAGATATCGGGCTCGTATTTTGGTTCCGTCGCCCGGTACAGGTCATATATGTTTATTAAGCACTTCCTGTAAAGTTTGGTTGAAAACGGACGTCGTTTGACGTGTTTCAGCCTTAAATTGGAAATTTTGAAAGTTATGAAATTTTGAAAGAATTGTTGAGTTTTTAGGCTCAATTCATTGATTTTGATGTTATTTTGGCGATTTGATCGCGCGAGCAATTTCGTATGATGTTTTTGAGTCAGTGTATACGACTGGTTTGAATCCCTGAGGGCTTGGGTGAGTTTCGGATAGGCATCGGGATGGTTTTGAACTTAGAAAATTGCAAAAAAATCTGCAGCAGGCATTTCTTCATCGCGTTCGCGATGCATTGGCCGCGTTCGCAAAGAACATTTCATTCCTTCATCGCGTTCGCGTCCTGTTGGTCGCGTTCGCGATGCCCAGCATTTTCCTTCATCGCGATCGCGGACTCCTTCTCGCATTCGCTCAGAGTAAATTGAACCAGCCATATTTTTCCTCTACGCGTTCGCGTGGCTTAGCCCGCATTCGCGTAGGCAAACCTGTAAGCCCCAGAATTTTCTTCTTCGCGTTCGCGACAAGACTCAAGCGAATGCGAAGTGTAACACTTTTTCTTCTTCGCGAAGTGTCGCGAACGCGATGAACAAACTTATGCCCAGTGAATTTAAGTCAGAAAACATAACAGAAACGGGATAAAACTCCCATTTTTGTTTAACTCTCTTCTCCACAGCTCCTTGGGCGATTTTTGAGAAATTCTTCATCAAACTTCTTAGGTAAGAGATTCTTAACTCGTTTTCTTCATTTTCCATCAATATTATTTGAATTCCTAAGCCTAAATAGGTGTAAATGGGTAGAAAAATTTAGAATTGAGTATAGTAAGGGTTTTCAAAGAATTTGAGATCTAGACCTCATTTTGGAGTCGAACTTAAGAACAAATTGTATATTTGAACTCATGGATGATTGGGTGAACTTATTTTGGTTCGAAACTTGAGTTTCGATTATGTGGGCCCGGGGTCGATTTTTACTATTCCGGGCAGAATGTTGTAAAAATCATATTTAGCTATATGAACTAGTTTGTTAAGTAAAATTGATGATATTAAATCAATTGTGTATAGATACGATTGGATTGGAGCCAAATTCGAAAGGAAAAGGCATTGCTACGGATTAAATCGTTCGTAAACTTTCGAGGTAAGTGTTTGTTCTATCCTAGCTTGAAGGAATAGGAATTTAGTTATGTATGAATTGTTGATTAAGAGTTATTGGTGTCATACCGGTAACAGAGATAAATTGTTGATTTATTATCAATTATTGGTTCAAAACCGGTAATTATAAATATTGCTGATGCAAAGATTATTGGTTAAATGCCGGTAATATATATATATATATATATATATATATATATATATATATATATATATATATATATATATATATATATATATATATATATATATATATATATATATATATTAATGAATTGGGATCGTGTGGCGCACCGACCACTTATATATTAGTGAATTGGGATTGTGTGGGGCGCCGACCACTTATGTATAAGAAATTGGATCGTGTGGCACGCCGACCACAAAGTGATTTAAATCTTGGCATTGGCCATAGTCACCGGTAGCCTATAGATACATTTGGGAGCGGGTGGTACGCGTACCACAAGGTATAACTTATTGTTATATTTGGGAGCGGGTGGTACGCCTACCACAAGATATGAAATGAAAAATGAATTGAGACATGAAAGTAAGTTTTCTTCCGTTGACTAGATTACTCTGGATATTATGAGTTATTGACAGTTATTTCAGAGCAGATTCTATCCTTATAAACGTTCGATAACGTTTACTGCTGTTGTATATGTATATATATTTCAACTGTACAGGTTTATGTGGGTGACTGGCCTTAGTCTCGTCACTACTTCACCGGGATAGGCCAGGCACTTACCAGCACATGGGGTCGGTTGTGCTGATACTACACTCTGCGCTCTTTTTGCGCAGATACAGGTTACGGACAGTAGCAACGGCAGTAGCACGATTGTGGATATTCCGACTACTGAGACTACGAGGTAGCCTTGCAGGCGTCTGCAGGACCCGTTGTCTCTTCTATCTATGTATTTCATTCAGTTATCTCATGTATTCGAGATAAACAACTTATATTTCTTTCAAACAATTGTGTATTATTGTTAGAAGTTCGTGAGTAGTGTGACACCAGTCTTGGGTAGTGTATCATGTTTGGGTTTCTGTATCATATTTGATAAAATTGACTAAGTCTTCCGCTAAGTTTAATTATTCCGCTGTAATTATATGTTTTTAATTTAAGTCTTAAGAAGAGTTTGGAACTAATGAAAATATAAGTAATAGTTGGCTTGCTTAGCTTCCACTAGTAGGCGCCATCATGACTCCCGATGGTGAGAAATCCGGGTCGTGACAAGTTGGTATCAGAGCACTAGGTTGCACAGGTCTCACAACTCACGAACAACCTTAGTAGAGTCTGAGGGATCGGTACGGAGATGTCTGTATTTATCCCCCAGAGGCTACAGAGTTAGGAAAATATTCCCTTTATTCTTTCCAGTCGTGCGATTTGATCTTTCAAATGTTAATTGAACTTTTACTCTGTTTTTCCGCAGATGGAAAGAACACGTGCATCCTCATCTACTGACCAGCAGCCCGAGGTCCCAGCAGCGGCAGCTCCCGCTAGGGGCAGAGGTCGAGGTCGAGGTCGTCCTAGAGGCCAAGGTAGGGGTAGAGCTCAGCCCCGAGCAGCAGCACAAGTGGTAGAACCTCAGGCTCATTTCGAGGAGGAGGTTCTAGTCCCAACAGCTCTAGTAGGCCCAGCTCAGGTCCCAGGAGGGTTTATGTTTTCACCGGATCTTCATGATGCCTTGGTCCGGATAGCAGGTTTTATGGACAATATCACTAAAGCAGGTTTATTACCAGTAGCACCAGCCATTCTCAGGCTGGAAGAGGTAATCAGACTCCTTCTACGCGCACTCCGGAGCCATTAATTCCCCAGGCTCAGGTTCCTGTGATTCAGCCAGTTGAGGCAGCTCAGCCTGTTATTGTGACTCAGGCTAATGATGGTGCAGCTATGTCCGCTGACGCATTATGGAGATTGGATAGGTTTACCAAGCTGTTCACTACCACATTCAGTGGCACTCCTGCAGAGGATCCACATGATTTCTTATATAGCTGCCACGAGGTTCTTTGTACTATGGGCATTATGGAGACTAATGGTGTGGACTTTGCTACTTTTTGATTATCTGGTTCTGCCAAGACTTGGTGGAGGGATTATTGTCTATCCAGGCCAGCGGGATCAACATCTTTGACTTGGGGGCAATTTGCAGAATTGTTCTTGGTAAAATTCCTTCTAGCAACTCAGCGAGAGGCTCTGCGCAGGCAATTTGAGTGTCTTCATCAGGGTTCTATGTCTGTCACACAGTACGAGACTAGGTTCGTGGACCTGGCTCATCATGCTATTATCATACTTCCCACAGATCGGGAAAGGGTGAGAAGGTTTATTGATAGCTTGAGTCAGCCAATTCGACTACACATGGCTTTGGGGGCAGGATTGAAATCACTTTTCAGGAGGCGGCTAATGCAGATCGCCGGATCGAGATGGCCCTGTCACAGGGAGAAGGACATGGATCAGATAAGAGATCTCGTAATTCGGGTAGATTCAGTGGTACCTCGTCTGGAGGCAGGAATTCTCATGATAGAGGACATCCTCCTAGGCCTTATCAGTCAGCTCTTCAGGTTTCTCACGATGCCTCTGGTGATCGTAATTCTCAGCCACGCTACTCTGATCAGCAGCCTATCAGTGCACCACCACTTCGCTATTTTCAGCAGCCGAGGGCTTATTTTACGTGCGATGATCTTAGGCACATTGCAAAGTATTGCCCTCGAGCTTCTGACAGATCTCAGTAGCAGGGTTCTCGTGCCATAGTTCAGGCCCTAGTTCCCCCACAGCCTGCCCGACCAGCTAGAGGCGGAGGGAGAGGACATAGAGGTGGAGGTAGAGGTCATAGAGGTGGAGCTTAGACCGATAGAGGTAGAGACCAGCCAACATCTGATCGTCCTAGAGATACTGCTAAGGGTGGTAGGGCACAGCCCTGATGTTATGCACTTCCCGCCAGACCAGAGGCTGAGTCTTTTGATGCCGTCATTACAGGTATTATTTTGCTTTGTAATAGAAAGGCATCAACATTGTTTGACCCTAGGTCTACATATTCGTACGTGTCCTCCTATTTTGCTCCGTACTTGATTCAGCCTAGTGATCCACTAGGTGTTCCTGTTCATATGTCTACACTAGTAGGCGATTCTATTGTGGTTGATCGAGTTCATCGGTCATGTATTATAGTAATTGAGGGTCTCGAGACCCGTGATGATTTATTGCTCCTAAATATGGTGGACTTTGATATTATATTAGGCATGGACTGGCTATCTCCATATCATGCTATTTTTGATTGCCATGACAAGACTGTGACTTTAGCTCTGCCGAATTTGCCTCATAAAGAGTGGAAAGGAATTTCAGGTCATACTAGTCGCAATTTTATTTCTTATGTTAAGGCTTAGCGTATGTTTGGGAAGGGATGCTTGGCTTATTTGGCCTATGTCCGAGATTCTAGTGCTGAGGTTCCTTCTATTGACTCTGTGCCTGTGGCTCATGAATTTCCTGAAGTATTTCCTTCAAACTTGCCAGGTATGCCGCCCGATAGGGACATTGATTTTTGCATTGATTTGGCTCCGGGCACTCAGCCCATTTCCATCCCCCCATACCGTATGGCTCCGCCATAGTTAAAAGAATTGAAGGAACATTTGCAGGATTTACTTGAAAAGGGTTTCATTAGACCCAGTGTTTCGTCGTGGGGTGCACCAATATTATTTGTAAAGAAGAAAGATGGTTCGATGAGAATGTGCATTGACTATCGACAGTTAAACAAGGTGACTATCAAAAATAAATATACACTTCCGTGACTTGATGATTTATTTGACCAGCTTCAGGGTGCCAAGGTATTTTCGAAGATAGATTTGAGTTCTGGCTATCATCAACTGAAGATTAGGGCATTTGATGTCCCTAAGACAGCGTTCTGCACTCGGTATGGACATTATGAATTTCTGGTCATGTCTTTTGGGTTGACAAATGCCCCAACAGCTTTTATGGAATTGATGAATTGGGTGTTTCGGCCTTATTTAGACTTGTTTGTAATAGTCTTCATTGATGACATATTAATATATTCCCGCAGTCAGGAGGAGCATGCGCAACATCTCAGAGTGGCCTTGCAGACTCTGAGAGATAGCCAACTACATGCAAAATTTTCAAAGTGTGAATTTTGGCTAAGTTCGGTTGCATTCTTGGGTCATATTATGACGGCAGCAGGTATTCAGGTTGATCCGAAGAAGATTGAGGCAGTCAAGAACTAGCCTAGACCGACATCAGCCACAGATATTCGGAGTTTCTTGGGATTAGCGGGTTATTATCGCCGATTCGTAGAGGGATTTTCATCTATTGCAACCCCACTGACCAGATTGACCCAGAAAGGTGTTCAATTTGAATGGTCCGATGAATGTGAGGCGAGCTTTCAAAAGCTCAAGACAGCCTTGACCACAACACCGGTATTGGTTTTACCCACAGGTACGGGACCTTATACTGTTTATTGTGATGCTTCTCGTATTGGGCTTGGTGCAGTGTTAATGCAGGATGGCAAGGTTATTGCCTATGCTTCGAGGCAGTTGAAGATTCATGAAAAGAACTATCCAATGCATGATCTAGAATTAGCGGCGATTATTCACGCATTAAAGATCTCGAGGCATTATTTGTATGGTGTAGCATGTGAAGTATACACCAATCATAAGAGTCTTCAGTATTTTTTTAAGCAGAAAGAGTTGAATTTGAGGCAGAGAAGGTGGCTAGAATTGCTAAAAGATTATGATTTCATCATTTTATATCATCCGGGAAAAGCAAACGTGGTGGTCGACGCTTTGTGTAGGAAGTCAGCCAGTATGGGCAGTCTTGCTTATATTCCAGTCAATCAGAGACCAGTTGCTTTGGATGTTCAGTCCTTGGCCAACCGATTTGTGAGGTTGGATATTTTTGAGCCTAGTCGAGTACTAGCTTGCACGATCGCTCGCTTTTCATTATTGGAGCATATCCACAATCAACAATATAATGATTCTTATTTATGTGACCTTAGAGATACGGTTCAGCGAGGATGTGCTAAATAGGTCACCTTAGATGCTGATGGGATCCTAAGGATGCAAGGGCGCATTTGTGTGCCAAATGTTGATGGGTTTAGAGAATTGATTCTAGAAGAAGCTCACAGTTCGCGGTATTCTATTCATCCAGGTGCAGCAAAAATGTATCAAGATTTGTGTCAACATTATTGGTGGCGTAGAATGAAAAAGGATATTGTGGCATATGTGGCAAGGTGTCTTAATTGTCAGCAGGTTAAGTATAAACATCAGAGACCTGGCGGTTTATTTCAGAGAATTGAACTTCCTGAATGGAAGTGGGAGCGAATCACAATGGATTTCGTTTCTGGACTTCCGAAGACTCGGAAGAAGTTTGATGCTGTTTGGGTGATTGTTGATAGGCTGACCAAGTCACCTCATTTTGTTCCTATTGCCACTACCTATTCATCCGAAAGGATAGCTGGGATTTATATCAGGGAGATCGTTCGCCTTCATGGCGTGCCAATCTCTATTATTTCAGATCGAGGTGCACAGTTTACCTCACATTTCTGGAAGGCGGTTCAATGAGAGTTGGGCTCGCAAGTTCAGCTAAGTACAGCCTTTCATCCCCAGACGGATGGTCAGTCCGAGAGGACTATTCAGATACTGGAAGATATGCTTCGGGTGTGTGTTATTGATTTTGGAGGTTCGTGGGATCAATTCCTGCCTTTGGCAGAGTTTGCTTATAATAATAGTTATCAATCGAGCATCCAGATGGCTCCTTATGAAGCATTGTATGGTAGGCGGTGTCGTTCTCCAGTTGGATGGTTGAACCGGGAGAAGCTCGGTTATTGGGCACGGATTTAGTTCGGGAGGCCTTAGATAAGGTCAAGATTATTCAAGATAGGCTTCGCACGGCTCAATCCAGGCAAAAGAGCTATGCAGATCGCAAGGTTCGAGATATAGCTTTCATGATTGGGGAGCGAGTATTGCTCCGAGTGTTGCCTATGAAGGGCGTGATGAGATTTGGAAAGAAGGGCAAACTAAGCCCTAGGTTTATTGACCCATTCGAGATGCTTGATCGTGTGGGAGAGGTGGCATATAAACTTGCTTTTCCACCTAGCTTATCAGCTGTGCATCCAGTGTTTCATGTATCCATGCTTCGAAAATATCACGGTGATCCATCGCACGTGTTAGATTTCAGCACTGTCCAATTGGACAAAAATTTGTCCTATGAGGTAGCTATTCTAGATCGGCAGGTTCGACAGTTGAGGTTGAAGAGTTTTCCTTCTGTGCGAGTTCAGTGGAGGGGTCAGCCTCCTGAGGCATTGACCTGGGAGTCCGAGTCTGACATGCGGAGCCGATATCCTCATCTATTCCTTGACTCAGGTACTTCTTTCTTTTATCCGTTCGAGGACGGACGGTTGTTTTAGAGGTGGATAATGTGACGACCCAAAGGGTCATCACTTGTTTTATTAATCATTTCGAGCTTCTGAGGTCTTGAAAACCTCATTTACAGTTGCCTCGATTTGCATGCACAATTGGGGCGCGAAGCAGGAAAATTTTTATGTTGAAATATGTTAAAAATTTGAAGAATTTTGATATTAATATTGATATGGTTGACTTTGGTCAACATTTTTGGTAAACGGACCCGGACCCGTGATTTGACGGTTTCAGAAAATCCGTAGAAAAATATGGAACTTTGGCGTATGCCCGGAATTGAAATCCGAGATCTAGAACCCCGGTAAAAGAATTTTTCTGTTAAATTGTTTTCTGAAAATGTTTAAGGAAAATGAAAATGAAATTTGATTGAAAAGTGGTGATATCGGGCTGGTATTTTGGTTCTGACACCCAGTACAGCTCATATATGTTGGTTAAGCGCTTTCTGTAAAGTTTGGTTGAAAGCGGACGTCGTTTAACGTGTTTCGACCTTAAATTGGAAATTTTGAAAGTTATGAAATTTTGAAAGAATTCTTGAGTTTTTAGGCTCAATTCATTGATTTTGATGATATTTTGGCGATTTGATCGCGCGAGCAAGTTCGTATGATGTTTTTGAGTCAGTGTATATGACTGGTTTGAATCCCCGAGGGCTCGGGTGAGTTTTGTTTAGGCATCGGGATGGTTTTGAACTTAGAAAATTGCAGAAAAATCTGCAGCAGGCATTTCTTCATCGCGTTCGCAAAGAACATTTCATTCCTTCATCGCGTTCGCGTCCTGTTGGTCGCGTTCGCGATGCCCAGCATTCTCCTTCATCGCGATCGCGGACTCCTTCTCGCGTTCGCGCAGAGTAAATTGAACCAACCATATTTTTCCTCTACGCGTTCGCGTGGCTTAGCCCGCGTTCGCGTAGGCCAACCTGTAAGCCCCAGACTTTTCTTCTTCGCGTTCACGACAAGCCCTACGCGAACGCGATGTGTAACACTTCTTCTTCATCACGAAAGCGACCGGGGTGTCGCGAACGCGATGAACAAACTTATGCCCAGTGAATTTAAGTCAGAAAACAGAACAGAAACGGGATAAAAATCCCATTTCTGTTCAACTCTCTTCTCAACAGCTCCTTGGGCGATTTTTGAGAAATTCTTCATCAAACTTCTTGGGTAAGTGATTCTTAACTCGTTTTCTTCATTTCCATCAATATTATTTGAATTCCTAAGCCTAAATAGGTGTAAATGGGTAGAAAATTTTAGAATTGAGTATAGTAAGGGTTTTCAAAGAATTTGCGATCTTGACCTCGTTTTGGAGTCGAACTTAAGAACAAATTGTATATTTGAACTCATGGATTATTGGGTGAACTTATTTTGGTTCGAAACTTGAGTTTCGATTATGTGGGCCCGAGGTCAATTTTTACTATTCCGGGCAGAATGTTGTAAAAATCATATTTAGCTATATGAACTAGTTTGTTAAGTAGAATTGATGATATCAAATCGATTGTGTATAGATACGATTGGATTGGAGCCAAATTCGAAAGGAAAAGGCATTGCTCCGGATTAAATTGTTCGTAAACTTTCGAGGTAAGTGTTTGTTCTATCCTAGCTTGAAGGAATAGGAATTTAGTTATGTATGAATTGTTGATTAAGAGTTATTGGTGTCATATCGGTAACGGAGATAAATTGTTGATTTATTATCAATTATTGGTTCAAAACCGGTAATTATAAATATCGTTAATGTAAAGATTATTGGTTAAATGTCGGTATATATATATATATATATATATATATATATATATATATATATATATATATATATATATATATATTAATGAATTGGGATCATGTGGCGCGCCGACCACTTATATATTAATGAATTGGGATTGTGTGGCGCGCCGACCACTTATATATAAGAAATGGGATCGTGTGGCACGCCGACCACAAAGTGATTTAAATCTTGCATTGGCCATAGTCGCCGGTAGCCTATTGATACATTTGGGAGCCGGTGGTACGCCTACCACAAGGTATAACTTATTGTTACATTTGGGAGCGGGTGGTACGCCTACCACAAGATATGAAATGAAAAATGAATTGAGACATGAAAGTAAGTTTTGTTCCGTTGACTAGATTACTCTGGATATTATGAGTTATTGACTGTTATTTCAGAACAGATTCTTTCCTTATAAATGTTCGATAACGTTTACTGCTGTTGTATCTGTATATATATTTCAATTGTACAGGTTTATGTGAGTGACTGGCCTTAGTCTCGTCACTGCTTCGCTGGGATAGGCCAGGCACTTACCAGCACATGGGGTCGGTTATGCTGATACTACACTCTGCGCTCTTTTTACGCAGATACAGGTTACGGACAGCAGCAGCGGTAGTAGCACGATTATGGATATTCCGACTACTGAGACTACGAGGTAGCCTTGCAAGCGTCCGCAGGACCCATTGTCTCTTCTATCTATGTATTTCATTCTGTTATCTCATGTATTCGAGATAAACAACTTATATTTCTTTCAAACAATTGTGTGTATTATTCTTAGAGGTTCGTGATTATTGTGACACCAGTCTTGGGTAGTGTATCATGTTTGGGTTTCTGTATCATATTTGATAAAATTGACTAAGTCTTCTACTAAGTTTAATTATTCTGTTGTAATTATATGTTTTTAATTTAAAGTCTTAAGAAGAGTTTGGAACTAATGAAAATGTAAGTAATAGTTGGCTTTCCTAGCTTCCACTAGTAGGCGCCATCATGACTCCCGATGGTGGGAAATCCGGGTCGTGACAAGTAATGAGGGATTTTTACCCATTCGCATATTCCGTATGAAGCATTTTTGAAAAGTTTTGACCGCACCCTACTTCAAAGGTTGCTTACATATCCTAGGCTAGACAGGAATCAGGTCAGTGTAGTTCAGGAATGTATGGTAGTTTGAAACTACCAGGGAAACTGTGATTTCACTGCTGTTGTTGTTACTATTGTTACTGCTGACCGACTCCTTATTACACCGGGGTAAGAACATAAAGAAGCTATCCTAAGCTATGGTCTATGAATTACAAAAAAGTCCTATCTATGTATTGCGTCTTGTGTTGCCTTGATCATTCATCTTGCATGTTGCTCTTTATTTGCATCCTCCATTCTCCGATAAATCTTTTGCTTGTGACTTGTTTCAAACATATTTCTTTATTCCGCTTGTATAACTCCAAAATGCATTTTTTCGTTCTCCGGGTTGGTACCTGCTTATTGCAAACAACAAAGAAAACTTTTTCATCTGCCCCAGTATGAGGCTTTCAATATATCATGATGTTACTTGTTAGAAAAGAAAAAAAATTATTTTGCAGAAAGTATTCCCTTGTTATACAGGTGGGCGCCTGAACAAAAATTAAAATGCAGAAAATATTCCCTTGTAATCCAGGTGGGCGCCTGAACAGAAATTAAAAATGCTGAAAATATTCCCTTGTTATACAGGTGGGCGCCTGATGCAGAAATTAAAAATACAGAAAGTATTCCCTTGTTATCCAGGTGGGCGCCTGATGCAGAAATTTAAAATGCTGAAAATATTCACGTGTTATCCAGGTGGGCGCCTGATGCAGAAATTAAAAATGTAGAAAAGTATTCCCTTGTTATCCAGGTGGGCGCCTGAACAGAAATTAAAATACAGAAAATATTCCTCTGTTATACAGGTGGGCACCTGAACATAAATTAAAAATGCTGAAATATTCCCTTGTTATCTAGGTGGGTGCCAGATGCAGAAATGAAAGTGCAGAAAAGGTGGGTGCCTGATGCAAAAATTAAAAATGTAGAAAATATTCCCTTGTTATCCAGGTGGGTGCCTGATGCAGAAATTCAAAACGCAGAAATTAAAAACGCAGAAAATATTCTCTTGTTATCCAGGTGGGCGCCTAATGCTGAAATTAAAAATGCAGAAAAATATTCCTTTGTTATCTAGGTGGACGCCTGATGCAGAAATTAAAAATGCAGAAAATATTCCCTTGTTATCCATGCGGGCGCCTGATGCAGAAATTAAAAATGTAGAAAATATTCCCTTGTTATCTAGGTGGGCGCCTGATGTAGAAATTCAAAATGCAGAAAAATATTCCCTTGTTATCCAGGTTGGCGCCTGATGCAGAAATTAAAAATGCAGAAAATATTCCCTTGTTATCCAGGTGGTTGCCTGATGTAGAAATTAAAATAATATTATCTTGTTATCCAGGTGGGTGCCTGATGCAAAAATTAAAAATATAGAAAAATATTCCCCTGTTATCCAGGTGGGCGCCTGAACAGAAATTGAAAATGCAGAAAATATTCCCTTGTTATGTAGGTGGGCACCTGATGCAGAAATTAAAAATGCAGAAGATATTCCCTCAGTTTGAAAACTGGGTGTAACTTTAAAAAAAGGTAATACCTCCCTCGTTGTTCGGGTAGATTCCTGATTATTGATTATTCCATCAAGTATTCCCTTGTTATCTAGGTGGGCGCCTGATGCAGAATTTAAAATGCAGAAAATATTCCCTTGTTATACAGATGGGCGCCTGATGCAAAATTTAAAATGCAGAAAATATTCCCATGTTATCCAGGTGGGAGCCTGATGCAGATATTAAAATGCCGAAAAGTATTCCCTCAGTTTAATAACTGGGTGTAACTTTGAAAAATAAAAGATGATACCTCCCTCGTTGTTCGGGTAAGTTCCTGATTATTGCGTTCTCCATCGTGGATTCTCTCCTTTATTGCAGCTTCTTTTTGATTGTTTTCTCCCACATTGGTCACATTTATTTTAAAGCGATTAGTAAGAATTTGAATCTTTTGTCCCTGTCTTAATCGATGAACAATATATTAGTTATAAAATGATGGTTAGCAACTGGCGTTGTTGCTGGCCTTGCTTCCACCGTTTGTCTCATCTTGCTTTGTACTGCTGTGCTGTATTTTCCTGATCGTCTTCCCAATTCTTCCTTGTGATTCCCTTTTGTTTTTCTCTTTTTGTTTCTTTTCTCTTTTATTCCCTTTGGCTATGTGATTGCCTCGTATTATTTTGTTTTCTCTTTTCCTTTGAAGGACCCAGTATTATTATGCCATTCATCATGAGAAGCTGGTAGTTAGCTTTCAACTGGCAACTGGTTTTGAACAAGTAAATGAAATGCAATGACCCTGAATTTAAGATAGGGATATTTTTAAGTGAAAGACAGAACTTATCTGAGTATGAAGGCTGATTCCTTTGACCATGCCATGCATTTGAATATCCGACCCCGTCTGTCCAATCAAATCGTTGCTAACTTAATTTCTCCTTTCCATCAACCCAAACCTTTCTTATCTTGCCATCTTCCTTTCATCGGGTCATTCCTTACTTTCGCCTCATGGTGCCCGTGAGGGTTTTTACCAATAAGACTCTCTCATTTTTACTTCTCTCAACTCACATTCGCCTTATGGTGCCCGTGAGGGTTTTTACCAATAAGACTCTCTCATTTTTATTTTTCTCAACTCACATTCGTCTTATGGTGCCCGTGAGGGTTTTCACCAATAAGACTCTCTTATTTTTATTTTCTATATTTTTTATATTTATTCCATCTTCAACATCCCGAGTATTGTCCATGATGTGTTTCTCTTTCTTTCCATTGCATTGTCATTTTATTGAAATTAATCAGAAGGTCTTTCTTTGGACCGTAATATGGCTTTTGGATGGGTTTAGAAAGAAGGGTATAAAGGCTCAAAATTTAAACGTGAGTTCAAAATAATTACAACTCTCGGAATTAAAAAACATAACTTCTTCCCCAATTTTAATTTTTGGGGAATCTTTGGTTTATTTCTGTCGTGACTGAACCTCATTGAGGCTGCCTACGTACCCTTTCGGGATCAAGTCAGACGTAGTTCATACCCTAAGGTTTCTTCGTCATTTGACCTTTTCCCGATTTTCTTCTTTTGTATATATTTTTCTTCTTTTTTTTCATATCTTTTTTTTCTTTTTCTTTTTCAAAATTTTCCTTTTCTTTTTTTTTCAATCTTATTTTTTCTTTTCTTTTCATTTCATCATTCATTTCGACTTCATCATTGATTCCGAGAGAGGGGTATGAAAGAATAATACAGTAAGGCTCAAAAGGGGTAGCAATAGGTAAAGTGTTTGGAAAGAGAAATAAAATGCTTTCATCATTTCAATCTCAAAATTATGACAAATACAATTGTATACATGAAAGGAATCGTACATAATATCTCTTGACTGTGTCAGAGTTGATAACAGTCTCTACACATTTCCCTTCCACATTTGTTAGATATAGAGCTCCATTGGACAATACCCGAGATACCATAAACGGCCCTTGCCAATTAGTCGCAAACTTTCCTTTTGCTTCGGCCTAGTGTGGTAAAATACGTCTTGACACCAATTGTCCAACCTTGAATTTCCGTGGACGTACTTTCTGGTTATATGCTCTGGCCATCCTGCGCTGGTACAACTGTCCGTGACATATTGCTGCTATTCTTTTCTCATCAATCAGGTTTAATTGCTCTAACCGGGCTTTTACCCATTCATCATCATCAATTTCAACCTCAGCTATAATCCAGAGAGAAGGTATTTCAATCTCTGCAGGTATTACTGCTTCTGTTCCATACACCAATGAGTAAGGGGTTGCACCAATTGAAGTACGCACAGTAGTACGATAACCCATTAAAGCAAATGGTAATTATTTATACCACTGTCTCGACTCCTCTACCATTTTTTGGAGAATCTTCTTAATATTCTTATTTGCAGCTTCAACAGCTCCGTTTGCTTTAGGCCGATAAGGTGTAGAATTGCGGTGCAAGATTTTGAACTTCTGACATGCCTCTGCCATGAGATGACTGTTACGATTGGCTCCGTTGTTCGTGATAATCACCTTGGGAATTCTGAAGCGGTAAATGATATTCATATGTACGAAATCCACTACAGCCTTCTTTGTTACTGCTTTAAATGTCTTCGCCTCCACCCATTTAGTAAAATAATCAATGGCTACAGGATAAACCTGTGCCCGTTAGATGCTGCAGGTTCTATTGGACCGATGACATCCATGCCCCAGGAGACAAAAGGCCATGGTGCTGACATTGAATGCAACTCATAGGGTGGGGAATGAATCAAGTCCCCATGTATCTGGCATTGATGGCATTTACGCACATATCTAATGCAATCTCGCTCCATTGTGAGCTTATAGTATCTAGCCCTTAATATTTTCTTGGCCAAAACATATCAACTCATATGAGGTCCACAAGTTCCCGCATGTATTTCAGCCATGATTGTAGTGGCTTTCTATGCATCTATGCATCTCATTAAACCCAAATCCGGGGTTCTCTTGTATACAATCCCTCCGCTAAAGAAAAATCCACTTGCTAGTCGCATTGTAGCACTTTTTTGATCTCATGTGGCTTGCGCTAGGTACACTCCCATCCTCAAATATTCTTTAATATCATGGAACCATGGTTCACCATCAAGTTCCTCTTCTACTGTGAAACAATAAGCTTTTTGATCACGAACTTATATTTGCAGTGGATCTATATAAGCTTTGTCCGGACGGTGCAACATGGACGACAATGTAGCCAGGGCATTTGCAACTTCATTGTGCATTCTTGGGATAAGTTTGAACTCTATGGATTGAAACCTCTGAGATAGTTCATGTAGACACTATCGGTATGGTATCAGTTTCAGATCCCTTGTCTCCCATTCTCCCTGAATTTGATGTATCAAGAGATCCGAGTCACCCATGACCAAAATCTATTGAACACCCATGTCTATTTCCATTCTTAATCCCAGTATACATGCTTCATACTCGGCCATGTTATTAGTATAGAAAAATCGGAGCTGAGCGGTAACAGGATAATGCTGACCCGTTTCTGAGATAAGCACTGCTCCAATTTCAACCCCTTTGCTATTGGCAGCCCCATCAAAGTATAGTTTCTAGCCCAGCTTCTCTTCTTGTTTGAATTCTTCAATATTCATTGTCTCCTCATCAGGAAAGTATGTCTTCAGCGGTTCATACTCATCATCAACTGGATTTTCTGCCAAATGATCCGCGACTGCTTGTGCCTTCATTGTAGTGCGGGTTACATAAAAAATATCAAACTCTGTAAGTAGAATTTGCCATTTAGTGAGCCTTCCTGTGGGCATAGGTTTCAGGAAGATGTACTTCAGTGGATCCAACCGAGATATAAGATAAGTGGTATAAGCCGACAAATAATGTTTCAACTTCTGTGCAACCCATGTTAAAGCACAACATGTTCTTTCCAGTTGAGTGTATTTTACCTTGTAAGATGTAAATTTCTTATTGAGATAGTATATTGCTTGTTCTTTCTTCCCTGTTTCATCATGATGCCCCAGTACACAACCAAAAGAATTATCCAATACGGTCAGATAAAGGATCAAGGGCCTTCCAGGTTCTGGAGGAACCAACACAGGAGGATTGGCCAGATATTCCTTGATTTTGTAAAATGCATCTTGACATTCCTCAGTCTAATTCACCGCAACATCCTTCTTCAGTAATTTGAAAATGGGCTCACCGGCTGATCTCAGCTGAGCGATAAATCTACAAATATAATTCAACTTGCCCAACAAACTCATCACCTCTTTCTTGTTCTTTGGTGGATGCAAGTTCTGAATTTTCTTTATCTTTGACGGGTCTAGTTCAATACCAAGATGGCTTACGACGAACCCTAGTAACTTTTCTGATTGTACTCCAAAAGCACATTTTGCTAGATTGAGCTTAAGATTGTATCTTCGAAGCCTCTAGAAAAACTTCCTCAAGTCTTTGACATGATCACACTGCTTTTTGGATTTGATAATAACATCATCCACATACACCTCAATCTCTCGATGTATCATGTCATGAAACATAGTGGTCATTGCTCTCATATATGTAGCTCCAGCATTCTTCAACTCAAACGGCATTACTCTGTAGCAATATATTCCCCACAGCATGATAAAGGCCATCTTTTCTACATCTTCTTCGTCCATCAAGATATGATGATAACCCGCATAACAAACCACAAAAGAACCAATCTCATGTTTGGCACAATTGTCAATCAATATGTGGATGTTTGGCAATGGAAAATCATCCTTTGGACTAGCTTTATTGAGGTCTCGATAATCAACACACACTTGGGTCTTTTCGTCTTTCTTTGGAACAGGTACAACATTGGCTAACCAGGTGGGATACTTGGTGACCCGTATGACCTTTGCCTCAAACTGCTTATTGACTTCTTCTTTTATTTTAACACTGATATCCGTTTTGAACTTTCTTAACTTTTGCTTAACCGGCCGGCATTCTGGATAAGTGGGCAACTTATGTACCACCAAGTCAGTACTGAGCCCGGGCATGTCATCAGAAGACCAAGCAAATATGTCCTTGTACTCATGTAATAACCTGATCAAATCCTCTTTGAGTGAATCCTCTAAGTGCACACTAACCTTTGTTTCCCGAATATTCTCCTCATTTCCCAAATTAATAGACTCCATCTCATTTAAGTTTGGTTTGGGTTTCTCTTTATAATGGGTCAAATCCTTACTAATTTCTTCCAATACTTCCTCATCCTCATATTCCACTTCATATTCATTTTCAATTTCTTGTATAACTATCCGATTATCAAGACTGGACCGGGAATCCTTCATGTATGACACATCATTGAAATCAACAAAAACTGGACTATACAAGAAAAGAAAATAAAATAAGCCTAAAAATAGAGGAAGAAAGAAATTGCATCTAATTAAACTTTGAAAGGTAACAAGGTTTGGATACATTTACTAGACGGAACATAGGATTACAATTTTTGAAACAAGACAGTTTTGGGGATGGAATATAAAAGCTAATTACCACACCTCCCTCCTAATTGGAAGAGGAGTAGCTTCCCAGTTATTTAGCCTGATCTGGGGTCCAACAAATTGAACATCCATCTTGCTTGTTCCCTCGGCTGCCTCTATCATATTTACGTCTTTAAACAACCTCTCGAACCTTGCTAATAGTTCTTCATCTGGCCTTATCTTTGCATGGCCCGGCATGACAGTTGTCGAACGTCTTTGTGTACCAGACTTGACGAAGGAGTAGGACAGTTTTGGGATAGGTTTGGAGAGGGTCCACCCTTTCTTTTTCATTCTTTTGGCTCTCTGTATATTGGCGATGGTTGGCTTGAACCCCAAGCCTAAAGTATTAGTGCTACCCTAAAGATGAACTGGTTGTGTTATACCCTACAAAGCAACTCCTAGACCTTTTCCCGGAGAGAAACCACTCTTTATCATTTCCTTGGCAACCATGACCACTGCAGGGGTTACTTTGGGTACTGGGATGCTTTCTCCTTCAGATATTTTGTTCACAGTCATGGTGTCCATCACTTGGTACACCCAAGGACCTTTGTCTCCTCTGAGTTCTTCGAATGGCATGATGGCATTAAACATATTATCCTCACCGTACACTACTATCTCTTGCTGATCCCATTCAACCTTCACCATTTGATGTAGTGAAGAAGACACCGCTTTTGCAGCGTGGATTCATGGATGTCCTAACAGGAGGCTATAGGACACAGCAACGTCTAACACTTGAAACTCCATGGTGAATTCCACCAGTCCGATGGCGAGTTCTAGTATGATATCTCCCATGGTGTTCTTTCCACCTCCGTTGAAGAAGACACCGCTTTTGCAGCGTGGATTCATGGATGTCCTAACAGGAGGCTATAGGACACAGCAACGTCTAACACTTGAAACTCCATGGTGAATTCCACCAGTCCGATGGCGAGTTCTAGTATGATATCTCCCATGGTGTTCTTTCCACCTCCGTTGAACCCCCTCACACATATGTTGTTTCTGTGGATCCTTTCGTGATCGACTTTTATTTTTCCCAGAGTAGACAAAGGAAAAATATTAGCACTTGACCCATTATCGACCAAGACACGAGTCACTACTGATTCCTCATAATTTACTGTGAGGTATAACATCTTATTGTGCTCTGTCCCCTCTAGTGGTAGCTCATCATCTGAGAATGTTATCCTACTCGCCTGAAAAATTTTGTTTGTGATCTTCTCCAAATGACACACCATGATATTTTCTAGTACATGAGCTTCATTAACGCCCTTCGGTGTTCATCGGAATGAATCACCAGAGATAACAAAGATATTTGAGATGTTGTCTTCCTCAATTGCTCAACTATGAAGTAATATTGAGCTTTCATTTTCTTTAGGAACTCCTCAGCTTCCTCCTCGGTTACTGCTTTCTTCACATGAGCTAGATTTTCTTTCACAACTTTCGCCTTCTTCAAATCGTCAGGAGCAAAACATTGCCCAGACCGGCTCAAACCATGAGTTTCGCAGATTTCCCCATTGACTTCTTTCCCTTTGTACATGACAGTTACCTTGTCATAATTCAAAGGTACAACTTTGATGTTCACAATCGGCATCTGAATGACTGGCTTGATAACAATTGGTTCTATATATGCCCCTTTCATAGTTAATATTGGTTTTACCCCAGGTAATATCACTTTTACTGGCTCAGGCTCAATCATCACTGCTGGCTGTTTTACAGGTGGCTCGACTGACACATTCCCACTCCTAACTTTCTCCTCTGGCTTGTTGTTCTCTTTGATTGTCATCACAGTCTGAGAGGGTTTTTTGCAGCTTTCTCCCTTTACTAGCTCTATCATTTGTGTTTCATAATGTACCGGCAAAGGATTTTGCGTTATGTTGGGAGTCTCGGGTGCTTGCACCTCAATTCTTCTAAAGTCAATAAGTTATTGTATCGCAGACTTTAGGTGCCAACATTTCTCCGTGTCATGTCCCGATGCCCCAAAACAATATTCACAATGGATGGATTGATCTAAGTTTCTCGGTGGAGGGTGAGGAATTTTAGGCTCTATAGGACTCAGCATCCCTAATTGTCTCAGTCGGTGGAAGAGGCTGGTATATGATTCTCCCAGAGGATTCAATGTTTTCTTTCTCTAAGCCCTGTCGCTTTTCACTTCAGGGTCGGGACGAAAACTTGTTCGGTTAGGATTTCTGTAGGTTTTTGGTGGTGGGTAGGTATTTTGGGCATGGTAGACATTTTTAGGAGCTGGGGCTCGCCATAAAGAAGGAGGCGGTGGGTAATATTGGGCATGCTAGACATAGAATTGAGGACCATTCGGAGGATAATATTGTTGAGATGAGTTATACGGTGTTGGTGGGTATGGTTGATATGGGAGAGGCTGATTATGATATGGGTTGGGGCCCCAGGACCAGGACCTTCCCTCTATAACTGCCACTTCTTCTTTCTTTTTCTTCCTAATTGATCCTCCCGTCCCCGTCTAAATTGCTTGATTTGTAGCCTTGATGGCTGAATAACTCATGATATTATTTGTTTTCAAACCTTCTTCCACAAAACTTCCCATCTTATGTACCTCATTAAAGGTCTTTCCGATCACAGACACCAGATGCCCGTAGTATGCCTGCTCCAAAGCTTGTAAGAAACAATCTACCATTTGTCCTTCTTTCATTGGTTGATCCACACAGGCCGCCTGTTCCCTCCACCTGAAACCGTACTCCCGAAAACTCTCTCCGGGCTTCTTTGCCATTTTGGTTAATGACAGTTTATCAGGGATAATTTCCAGATTATATTGAAAATGGTTCACAAATTATTGAGCCAAATCTTCCCAAATGAACCATTGAGTATGTTCTTGACGTGTGTACCATTCCAATCCTGAGCCACTACGGCTTTGGATGAAGTAGGCCATAAGTAGTTCATCCTTTCCCCCAGCTCCATGCATTTTGCTGCAATATCCTCTCAGATGGGGCACTAGATCACCATGGCCATCATACATGTCACATTTTGGCAATTTAAACCCAACGGGTAGCTGTACCTCAGGGAACAAACACAAGTCTTTGTATGCCACACTAACTTGGCCTCCCAGACCCTACATATTACAAAATGACTATTCAAGGCTCTTCATTTTCCTGGCCATCACCTCTTGTTCACGGTTTCTAGCAGGTTTCTCCTCCTCCGCCATATCGATAAGTGGGGTGTAAGAATCATGTTGTCTTAAAGTGGGTTCTGGAGGGTAGTAATGATTATCCTGGATATGAAATACAAGCTCACTAGATGATTTATGTAAATTGGCTGGTGGTGGTGCCAAATACACGGGAGCGGCCTGAGGTGGTGGTGGTGGAGCTTATTTAGGAAGTGAGGGCGGTACTTGTGATGTAGCGGCGTAATAGTGTGGGTAAGTAGGGTATGTAGAAGATGCGTTCATGGTGGGCGGATCTTAGTTCGGGTTTGATGGAGGAATATATGTGGGGTTGGCTAGGTAAGTAGGTAAGGGTTTTCCCCTCGACCAAGCCTGATACATTTTCGACATCTGCTATTTAAGCTTATACACTTATTCCTTCATGCTATTCACATCTATTATTTCCTCCTCCTGCACGGGATCTATGATCGTCGGCTCTATTTCTTGGGTCACTGCTTTTCTCATGCTTTTAGAACGAGTGTTGTAGTTGTGATGTGCCAGAATGCCAGTTGCTAACAGTTTTATCTGATACTCATCAAAGACAAAAACTTGTTAATAGTTAGATCATAATCGATAAACGTCACAAGTTTAAAAACACAACTTTTGCCTGGCACTTATGCGTCATCCCGATATTATTGTCTTTCTTCTAGACCCGCCAATTCTCTTTTATCGACCTTTCTTTTTCTTTTCTTTTGTTTCTACTCATCTTTTTTCATTATTTTCATTGTTTCTTTTTCTTTTTCTTTTCTTTCTCTCTCTCTCTCTCTCTCTCTCTCTCTCTCTCTCTCTCTCTTTCTTTCTCTCTCTCTCTCTCTCTCTCTCTCTCTCTCTCTCTCTCTCTTTTTTTTTTGTTTTTTCGATCCTATATGTTTTCCTATCGCACAAGCAATTGCATGTAAGGAAAGATAATGGCTACTTTTGGATTTCAATTAATTGATATTCAAACATTGATTACAAAAGGTAATTTGTACTACAACTTTCTTGATGCAGAAAAATAAAAATACAAAAATGCATGCCCCATGAATACATTAAAGCTCTTAGTGCTCGCGAGACCTCGTTCGGTCTTACCGCGGGCCTATATGCTAATCCCTTTTGGAGTTTGTCCAGCTCGATCATCACTTGTTTCACAAAGATCATTGCTACTGCAGCAAACATAGACTGGGTCATATCCTCGCACAGTTGGCATTTCCGCGTAATGTAGTGAGCAATGTTGACGATTCTTTCCTTGATGATCCCTTTCTCTTGAAGCAACCTTACAATCTGTTCAGCACGAGCATCCAAGGTTTGCTGGCTCTTCTTTTAAAGTTGTTGTAGCTCCAATTCTAACCGGGCCATGGCCATGTAGCAATGCTCTCTCTCTATATCAAATTCTTTTGTTTGTTTTCTACTTTTACCTCGGCCGTGACAATCTTCTTCCTTAGTCAGTCTACTTCAACATTATGTTCATCCTTTAACTGTCGGATCATCCGAGCCCTTTCTTCGGCATTCTTGGTCAATTATTTCCAAACCCCAGTTAATTCCTTCTCAACTTTATCTAGATCAAAGCTATAATTGTTCACCTTGCGCCGTAAATTATCAATTAGATTTTCATCCCGGGCAAGTCGAACAGGGGTTTCAGTTGCTGCTCTCATCTTCACAATCTGAGCCTTTAATGTTTTATTTTCTTTCCTCAGCTATTTCTTTTCACCCTCATCGGCTGCTGCTTGTAAGTTGCTTTCGAATATAAGGTCCTGAAATTGTTTCTGCAACATGCAGATTTTGGCTCGATATTTATTCTCCTTGGCCAGCTAATCCTATTGTTCCTTTGATAATGGAAAATTATTGAATATAAGGTCTCTTCGTCAGTCTCTCATGCTCAACATCTCTACGGTACCATGCGGAATACCCCGGTGACACTTCACCCCTAGCTCAATCTCTCACACATGTGTCCACTCTCAGACATTGGCATTCATTCCAAATTTACCGGAATTTTGGTTCTGAGAATTGCCCATCGGGACTGATCTCTATTGCTTGAAGGCTGAGGTCCCCATCTTTCAGCATAATCTGATATCTTCCGAGTTGCCGTAGTACTCGGTATGGCGCATAAGTTTGTATGCTCTTGAGACCCATTAACATTAAATACAACCCTTCTGCTGGCATATATATGACTTCATTGAGGGGTAACCATCCATATGCCAATTCTATCTGGCTAGCAGTCACTGATCGGAAAAATGTGATCCAACCTTTCGATCCTTCTGGCAACTTGGCCTCTTTTGTCCTCATGTAGAATTCTTCGATACAAGTCTTTTTAGACAATCCATACCTTGAAAACTGAGGGTGATGGCATAAATGCTTGATCATCCACATCTGAAGTAGTAGATTACACCCCTCGAAGAAATCTTCTACCGTTTTGCAGGATGTGAGAGCACGGAAGATATCAGCCACTATCATTGGTGCCAAAGTACTGTTATCTTGTGTAAGGAGATTACTGGCAATTTCGGCAACTCTGATGTTGATATTATCGTCTTTCCTCGGAAATATTATTAACCACAGAAAGGCTACCATGAAGGCAAAATGCATGTGTTCCTCCCATTTTGCCCGGTTCGTTTTGCTGCAGAGTTTGTTCGTTGGAACATTGAATCCTCCAACGTGTCCATATCTGCGGTATATAAACTTCATGGTGCAAAACCCGTGGACCAAATCTTTATTGTGAACATTTCTAGCTATTTTCAAGGAGTCGAGGAATCTATGCACAGTGATGGCTCTTGGAGCAACCGGATACTTATCTTTTAAGGGAACCTCACCCTTTCCGATGTAGTTAGCAATTTCCTCCAATGTCGGAGTGAGCTCAAAGTCCAAGAAGCGGAGCACGTTGTGCGCGGGATCCCAGCAGGCAACTAAAGCTCGGATAATATCACCTCGAGGTACTATGTCAAGCAGCCTAGTAAGATCTTTCAAATATTTCTTGACCCAATCCTGTCCATCTTGGCCTATATCATTCCACAACAATCGTAACTCCAAATGGATCTTGTTCATTAGTGAAAATGGTTCATTTTTTATTGTGCTCATCCTACTCATTTATTAAAGGTGATTTAAACTCAATTTATTTGACTCAAAAAGAAAACAAAAATCTTTTTCAAGGAAAATTTTCATTATTTCATAAGAATCAACCTTTTAATATTCAAAAGAATTTCAAGGCTATTATTATCTAAGGGAAACGACTTCAAAAGCGGCCATTTTTGCACAAACAACCTTCCGGCGTCCTTTCGGAATATTCGGCTATTTTAAAAAACAACATCAGTTTAATTTTATTGAAAAATAAAAATTTAACATTTTTTTAGTCATTTTTTGAAAAGGTTGGTTGGACCTGTCATGGGTTGCCTACGTATCTCGCCTAGTGGTAAGAATCAAACTAGCGTAGTTCGGTCAAATTGCTTTAAGACCAACAACTTCAACAGAAATTATTCCGACTATTTTCTTTTCTCAAAATTTCGACAGCATTTCGTCAGTATTTAGGTATTGCTATTCTAAAAATCACTATTTTTTCTCTCTTTTTATTTTCAGGTATTTAGTCGGTCAGTATAACAGTCCAGGACAAATAAATGCAACATATAATCATGCTCGGTCTTTGATATCTGGGTCACCTGTCCTAGACGGACCCAACCCCTGTGTTGAGTCCCCTAAGTCAGATTTGATTTTCAAATAATCATCCTAAATCTAGGTTCAATATCCTGATTTTCAATTGTAATAGACCGTGCACCCGAGCGGACAACTCGTATCGAGGAGGGGGCTACGTATCGAGGACCCACGGGATCGTCCGGCTTTGTAACTTTTCCGCCCTCTATTTCTTATTAGGTATGACATAATAGGAAGGGGAGTCTCAACCAGTAAGCACATCCCCGAGGTAAGAAGAGAAGGGTTTTCAGCACAATTTTATATATACAGTTCACGTAATATAAAAGCGGTAAACATATATCATGTTGATCAAAGCATATAATGAAATCAGATATAATCAAAAACAACAATTTAACTAAGCTCAAATTCTTAAACCCTGAACCGAAGGTCTAGGTTTCTTTTCCCCAGCAGAGTCGCCAGAGCCACCTCCTTTTTTATTATACCACTACTTACCCGAAGGTAATGTGCCACTAATTACTATTACACCGGGGAAGGGGTATAATAATAATAGGGAAGAAGTTTTTCCAATTAAAGGACATACGGAACAGGATTTATTTATTAATTTTCCGAGTCGCCACGTGGGAAAAATGGTGTCCCAAGTCACCAGTTTAATCCCGAACCGAGAAAATTATGACTCTGTTTAACAGTCCGCGAAATCATAAATCTGTATAAGGAATTCTGCTAACCCGGGAGAAGATGTTAGGCACTCCTGGATTCTGTGGTTCTAGCACGGTCGCTCAACTACCATATTTATTTTTATCTAATTTCTTTATATGCTTCAATTTTCAAGTGTTTTTAATGTCCCTGCTTTATTTTTAAAGACTTGCGACGTCTCAAAAATGCATTTCGAGTCACACCGAAACCAATACGCCTGCGACTTTAGTGCATTTCAGCTTCGTCGGGATTTGAGATTTGGGTCACATAAACTGTTACCCGTATTAGGAATGTAATTTCAATAATCGAGCCTATAATGTCTATGTCTTATTAACTTTGGGAAAGACCGTGAAATTCACTAAACGGTCCTTCTGAGTCTAGAATTTTACGTTGAAATCTGTTTGGGGGCCCCATGTATTTTCATTTTAGAACGAGGCTCATCCCTTATTTTTAAGGTCCAATCCTATTCATATACTATATATTCTATTTTTCTTTTTTTTTCCTCCTAACTTATATCTGTTTTTGTATTAAATTTATAAGCTAAAATATTGGAGTCCATGCTATTATTCATTATTGGACCTGGACTTCAGACTGCTTAACAGTCCATTATTAAAGACAATTGGGCTTCTGAAGCCCAATGTATGCTACTGTTCCTACTCGAGGGTACAAGTGCTATATTAACCAGATCTGGGCCTTTATACATAACTAGGCCCAAACTATATAAACAAAAAAATAAGTTATTATTTCAACAACAGCACTTGAACAATTATTATTCAACATTACTACTTAATCATTTTTCAAGCGATACCAGATGACATTTTGATCACTAATAATTTCAAATTTTAACAGCTAATTAAACTTCTAGCACAGTAATTTATATCAGTGTTGTTATACTATATTGCAGGTTCTGATATTCAAGTAATTATTATGATACTAGTTTGCAGGATTATTTTGTCATTTATTTTAACTAAAGAAAAACAGTGTTGTAACATTAACTAATCATGCTTGAGTTGTTAACAACCATATAAGTATAAAAGCAAATCTGTATATAAATCATTTTTAAGTGAAGGTAGGCGATAATACAATTTAAACTTCTAGACTACTTATTCCTTTTTTGATTAAATCGATCCTGATTCATAGTTTAACTAACAAAAGTAGCTAGATATCAGTTTATACGTCCAGTTTCAGAATCACACTTATTTACCTAAGTGTATTAGTTTTGTATTAGCCTATTTTAGTTTTGAATTGGGTGATAGCTATATCTAATTGTTGAACTACATTTAACTACTATATTAACTACTCTACTCTAATCTAGATCGAACTCGTATAGCTGTTAATTATTACAACCATTCGTAACGAATTAAAATGATTTTACGAATTATAACTACAACTAAAGAGAAGAAACAGAAATAACTTCATCGAAAATCCATTTAACTTCATTCCTTCATCATAATTTCAATTACATCTTCAGGAAGCAGAAGTATACATGATCAAACGAAACAAATTGATGAGTTCTAAGGAGATGAAGGACTGGAGAAGTCAGAAATGGCAACAGCAGAGAAACACCAGGAAACAGTAGCAGGAAATAACATAGCAATCCCCAAACTCAATAGACAAACAGCAATCAACTCGAGAAAATCAGAAATCCAAGCTAGTTGAGATAACACAGCAGAGAAACACCAGCAAAGATCCTAGGAAACAATTCTCGACTCGAAGCTAAGCAGAAGAGAATTTCTAAACTTCTGAACCATAAGAATTTTGAACTTAGAGTTCTTGAACTGTGTGTGAACCTTTTAATTGCCAACCTTTTTGAAATTGTGTGAATGAGAACCCCAGAACTCAGAATCCAACCATTTATCAGGCTTGTAAAAGCCTATTTATAGAGTTGTTTTTGGAGGAATTTCAAATTAATTAATTCTATTTCCCTCCCCTACTCTTTTCAATTAATTACATTAAAGTCTATCAAAATTGTAACGAAATGCCCTTGAACCCGTGCTAAAAGGTTATGGGTTGTTCTTTTGTATTCTATTAGGTAGGTTTTACCTAATTACCCCCACTTGCTAATGTTTATTACAAAATTACCTTTTAGCTCTACCTAGTATACCCTTTATTATTCAAGTAATTTCAGAAAAATCAAGCACTAAAGTCATTTGTATCCCTATAGGCTCTATTTAATCTACAAGAATACCATTTACCTTTCCCCTTTTACCCCTTGTATTTTATTATAATTACCCGACCTACATCAGGTGTGTCAAGACTAGGGTAACTTGAATGTATTTAACAGATAGACCCCCTAAGACATGTCTTAAAACTTAACCAATCTCAGACTATAGGCCTTTTTAATATTAGCCACTTTTACAAATATAGCCACAATCAGAACTCATACTTAGTTTGCAGACATAGCCATAAAAGCATTTGCACATATGACCTAAGTACACATAAGCACTCAAAGGTTCAGAAGAAACTAACATACAAATCAAATTGCAAATATAGCCAGATTCATGTTGTTTTGCACAAGTAACCCTAATCACGACTTAACTTCAAATTAATCAGAAATCAGAGGGAAAATTTGATAATGGATGAATTCCAACTAATTAAAACCCTAATCGAGATAGGATATACTGAACAATCACATAAAAATGGCTAATTAGTACGTGATTTATGAGTAGCTAATATCTGAACTTAAGAACACTTAGGCGATTTCAGGCACATATGAAATAAATTCAAGGCTAATATGAACAAGTATGAATCAAGATATGGAACAGAGATAGAAACATTCATAGGAATAAATTCAAGTTTTAAGCATGATAAGCACATAAAGAGACAAGTTTCGGAACAAGTGAACACATAAAAGCACTGAACAGGGTAAGGTACTTAGATTTTAGGGCCTTTCTTTCTTTTTCTTCCTTCTTATCTTCTTTTTCTCTTCGTTCTTTCATTTTTGATTTTTTCAGAGTTTCAGAGACTCTTAGTCTCCTGGGTATCAGATCTCCCAAATAGGGCCTTGGGGGTTTGATTTGGGTAGGATAGTGGTGTTTGGGGACTTGGGGTATGGTATTGAAGAAGTGTTATTTTTGGGTGCTCACCGGAGTAGGGTTCCGGCGAGGCTTTTTCAAATATTCGAAGGGTTGGGGTGAGATTTGATAGAAACCACTTTGGTAGGGTTAAATATCATCTAAAGGCGGTTGGATGGTGTTAAGATGCGGTACTGGTTCGTACTTTGGTGGTCGCCGGCTAGGGTTCTGGCAACCGGAATTTCAAGACTGGGGGGAACTGGAGAGTTTTTGGACGGGGTTAATGGGGTTAAGGGTTGTTTGAAGGTATGGATGGGTGTTTTGGGGTTAGCCTGAGCCGGAGACAAAGGTCTAGGGATGACCACCGGTGGTCTCCATGAGAGACGGTGGGAGAAGGAAAGAACTCATGGAGGCTAGGGTTTCGTAATGAAATGAGAGGGTGTATGTAATGAAGAGACAGACGGGGAGGGTGTTGATATATATCAAAATGATATTGTTAATCCACAGTTGTTGGATTCAATCAGATTAATGGCCAGGATCATTTGGATCTTAAACATTGTCGTTTATTTTAATGAGATGCTTCCTTTGGTCCGTTAGATATAATATTTGAACGGTTGAGAATGATTCTTTTAAACTACGTCATTTCAGTTAATTGGTTCATCAGCCTCGTCCATTTGATTAAATGTAATGTACGGTTGTGATTGATTCTTTCATACGATGTCGTTTTATTTGAAATGGCACTGTCTTACTTGGTCCGTTGATCATTTGTATCAACGGTCCAGATTTATTTATCTCGACGGCGTCGTTTGATTTAGAGGTTGGGTAGACCGGTCAAAATGACCTGGGCCTGGTCTTTATTTGGGCTGGATAAATGTATTTCTTGTATATTTGGCCCAAACTAATATTATGTATTGTATTTTTTGTATTTTTGCATTTTTTGAATTATATTTTATTTAATTAATGTATTTTCTTTTTGTATTTTGTATTTGTTTCCTTTGTATTTATTTTACACTGATGTATTTCCTTTATTTTCCCATTTTTGTATTTTTCCTTGATATTCAGATATTTGTTTTGTATTTTTGCTTAATTTTTTAATTTCCTAGTATTTGTTCTACAATTTTTGATATTTTCCTAATTAATTTCCTTTTTTTTGTATTCATTTAAAAATTATTTCAATTAACAAACACTGGTATTTCACACACACAATTCAAAACAATTTGCAAACAAAAAATTATTTTTTGTATTTTTATATTTTTTGGAATTCAATTGCTTGGGGCAAAAATCATGTGCTCACACTTACACACTCCATTATAAGGTTGGCCATCTTGTTTGGGATGCCCAGTTCTAGCATTAGACTTTTTAAAAAATTCTAGTCCACAGTGTCATATGTCTTTTTTATGTCGACATTTACTATGCATCTTGGAGACTCTGCTTTCTGTTTGTATCCTTTAATTAGTTCATGGGCCAGTAGGACATTGTCCAAAATATTTCTCCCTTCTATAAAAGCCGACTGTGAAGTTCCCACCAAATAGTCTACTACCAGCTGTCACACCTCCTTTTTTCACCGCACATACACATAACGTAAATACGTAAATGTGCCATTGTTTAATACTACACCCCGAGAAGGGATATAATAATAAACAGGGAAGGAGTTTTTCCACTTGAAGGACAGTCGGAACGGAATCAATTTATTTAATTATTCAGAGTCGCCACTTGGAAAAATAATGGTGTCCCAAATCACCGGTTTAATCCCGAACCGAGGAAATTTATGACTCTGTAATACAGTCTGCGAAACTAGAAACCTGGATAAGGAATTCTGTTAACCCCGGAGAAGGTGTTAGGCACTCCCGGATTCCGTGGTTCTAGCACGGTCGCTCAACTGCTATTTTTTGCTTTTATCTGATTTCTTTATATATTTTAACTATGTTCTTTTAATGTTCCGCTTTTCAATTTTAGAAGAATTGCGACGTCACGAAAACACATTTCGAGTCACACCGCAACCAGTACGCCTGTAACTTTAATGTATTTCAGTTTCGCCGAGAGTAAGATTCGGGTCACATAAATGCACACCCGTGATTAGGAAGGTATTATTATTAACTAACGCGCCTAAAGTAATTTCGCGTTTGTACTTTGCGAGGGCCATGCAATTTGCTAAATGGCACGCCTCAAATTCTAAGGATCAATTAGAGATTAAATAACGCGCCTAAAGCAACTACGCACTTTCAACTGTGCGAGGGCCATGAAAATTCAATTAGTGACACACCTCGATTCTAGTTTCAAAGGATTGTACTCAACTAAAAAAAACTACAAAACTACGGATATTAATAAAAAATTTTTTCCAGATTGCTTTGAGATTATTGCATCAGAGGTATTTAGTAATCAATCAATTACAAATAGTCAACAACAAGAAAGAAAAACAAAATGATAAAAGACTACGATTCAACCTAATACGTCTAACTGTATCAATTTGAGAAGAAGTTGACATCAACTACTGTTCACTATTTTCTTTAAGAGTACAAACGTGATTAATAAAACTGGATGCCATATTTGCAAAACTATTGAAAAGAAAGCTGCTATAAAATAAAAGACTAAAAGAATCGCATTCCACAGTCAAAATTATTTCAATGCCTAATAGTTTCTGCCGTATATATAAAAAAAAGATATTTACATTCAAAGCATTCTCATTCACTGCTAACAAATTAACGTAATTGAGAATATCAACGATTCACATGGCCAAGCACTGATTTGGCTAATTTCAGAAGAGGAGTTTCAATTATAAAACCAACAAACACATGGATCCACCCTAATTAAATGAGCAATTATTTACAGCGGCTGAGAATTTAGACATGAGAAAAATTTCAGTTACAGAGCCAAAACAAATATCCAACTTAAATCTTAAGCTTAAACATTTAAAGCGAGCAAATCAGATGGAAACTAGTAGCCAATCATATTGAAACCACAAAAATCAAGCCTATAGTGTTCATTCATACATTTAAAGGAAAATTACAAAACGAGAAATCACATACCTAGCGATAAGTGAAATAAACTTCAAAAATCGAATAACAACTAGAATACTTCAAAGATGGATCTCAGCAACAAAGCTTCAACGGCAAACTCAACAACAGCAAACCGATAAATTCGAACCTCAAATTCCAGATTCCTTTTGATTTTTGTTTGAAACAATTTTTTTTTGGATTCGAGCTTCTTAATACGCTTCTGTATTTCGCGCATGTGAGCTTGGGTGTGGAAGATCTGTTCGTTCCTCCTGAGCAATAGAGAGGGGTGTGCCTTTTATCTGAAAAATGAGAATGGAGAAGAAGATGGGGTATGGGACACGGAAATTCCGTGTCTCTTTCTGATGAAGGGGGAGGGTCTCTTTAAGTGAGAGGGAAAATGGGTCAGGCAGGCGGGTTTGGGATGGGGCGTGGATTGGACTCATTTAATGATTTGGGCCAAGTGTATTTAAATAGTGACAGGCCCAATTTCGGGCATTATGTTAAGAATACCCACTTATTTTATTTGTTTTGTAATTGTTTTTAGTTATTTTTGTTTTTTTCTAATTTTATTAAAATGCTTGACACTAAAATCTATTTCCTATCCATTAGTAAAAATGCAAACTAAAACATATTTAAACTAAAAATGAAAGATGGACCAATTTTGTTATTTTCTTTACATTTTGTTCTAAAACAAATTGATACTAAAAAATGTGAAATTAAATTCCTAAATGCAAATGCATATTTTTTGTATTTTTATATTAATTTTCATGCAACCAATTAACACAAATTGTAAAAATAAGGAAAAATTATT
Source organism: Nicotiana noctiflora (assembly GCA_032618575.1). Lineage (NCBI taxonomy): Eukaryota > Viridiplantae > Streptophyta > Magnoliopsida > Solanales > Solanaceae > Nicotiana > Nicotiana noctiflora. The sequence continues at coordinate 323,743 of JASVEL010001060.1, forward strand.
TATTTTGAATTTTATGGGAATAACTCATATGTAGGGTAAAAATCACATGCTCACAGCTGCCCCTCTTTGCTTGGGAACACGAAGAGTTTCCGTGCAAAGATAAATGAGCAACTATGAATGATTTTTACCCGTTCGAGTATTCCGTTGTGAAGCAATTTGAAAAGTTTTGACCGCACCCTACTTCAGAGGTTGCCTACATATCCTGGGCTAAATAGGAATCAGGTCAGTATAGTTCGGGAGTGATGGAGTATCGACGTTGAGAGTTGAGGTTCCGTCCGAGGCTCCGTTCCGATGTCCCGTTATTACATCAAAATTGAAAAAACCTAACTAAACCTATCGGCTACGAGTTACAAAATTCTTATCTATGAGTCTTCTGAAGCTTGATCTTGAGTTGGTTGGTGCTTCATGCGGACCCTGATCTGAATCTTGATACTTGTTAGCCGCAAGTGTTGGTTCAATCTTCTTCAGCTTTTGGATCAAGTCCTGACATATAGTGCCAATGATTTCAGGTGGGATCCTAGTTGCTGAGCCTTGACTTGTATTTCTCTTTCACTGGCATTCTTGTTATTGCCTCGACTTGTTCAACTTTTCTTCACCGGCATTCTTGTTCAAACATTCTTCAATATGAAGTATTCGTCCATTCTCCAGGTGGACCCCTACTTGTGACAAAATAAACAACCAAAGAAAGATTTTTATTTTCTGCCCCAGTATAGTGACTGGCACATCATGTTATTGAATATCAGAATTTCATTCATTTTCTTTTGTTTTGTTTTTTTTTCTTTTTAAATGCAGACATGCAGAAAAGTATTCCCGTGTTAGAAGGTGGGCACCTAACAGAAATTAAACGTGCAATGCAAAAAAGTATTCCCGTGTTAGAAGGTGGGCGCCTAACAGAAATTAAACGTGCAATGCAGAAAAGTATTCCCGTGTTAGAAGGTGGGCGCCTAACAGAAATTAAACGTGCAATGCAGAAAAGTATTCCCGTGTTAGAAGGTGGGCGCCTAACAGAATTTAAACGTGCAATACAGAAAAGTATTCCCGTGTTTGAAGGTGGGCGCCTAACAGAATTTAAACGTGCAATGCAGAAAAGTATTCCCGTGTTTGAAGGTGGGCGCCTAACAGAAATTAAACGTGCAATGCAGAAATGTATTCCCATGTTAGAAGGTGGGCGCCTAACAGAAATTAAAAATGCATGAAATTAAAAACTTGTGTTACCTTGACTGAAGGTTATCTTAGGTGAAAAATTCATCAGACTAAGACATTTAATCTTAGGAGAAAGTTTCAACAGACTAAGATTTTGATTCTCACTGGACTATGCCCATTTCAATGTAATCTCAGGAGGATTAACCATCGGACTGAGTTTATGACTCCAGGAGATAACTCTTCGGATTGGGTCTATTTTCTGTGTTATCTCAGGAGGAATTTCCATCGGACTGAGATTATGACTCCAGGAGATAACTCTTCGGACTGTGTCTATTTATACTTTCCTTTCTTTTCGGATTTTACCTTTCAAATTATGCCTTTCCTTTTCATTTCAAATTATGCCTTCATTTCCTTTTCCAACTTCTACTTTCATTGGCTTCTGCGTTCCTTTTGTTTTCACATTGCATTATCTCTTTATCTTAGGTAAAAAATTCATCTGACCAAGACTTTTATCTTGGGAGAAAGTTTCAGCAGACTAAGATTCTTTCCTTTCATCTTAGGTGACAAATTTATCAGACCAAGACTTTTATCTTGGGAGAAAGATTCAACGGACTAAGATTGTATCTTACTGGACTATGTCCATTTCAATGTAATCTCAGGAGGATTAACCATCGGACTGAGTTTATGACTCCAGGAGATAACTCTTCGGACTGGGTCTATTCATTTGCATGGTCTCGGGAGGATTATCCATCGGACTGAGTTTATGACTCCAGGAGATAACTCATCAGACTGGGTCCATTTGCAATTCAGACTTTCTTAAGTCTTTCAATTTCAATAATCTTTCCATTCTTTTTCGGCTTTTGCCCTTTCTTTCTTTTCCAACTTCTACTTTCATTGGGTTCTGCCTTCCTTTTGTTTTCACATTGCAATATCTCTTTATCTTAGGTGAAAAATTCATCAGACCAAGAATTTTATTTTGGGAGAAAGATTCAACAGACTAAGATTTTATCCACTTCATCTTAGGTGAAAAATTCATCAGAATAAGACTTTTGTCTTAGGAGAAAGTTTCAACAGACTAAGATCTTATCATTCTCTAACAGTTGTTTCCTTCACCTTTCAACTTGCCTTGTTCATCTTCAAAAACAATTGTATTCACCTTCATGCTCTTCGGATGATTATCTGATGACAAAAAAGTTTTCTTGCCCCAGTTTGACAATATCTTTTGCTCCTGTTTCAAAGCAAAGAAAACTCTGTCAGTTGAAAAATGCGGTGGTTGGTTGTGGCCTTGAACTTTCCGCTTGAATGCTTGGCCTGTTCACCGACTATCCATTTTCACTTCTTCTTTGTTCAAAATCCGCCTCTCTTTAGGCATGTATGTTCTTCCATTCTTGACGGATCCCACAATTCCGATCTTGAAGTCTACGATTTCTTCAATGATTTCATTGGATAACCTTGGGGTGTTTCTTGACTGGCTCCTTCCTTTGTCAGAATACACTCCCCTATTTCCATTTGTTATATTTTCTCGAATTGGCACTTTGCCGACCTTTGCGTCTTGTACGCACCCCAAACATTTTTATTGTTGCCTGCTCCATTGCACATGTTGCTCTTTTGGCTTAAAGCACTGGCCTTGCCTTTTCCTGACTTACGACAATTATCGTGTTGGCCAAATCCCATCTTGTGCAATTGGAAAGCTTGGTGGCAAATTTTGGAATCATTTCTATACTTGTTATGACCAGACAAACTCAATAAGAGGGAGGATAAAACAAGGTATGAAGAATAGAAAGAAAGGAAAACATAATTCCTAATAAGAAACCTACGGAAGAATGACCTAGCGGATGTGAATACCGACTCTAGCGACCTTAACATGCACTTCAACCTTCTTTGTATAGCAAATCTGATGTTCAACTCTTGTTGCAAGTTCTGCCGTGAAACCGGTCTTCAACACTTCATTTCTTTGATCTGATCCTTAGTCGACTTGTAGTGCCCATAGGGTTTTCACCATCAAGCCTCTCTCATTTGCTCTTTCTCTCAACTCACTGTCGCCTTATGGTGCCCGTGAGGGTTTTCACCGATAAGACTCTCTCATTTTGATTTCTCTCATCTTGCTGTCGCCTTATGGTGCCCGTGAGGGTTTTCACCGATAAGACTCTCTCATTTTAATTTCTCTCATCTTGGAGTCTCATGGTGGTTCTCATCATCTTAAATTCTTCATTCTCCTTTGTTCGTATTGGAGTGTTGCCCCTAATGTGATTTACCTTTATTCGCTTGACTCGGCATTTCTTGAAGATTGATCGGAAGGTCTTCCTTTGGACCGTAATGTAGGCTTTTGGATGGGATATAGAAAAAAGGATATAAAGGCTCAAAAATATTTCATCGTGGGTTAAAATTACATCTTTCAGAATCTTATTTATTCAACAACCATAATTTCTGCCCCAGTTTCCTTCTTGGGGGATTTTTTGGATTTTTCCTTTATTGTGACTGAACCTCAGTGAGGCTGCCTATGTACCCTTTCGGGATCAAGTCAAACGTAGTTCGGACTACGTCCGTATTCATTGTTGCATCTTGACTTCTCCCGAATTTTTTTTTTCTTTTTCTTTTCTTTTTTTTTCTTTTCTCTTTTTTTTCTTTTGTTTCTCCATTTGATTTCCCCGCTCAATCCTCAATTTTTGTTGTTGATTCCGAAAGAGGGATATGAAAGAAAATATAATATGGCTCAAAGGGGTAGCAATGGATAAAGTGTTTGGATAGCCAAATAAAATGCCTTCGTCATTCCAATCTTCAAAACCTACCAAGTACGAACTACATAATTAAACACCTTTGATTGATTCACATTTTTGCCTTGACGACTCTCAGTGCCATTGGGCAACAATCCCGATACCACGAATGGTTCCTTTAGCTTTGGGGTATTTTTGCCTTTGGATTTAAATTGATGATTCATTTCCAAGGCATTTCTTTATTTTACACTTTCCCCAATGTTCACTTGATTCCGGCTTCACAGTATTCCAATATGTTTTTATTTCTTCCAAGTATCATTACATCTTTAACATTGTTTCATTGACTTTTAAAAACCAGGCTTAGAATTATGTGCATGTCATGTTGCTAAAGTCAGTATGAGAAAAAATGCAAAGTGATCAGAAATGGACTGACTAGGAATGATGGGAAACAAAGAGTTGTACTAAACTGATGGTTTGAAACAACAACAAAAAGAACAGACTAGACTATAATTACAAACCTAGACGGCACTAAACAATTTTTATTACTAAACAAAGCAAAGATAGAAGGGTTTTGACTCTCAAGACAAAGTCCGGATTACAACCCTGAAATAACCCGGGCAAAAGAGATGACATCAAAATATACCACCAAAACTCCAAGAGATGGAGCGCCTTCCCAATTGACAAGCATGGCATCCTAGCCATTGAATTCCGCATTAATGTTGCCAAGATCACTTTCTGTTTCAATATCTTCAACTTCAGTTGACCTACCAAGAAGATTTTCATCACCTACGTCACCGGGCATCATTCCCACAAAATGTGCTCCGTTATGTGCAGGTAAAGGATTATGTGCAATGTTTTGGATGCCACTGCCTTGGACCGCAATTATTCCTTCCTGAATCATTCTTTCTCTCTCTCTGTTCAAATCCCGACAACTTTCAACATCGTTCCCCAGGGCATTGGAGTGGTATTCACACCTTTTGGATGAGTCAAAACTTCTCGCACGTCGGTCCACCCGATTTGGAGGGATGGGTGCAATCACGCCACGCCGTTTTAGCTTCTCAAACAAGCTTGCATAGGACTCTCCTATTGGTGTAAAATTATCTTTCAACTTCTGTTCCTTTCCATACCTATGGCTCGGATGTGGGTTATAAGGTATTTGAAAATTTTGCGGAGGCTGGTAAAGATTTTGTGATGTTCGGGCTCGCTTTCTTGGGTGTTTTGAGGATTGAGCAACATACTGGACTGGATCAACAGAGTGTGGAGGGTTCTTAGGCGGGTAGTAATGCTTAAGAGGGTCATGGAAATCTTGATGAGGTTGTGTATACCTTTGAGATGTTATCATAGGACCTCTTCTCGACCCTGACATCATCATGATTTCTTCATCACTCCCACACACATTACTAAATTCACTTTGGACATCCTGAGCGCATCTTTGAGAGCTGCTTGACTTATAATTTTGCCTGTCTTAAGACCATCTTCCACCATTTCTCCCATTTTGATTATTTCTTCAAAGGAGTGACCAACTGCAGATATCATGTTTTGAAAGTAATCCGGCCCTTGAGCCTGAAGGAAAACAGTAGCCAACTCGTGATCATTCATGGGTGGCTTAGCTCTCGCTGCCTGCTCTCTCCATTTGATGGCATATTCCCTGAAACTTTCAGTTGGTTTCTTTTTCAGTTTAGAAAGGGAAATGCGATTTGGGGTGACGTCAATATTGTATTGAAACTGTTTGATAAAGGCTCGTGCCAAATCATCCCAGACGTGCCAACCAGATGCGTCCTGATCCCAAAACCATTCAGATGCTACTCCCGAGAGGCATTCCCCAAAATAAGCCATAAGCAATTCTTCTTTTCTTCCCACACCTCTCAATTGGTTGCAATACCTTTTCAGGTGGGCTATGGGGTTTCCGCGTCCATCATACTTTTCCAATTTGGGAACCTTGAAACCAGGCGGCAAGTGGACATCGGGGAACATACAAAGATCTCTGAAGGCAACACTCTTTTGACCTGCCATTTCTTGCATGTTTTTCAGTTGTCGTTCTAATCTCTTCAATCTTTGGGCCATTTCTTCCCGTACATTCTTTCGGGTAAGCTTCTCAACGTTTGCAGGAAGGTCAAACGAGTACGAGTGGTACTCGGGAGAGTGGTACTCGGGAGAGTGGTACTGTTCTTGCTGTATAGCAGATTGTGACTTATGAGAAGGCTGTCCTTGGCCATTGGCCCGCATTTTGGTCATTTGTTGTTTCAATGCTCTGTTTTCCTTAACCACAGTAGACCCTTGTTGAATTTTCTAACCCTGAGTCTCTTGAGCACTCGTAACAGCTTCAATGTCGGTTATCATTTTTCTTGGATTTTGCTTTCCAATTTACCACAACCAACCACCTCGACTTTTTGGATTAACAAAACGAAACCACCGGGTTAGCGTTAAGGTATTTCACTTATTGATTTCTCTTGTTTTTTTTTTCTCTGCTATTTTCTTTTCTTTTTCCCTTTTTGTGGTTTTTTTCATTTTCTATTCTTTTTTTTTCTTTTTGTAGTTTTTCATTTTTTTTTCTTTTTGGTTATGGAAATGGTCGAATCCTATGTGGATTGCCTACGTATCATGACCCCGCATGAATCAGATCGAGCGTAGTTCTTGCAAATTAATGCAAGAAATAAGGAGATGTTTATTTGATTTTTTTTTCTTTTTCTTTGAAGGAAAATTATAGAAGCCGACTCCAACTACAAACTGGTGTAGGAGATTTCTACAAGTATAAGAATATTTTTGGTGTCAATTATGACTATTTCTATAAAATTGGCCACATAATGGCTCATTTGACAAAATGACTATTTTTGCAAAATTTATTTAAGAAAGATAAACTTGAAATTTTTTTTTATCCTGTGGCTCATGGGGCATCGTTCGGCATCACCATAAACCAACACAAGACTATTTTTCATAAATTGGCCATGTAATGGCTTATTTAGACAAAGTGGCTCTTTTTACAAAATTTTATTTAAGAAGATGCAAATTCAAAATTTTTATCCCGGGGCCTATGGGGCATCGTTCAACACCGACACAGGCCAACACAAGACTGAGTAAGTAAAAATGCAAAAATATGGCTATTTCAGCAAAACTCCGGCCATGTAATGGCTTATTTGATAAAGTGGTTATTTTTGTAAAGTTGAGTGATGACTCAAAACTTGATTTTGCGGATACAGCCTTTCGATATTTCCGCGAGGGAATATTTCAAGGCTGTGTCCAAAATTATTTAAAATGATTCAAAGTGGCTATTCTTGCAAAAATGGCCTTCCGGTGTCCTTTTGAGGAACATTCGGCTTATTTTAAGCAAGAATAGCATCACCCGACTTATTTATAACAAAAATAAAAATTTTGACATTTTTTGGTTATTTTTTCAAAAGGGGTGTGAACCCGGACTTGATTTTGCGGCTATGGCCTTGCAACATTTCCACAAGGAATATTTCAAGGCTGTGCCCGCAAATTATTAAAACTGATTCAAAGTGGCTATTTTTGCAAAAAACAGCCTTCCGACGTCCTTTCGGAACATTCGGCTATTTTCAAAAACAGCGTCACTTCGATTTATTGACAAAAACACACATCACATTTTTTTTATTTTTTTTAAAGGGTGGCCTTTCAACATTTCCATAAGGAATATTTCAAGGCCATTATTCAAAAAGAAAAGAGTCAAAGTGGCCATTTTTGCAAAAACAGTCTTCCGGCGTCCTTTCGAAACATTCGGCTATTTTCAAAAATAGCATCACTTTGATTTTATTGAAAACTAAACTTCGGTATTTTTTTTTTGATTTTTTAAAAGGGATGGGAACCCAAACTTGATTTTGTGAATATGGCCTTTCAACATTTCCACAGGGAATATTTCAAGGCTATGTTCAAAAATTATTAAAAATGATTCAAAGTGGCTATTTTTTGCAAAAACAGCCTTCCGGCGTCCTTTCGGAACATTCGGCTATTTTCAAAAACAGCATCACTTTGATTTTATTGACAAAATTAAACACACATTTTTTTTGAATTTTTTAAAGGGGGTGGTTGGACCCGATGAGGGTTGCCTACGTATCCCACATAACTGTGAGAATCAAACCTGCGTAGTTCGGTCAGATTATTTGACCAATTATTTAAACAAAATTGTTCTACCTATTTTTCAATTTTTTTTTCAAGCAATCGACAACATTTCGTCGACATTTCGATATTTTCTATTCTAAAATTTCCTCTCTTTTTGATTTTCAGGAATTTAGCCAATAATAATCTAGAACAAATAAATGCAACATATAACATGCTCGGTCTTTTATTACCGGGTCACCTGTCCTAGACGGACTCAACCCTTGTGTTGAGTCCCCTAAGTCAGATATGATGCAAATAAACGTCCTAAATCTAGGTTCAATATCCTGAAGTTTCATCGGTACTAGACCGTGTACCCGAGCGGACAACTCGGATCGAGGAGGGGGCTACGTACCGGTGACCCGCGGAGTCAATCGGCTTTGTAACTTATCCGGCCTCTTTTTTCTTATTTTTGGTATTGACACTAACGGAAAGGGGAGTCTCAACCAGTAAGCACATCCCCGGGGGTAAGAAGAGAAGGGTTTTCGGCACAGTTTTATATATACAGTTCACGCAATATCAAAGCGGTAAACATGTAGCACATTAATCAAAATATATAATGAAATCGGATATAAGCAAAAACAGCAATTTAACTGAGCTCGAATTCTTAAACCCTGAACCGAAGTTCTGGGTTGGGATCCCCAGCAGAGTCGCCAGAGCTGTCACACCTCCTTTTTTCACCGCACATACACATAACGTAAATACGTAAATATGCCACTGTTTAATACTACACCCCGAGAAGGGATATAATAATAAACAGGGAAGGAGTTTTTCCACTTGAAGGACAGCCGAAACGGGATCAATTTATTTAATTATTCAGAGTCGCCACTTGGAAAAATAATGGTGTCCCAAGTCACCGGTTTAATCCCGAACCGAGGAAATTTATGACTCTCTAATACAGTCTGCAAAACGAGAAACCTGGATAAGGAATTCTGTTAACCCGGGAGAAGGTGTTAGGTACTCCCGGATTCCGTGGTTCTAGCACGGTCGCTCAACTGCTATTTTTTGCTTTTATCTGATTTCTTTATATATTTTAACTATGTTCTTTTAATGTTCCGCTTTTCAATTTTAGAAGAATTGCGACGTCACAAAAACACATTTCGAGTCACACCGCAACCAGTACGCCTCTGACTTTAATGTATTTCAGTTTCGCCGAGAGTAAGATTTGGGTCACATAAATGCGCACCCGTGATTAGGAAGGTATTATTATTAACTAACGCGCCTAAAGTAATTTCGCGTTTGTACTTTTCGAGGGCCATGAAATTTGCTAAATGGCACGCCTCGAATTCTAAGGATCAATTAGAGATTAAATAACGCGCCTAAAGCAACTACACACTTTCAACTTTGCGAGGGCCATGAAAATTCAACTAATGACACATCTCGATTCTAGTTTCAAAGGATTGTACTCAACTAAAAAAAACTACAAAACTACGGATATTAATAAATTGTTTTTTCCAGACAGCTTTGAGATTATTGCATCGGAGGTATTTAGTAATCAATCAATTACAAATAGTCAACAACAAGAAAGAAAAACAAAATGATAAAAGACTACGATCCAACCTAATACGTCTAACTGTATCAATTGAGAAGAAGTTGACATCAACTACTGTTCACTATTTTCTTTAAGAGTACAAACGTGATTAATAAAACTGGGTGCCATATTTGCAAAACTATTGAAAAGAAAGCTGCTATAAAATAAAAGACTAAAAGAATCGCGTTCCACAGTCAAAATTATTTCAATGCCTAATAGTTTCTGCCGTATATATAAAAAAAGATATTTACATTCAAAGCATTCTCATTCACTGCTAACAAATTAACGTAACTGAGAATATCAACGATTCACATGGCCAAGCACTGATTTGGCTAATTTTAGAAGAGGAGTTTCAATTATAAAACCAACAAACACATGGATCCACCCTAATTACATGAGCAATTATTTACAGCGGCTGAGAATTTAGACATGAGAAAAATTTCAGTTACACAGCCAAAACAAATATCCAACTTAAATCTTAAGCTTAAACATTTAAAGCGAGCAAATCAGATGGAAACTAGTAGCCAATCATATTGAAACCACAAAAATCAAGCCTATAGTGTTCATTCATACATTTAAAGGAAAATTACAAAACGAGAAATCACATACCTAGCGATAAGTGAAATAAACTTCAAAAATCGAATAACAACTAGAATACTTCAAAGATGGATCTCAGCAACAAAGCTTCAACGGCAAACTCAACAACAGCAAACCGATAAATTCGAACATCAAATTCCAGATTCCTTTTGATTTTTGTTTGAAACAATTTTTTTCGGATTCGAGCTTCTTAGTACGCTTGTGTATTTCGCGCATGTGAACTTGGGTGTGGAAGATCTCTTCGTTCCTCCTAAGTAATAGAGAGGGGTGTGCCTTTTATCTGAAAAATGAGAATGGAGAAGAAGATGGGGTATGGGACACGGAAATTTCGTGTCTTTTTCTGATGAAGGGGGAGGGTCTCTTTAAGTGAAAGGGAAAATGGGTCAGGCAGGCGGGTTTGGGCTGGGGCGTGGATTGGACTCATTTAATGATTTGGGCCAAGTGTATTCAAATAGTGACAGGCCCAATTTCGGGCATTATGTTAAGAATACCCACTTATTTTATTTGTTTTGTAATTGTTTTTAGTTATTTTTGTTTTTTTCTAATTTTATTAAAATGCTTGACACTAAAATCTATTTCCTATCAATTAGTAAAAATGCAAACTAAAACATATTTAAACTAAAAATACAAGATGGACCAATTTTGTTATTTTCTTTACATTTTATTCTAAAACAAATTGATACTAAAAAATGTGAAATTAAATTCCTAAATGCAAATGCATATTTTTTGTATTTTTATATTAATTTTCATGCAACCAATTAACACAAATTGTAAAAATAAGGAAAAATTATTTATTTTGAATTTTATGGGAATAACTCATATGTAGGGTAAAAATCACGTGTTCACAGCAGCTTTAGCCTATTAATGAGTAGTTTGGCTATTATCTTGTACATAGTTGAGCAACAAGCAATAGGTCTAAATTCCTTCACATTGTTAGGACTTACCACATTAGGAACACGTGTAACAGTAGTGCATTTTATCTCTTGAAGCAACTTTCTTGTATCAAAGAATTCCAACACTGCTTTTATAATCTCCTCCCCAACTATATGCAAATATTCTTGAAAGAACTCTACTAGATATCCATCATTTTTTGGTGCTTTATCTCTTGGTAATTCTTTGACCACTCTTATAATATCCTCCCTTGTTATAGGCTTCACAATTTCCTGATATTGTGCAAAAGTTAAACATGGTCCATCTCTAATTATAGTAACATCAATTCCAGTCATTACCAGGGCAGCTTCACCTAGCAGCTTTGTGAAAAATTGGATGAACTCCTGCTCTATCTATTTTGGATCTGTCACTCTAACATTCAGTGCATTGTATATAGAGCTTACTTTGTTCCTTGCTTGCCTAGAATTTAGTTGTGCATGGAAATACTTAGAGTTTGAGTCTCCATATTTAATCAATATTGCTCTTGACTTTTGCCTTATGATCTTTTCATATACTGCATCCTATTTTTTTATTGCCTTCAACACTCTCTTCTCTTGCTCAATGAGACGTGGATTGAGATGATCTTCATTTATGTTCTGTTGGACTTCATTTATCTCCTCCTTCAGCTGATAAATTCTCATTTCCACTTAGGAATATTGTTTCTGAATTCTTCACGTTTGAATCTCCAATTGTTTCAATTTTTTACATATTTTGTACATAGTGTATCCTTGTATGTTCTGGTTCCAAACGGCCTCTACTGCTTCCTTGAATTCTTGTTGTTGCAACATTACATTCAGTAGTCTATATGGCTTCCTATTTTTCATTTTATGCACCTCTGAGTTCAGAATTATAGGAGTATGATCAGAACATCCTCGGACTAGATAGACTACTTCAATTGCTGCGTACAGTCCAAACCAATCTGCATTACCAAACACCCAATCTATATGACTATATATTCAAAATAATTTTACTAATTATTAGGTTTTTTTTACCTTATAAAAAATTTATATACTTTATGTAAGATCTTATTTTGTTACTTGAATTTATTTAATTTTTTAAAATAATAAATCTTTAATATCTTAAGTAACTTTTAATTTAATTTTAACTTACACCAAAATATAAATAGTTAGAAGTTATCTCAGTCTACGTCTTTATATGTACATTTTTTTATTTTTTTCTATTGTAATTTTTAGTTTATTTTATACCTTTATATTTCTAGCTAATATAATAAAAGAGTATATATATATATATATATATATATATATATTATAGATTTATTTGAGATTTATTTAGATTGAGTGCAAGATTTATTAAACTACTTCCATTAATTATAGTTTCATTTATATTTTAAATTTTTAATATTGTCTTGCCAAGTGGCTAATTTTAAGCTTGCCATTTGGCTTAACCACATGCTTCAATACTCTTCTTTAATATAATATAGATTATAGGAGATTTTAGTTGTTCATCAGAGATCATTTCATACTATTAATAAGGAAAAATGATACAAGATAACCAATTACAGTTGGATAAAAATGATACTATAAAAATCTCATATGTCTCAGCGTAAAGATATTCTGTGAATGGGCTATATAAATATAATTATAATATAGAAAAAGTATTTATTTCTGAATATCCAGAATTATAAAACTAAAAAACATTATTTTTTGTTTTAAATTGAAATTAGTTATAATATTATGTTAAATTTCCTTTATATTTTCTTGATGATATTAACTAAATCAAATATTTAAGGTCAGAGAAACATATAATGCTAACTGGATATCTAATAAACTTTCAGAAATTTCCTTATAGTTTATACTATAGTTTATTATCACGATCCAGATTTTTTACCCTCGATAGTCGTGATAGCGCCTACTTATAAAAGCTAGGCCATCCAAATTTAATTATTTTTCGTTAATAACATAATCCCTTCTTAATAATTATTGGCAATAATATTTAAGAAGGGATTATGTTGTTAACAAAAAGTAATTAAATTTGGCTTGCCTAGCTTCTACGAGTAGCTGTCATCACGGCTCCTGAGGATGATAAATTGGTATCAGAGCACTAGGTTATATAGGTCTCACAACTCATAGACAAACTTGGTAGAGTCATCGGTATAGAGACGTCTGTATTTATCCCCTAGAGGCTACCAAGTTAGGAAATGTTATACATTTGTTCTTCCTTGTCGAGCGGTTTGGTTTCTCAACCAAGCAGCTCCTGCTAGGGGCATGGGACGAGACCGTGCTAGAGACTGAGGTAGGGGCAAAGCTCAACACCGAGCAGCAACACCAATGGCAGAGCCTTTGGTCGACTTTGATGAGGAGGTTTCGACCCCAGCCCTAGTAGTTCCGGTGGGCCCAGCTCAGGCCCCAGAGGGGTTTATTGCTACCTTAATTCTTTAAGATGCTTTAGTTCGATTGGTGGGCCTCATGGTGAGTGTAATCCGAGCGGGATTGCTTCCTGTAGCACCAGCTCTCTCTCAGGCTAGAGGAGTGGCCCAAACTCCTGCTACTTAAACTCCGAAGTAGGTAGTTCCCTAGGTTTCGGCTTCAGTAGTTTAGCTAGTTGGACCAGCTCAGTCGGATATGGTAGCCCATATAGGTGATGGGGCAGCTATGTCTGCCGATGCATTGTGGAGATTGGATAGGTTCACCAAGCTCTTGACTACTACTTTCAGTGGTGCACCCACCAAGGACCCTCAAGATTATTTGGATAGCTTCCACGAGGTTCTTCAAAACATGGGTATTGTTGAGTCCGATGGAGTTGATTTCGCTGCATTTCACCTATCTGGATCCACCAAGACTTGGTGGAGGGATTTCTGTTTCGATAGACCATCAGAGTCTCCAGCCTTAACATGGACTGGTTTTCAGTGTTGTTTCTAGAGAAGTTTTTCCCTGTCACATAGTGTGAAGCCTATCGGAGGCAGTTCAAACGTCTTCATCAGGGATCCATATTAGTCACCTAGTACGAGACCAGGTTTATTGAGTTGGCTTGCCATGCTATAGTCATACTCCTCATTGAGAGGGAGAGAGTGAGACGGTTTATTGATGGACTCATCCACCCTATTCGTCTCCAGATTGTTAGAGAGGCGGGGAGTGATATCACTTTTTAGGAGGCGGCCAATGTGGCCCGAAGGATCTAGATGGTATTGCCACATGGGGTGGTCATATAGCAGACAAGAGAACCTATCAGTCAGGCCGATTCAGTGGTGCCTCATCTGGAGGCAGAGATTCATATGATAGGGGTCAGTCTTCTAGGCATTTCCAGTCAGCCCTCTAAGTTTCTCAAGGTGCCCCGTGTGATGATCTGGCCCATCGTTACGTGAGTTACCGCCTCATTTTCCACATAATATGTTCCTCTATATTGACTATGTGGTTAGAGGGATCGGATGTGAATTCTAGAGGTTCAGTTAGCTTCAGGGGATGATTTGTGACTTAGTAGTGCAATCAAAATCGAATTTGGAGGTTCGATGTAGAAATAGGTTTGAATTGGTGAAGTTGCAATTTTGGCAAATTCCGGTTCTTAGGTGAAATTTTGATCTGAGGGTCGTAATGGAATTCCGAGAGTTGCAATAGCTTCGTTAGGTGATTTTGGATATGTTTGCGAATTTTTAGGTCATTTGGACGTCGTTTGGTAGGGTTTTTAATCGAATGTGAGATTCTGAAGTTTTAGTTAAACTTAGGGTTGAATCCTTCATGATTTGATGATTATTGTGTTAATGGACGTGTTTTGATTATTGGAACAAGCTTGTATGATTTTTGGAGTATATTCGTGTTTATAGTTGGGGTCCCGAGGGCCTTAGGGTGATTTTGGGTGTTGAAATAGACTAGTTTTGGTTTTTGGAGATAGCAAATTTCTGTTGTTGGGTGTTGTAGAAACTTGGTCATTGCGTTCGCGTGATGATTAACGTGAACGCGTTGGGTATTTTGACAGAGCCTGGAATTTTTCCTTCACGTTCGCGAAGTGGAGGCCGCATTCGCGAAGTTATGAGTCTTGAAGGATCGCGATCCCGTGAGGAGAGCCGCGTTCGTGTAGGCCAGAGAAGTGGGCCATCGCGTTCACGACAAAGGTGCCGCATTCACGTAAGAGGGCTTGGGAGTCCAGATCAGGTAAAGCATCGCGTTCGCGATGATTGGGACGCGTTTGCGTAGAGAGTAGACTGTTGGGCATCACATTCGTGTTGATAAGGTCGTGTTCGTGTAGTGCATTTTATAATCTTTTAATTGTTGGTCTTCGCGTTCACGTGGCTAAGGTCGTAAATGCGATGAAGGAAATACCTGGGTGGACAGAAGGGTTTATAAACATTTCATACGCGAGCTTGGTTCATTTTTCACCATCGTTATGCATACTTGGGAGATTTTGATGAGGGATTATGAGGGTTTCGACTGGGATTTGATTGGAGGTAAGTTTTATGAGTTAAATACGTGATTTTATTGAAGATTCACCCTTGAAATCTCTGAAAATTGGGTAAAAATTGAAGAAGTTAGGGCTTGGTTTTTGGGAATGAAAAATTTGATTTTGAAGGGCAATTGAATTCCGATTTTGATAAAGTTTATGTGTACAGACTCATGGTAAGATGAGGATTCCAGAAATGTGAATTTTGTAATGGGCCCTGAGCTCGGGTTTTTCCAACTTCGTGGTTTTTGTTGTTTTTCGAGTCTTTTCTATTGGGTTATGGTTTAATGGCCTATTGTGACATATCCCTTATGGTTTTGATCAGATTATATACGCGAGGAGGTAGATTCGAGAGGGAAAGGCTTGGCGAGCTAGATTATTGGCCGGCTTGAGGTGAGTAATACTTGTGAAACATATTCTGAGGGTTTAAAACCCCGAATTTTGCACACCTTAGTGCTGTATTGAGGTGACTTGCATGCTGGACGGAGCGTAGGGTAGAGAACCGTTGGGGATCGTGACTTAGTCCCTCCCGGTTGTTGGTTTTTACCGCGTATTTGTCAGTGATTTGTTGTTATCAATATGACTTGGGCTCATTTCCATACTTGGGGCTGATTGACGATTGTTTGAACTCTTTATGAACTATCATCACTGTTTCCTCTCTATTTGAAATATTATTTGAACTCAATCCATGTGATTTACACTGTTTCATGAACTCAGCTATATTTTACCCAAACTTGGAGTTTTAACTAATATTTGAACTATTATTTGAGCTTAGTATTATTGTTTTACTGATGCCCGAGGGGCTTTTGACTATTTTGGAATGATTGAGGCCAAGGGCCATATGTGAAGGCATGAGTAATGATGTGAGGAGGCTTTCAGGCCTCGAGTGTACTGTGAGGAGGCTTTCAGGCCTCGTATTGATATTATTCAGGCTTTCAGGCCTTGTTGAATGCGCTTGGGCTATAGGATCCCCTCTGGAGTTTGCACACCCACAGTGAGCGCGGGGTACCCCCTTGAAATGGACAGTAGTAACAATGATACTGTCACACGTGTTGCGGTTAGGTAAGAATGACTGGCCAGTCATGTAACATCGATTGACTAGTGGTAACAATGACACTGAAACACGTTTTGGTCAGGTAATAATGGCTAACCCTACTTGTGTATTGGATTCCTTTGGAAGAGAATGTCTTGCTATGTTTTCATGGATTTCTACTGTTTATTTGGTTTACTGCTTAAGATAGCATTATTTGTGCCCTTTTGGTATTTTATACTCATAGTTGTTATTCATTTTTATTACCACTAAGTTGGAAGTACTCACTTTACTCGCTGCACCAAGTGTGCAGATCTAGGTCCTTCTTCACGGGCTGAGTAGGAATTTTAGTGATCAGCAAGCTTGCTTATTTGGGAGAGTTGAGGTAGCTCCATGGCGTTCGCAGCCATTGACTCTTCCTCTTATCCTTGTCTTTTATTTTCTGCACTTTCAGACTTGGACTAATTATGTAGTAGGGTATTATTCCATTCTGTAGAGGCTCATATTCGGGACACCGGGTCCATGGTTGGGCTATATGCTATGTTTCGCTAAACATCGATATTCTTACTAGTATTTTCGTATTCTATTTAAATAGTTTAATGTTTAATATTTCACTTATCAAATATCGGTTGTCAATTTGGTTGATTACGTGGTTAATGGTCGGGCTTACCTAGTAGTGTGCTGAGCGCCATCACGACCGGGTTTGGAGTTGTGACACCCCAGGTGGTCGTGGTTCTCACACGCACTATTCTGATCAGCAGCCATTCAGTGCACCACCAGCCCCTATCAGTGCATCGCCGCTATAGAGTTTTTATGGTGGTCATTTAGTTTGACAGGGCCAGCAGACGGAGCCGTCGAGGGTTTGTTACACTTATCGTGACACGTGTCATATTGCTAGATTTTTCCCTCGAGCACCGAGCAGTCCTTAGCACCAGGGTTCTTGTGCCATGGTTTAGGCACCAGGTTCTTCATAGCTCGTGAAGTCATCTAGAGGTGGGGGTAGAGGTGCTAGAGGTAGAGGTATAGGTCACATATGTGGAGCTCAAACCACCAGGGGTGGAGGCCAGCCAATAACAGGCTGTCGCAGAGAGGTAGATCAGATTGGTAGGGATCAACCCTGATGTTGGCTCTTCAGGCTAGGCCCGAGATAGAGATGTTTCAGTGTTGTTTGATCCGGGGTCTACGTATTCGTATGTGTCCTTCTATTTTGCCCCGTTTTGATCATGCCTAGTGATGCATTGGATATTCATGTTTATGTGTCTACATCGATGGATGATTCCTTTGTGGTTGATCGAGTCCATCACTCTTGTGTCGTAGTGATTGGGGGTCTGGATACTTGTGTAAATTTGTTGCTTTTAGATATGGTTGACTTCAATATTATATTGGGGATGGACTAGTTATCACCCTATCACGCTATCTTGGACTACCATGCTAATATTGTGACCTTAGCTTTACCAGGTATGCCTCGTTTAGAGTGGAGAGGGACTCCAGGTCATTCTACCCATAGTGTCATATTGTATATGAATGCTCTGTGTATGGTCGAGAAGGGATGTTTTGATTATTTAGCTTATGTTCGGGATTCCAATGCTGAGGTTCCCTCTATCGATTCTGTGTCCGTTGTTCATGAGTTTCCTAATATTTTTCCTTCAGACCCACCTGGTATCCCATCTAATAGAGATATTGACTTTTGCATTGATTTGGTTCCAGGCACTCAACCCATTTTTATCCCGCCATATCGTATGGCCCCACTAGAGTTGAAAGAGCTAAAAGAACAGTTGCAGAATTTGCTTGAGAAGGGATTTATTAGACCCAATGTCTCTCATTGGGGTGCGCCAGTGTTATTTGTTAAGAAGAAGGATGGGTCAATGAGAGTGTGTATTGATTACCGCCAATTGAACAAGGTGAGGGTCAAGAATAAGTATCCACTACCGAGGATTGATGATTTGTTCAACCAGCTTTAGGGTGCCACGGTGTTCTCCAAGGTTGAACCAGCTTTAGGGTGCCATGGTATTCTCCATGATTGACTTGCGATCTAGTTACCATCAGTTGAGGATTAGGGCATCCGATGTCCATAAGACAGCTTTCCGCACTCGGTATGGGCATTATGAGTTCTTGGTTATGTTATTCAGGTTGACAAATGCCCGAGCAGCTTTCATGGACTTGAAGAACCGAGTGTTCAGGCCTTATTTGGATTCATTCGTGATAGTGTTCATTGATGATATTTTGATATACTCCCATAGCTAGGGGGAGCACGAGCAACACCTTAGAGTGGTTCTTTAGACTCTGAAGGATAGTCAACTATATGCTAAGTTGAAGTGTGAATTATCGTTGGGTTTATTTGAATTTCTGGGCCATGTTTATTAGTAAAGGGTATTCAGGTGGACCCGAAGAAGATAGAGTCAGTCAAGAACTGTCCTAGACCAGCATCAACTACAGAGATTCGGAGTTTCTTGGGGTTGGGAGGCAACTATTGACGGTTTGTAGAGGGATTTTCATCTATTGCAGCCCCGATAACTAGATTGATCCAAAAGGGTACCCAGTTTAGATGGTCGAATGAGTGTGAGGCAAGCTTTTAGAAGCTCAAGACAACTCTGACTATGGCACCGGTATTGGTTTTGCCCACAGGATCAGGGCCTTATATAGTCTATTGTGATTCCTCACGTATTGGTCTTGGTGCAATATTTATACAGGATGGTAAGGTCATTGCTTACGCTTCGAGACAGTTGAAGATTCATGAGAAGAAATATCCAGTGCATGATTTAAAGTTGTCAGCTATTGTTCATGCATTAAAGATTTAGAGGCATTATTTGCATGGTATAGCGTGTGTGGTATTCACTAATCACAAGAGTCTTCATTACTTGTTAAGGCAAAAGGAGTTGAATCTGAGGCAGATAAGGTGGTTGGAGTTCTTGAAGGATTATGATGTCACCATTTTATATCATTCGGGGATGGCCAATATAGTGGCCGATGCTTTGAGTAGGAAGTCAGCCAGTATGCGCAGTCATGCTTATATCCAGTCAGCCAGAGGCTGTTTGCTTTGGATGTTCAGGTTTTATGCAATCAGTTCATGAGACTGGATTTTTCTGATCCCAGTCGTGTGTTAGCTTGCATGATCGCTCGTTCTTCATTATTGGAGTGTACCCGTGATCGGTAGTTTGATGATCCCCATTTGTGTGTCCTTAGAGACACTGTGCAGCGAGGAGGTGCCAAGTAGGTTACTTTAGATATGAATGGAGTTTGAGATTGTAGGGGCGAGCTTGTGTGCCCAATATGGATAGGCTTCGAGATTTGATTCTATAGGAGGCCCATAGTTCCAGGTACTCTATTCATCCAGGCGCTGCGAAGATGTACCAGGATTTACGACAGCATTATTGGCGGTGTAGAATGAAGAAGGATATCTTAGCATGTGTGGCCCATTGTTTGAATTGTCTATAGGTTATGTACGAGCATCAGAAAAATGGTAGTGTACTCCAGAGGATTGAGCTTCCCGAGTGGAAATGGGAGCAGATTACTATGGATTTTATTACTAGACTTCTACTGACTCGAAAGAAGTTTGATGTGTTATTGGTTATTGTTCAGGACATTTCATTCTTATGGCAATCTCCTCTTCTTATGAGAGGTTCGTTGAGATCGATATTCAGAAGATTGTTCGCCTTCATAGTGTGCACGTGTCTATCATTTCGATTTGGGGTACGCAGTTTACCTTGCACTTCTGGAGAGCGGTGCTATGACGACCTGGCCCATCGTCATGCGAGTTACCGCCCCATTTCCCCCATATTATGTTTCTCTATGTTTCATTATCGATATTTGAGGTGATCAAATTGAGTTGCATTGGTTTTAGATGGAAATGAGATACATAGTCTCTTTAAGGAAAGCTTGTTTTGCAAATGTCAACCGGAAGTGGACTATTTAGTTAGACGGCTCGAATGAGATTTCCGATTATTCGGTTAGCTTCGGGGGATGATTTGTGACTTAGGAGTGCGATTGGAATTGGTTTTGGAGGTCCAATGTAGAATAACCTTGAATTGGCAAAGTTCGTATTTTGGCGAATTCCTTTTGGTAGGTAAGATTTTGATCTGGGGTTCAAAATGCAATTCCGATAGTTACAGTAGCTCAGGTTATTTTGGATGTACAAAAATTTTTTAGGTCATTCAGAGGTGTTTTGGATGGGGTTTTTTTATCGAATGCATGGTTTGGAAGTTTTGAAGAAACTTAGGCTTGAATCTGATGTGAATTGATGATTTTAGCGTCGTTTCATGTGTTATGATTATTGGATTAAGTTCGTATGATGTTTTGGGATATGTTGGTACCTTTGGTTGAGGTACTGGGGGCCTCGGGGTGATTTCGGATGGTTAAATGGAGGTTTTGAACTTGGAAATCGTTACAGATTGTTGCCCAGCTGTTGCAGACCAAATTGGTCTTCGCGTTCGCGTCAGCTGGTATACGTTCACGTAAGGGTAATATTCAGTGCATCGCATTCACGTCGGAGGGCCTCGCGTTCGTGATATATTGAACGCGTATGTGTAAGAGGAGAAGCTGAAGCATCGCGTTAGCAGGCTTGGAGCCGTGTTCACGTAGAGTTAATTTGTGGTAACATAATTTGTTCATCGCGAACACGGGTGGTGTTGACCGTGTTCGCGTAGGGTTAAATTTGGGCGTTCAGAGGGTTTTTATATTATTTCATCCGCGACCCCATTTATTATTTCCTCCATTATTGACAACCTTGAGAGCTTTTTGGTAGAAATTGAAGAGGATTTTGACGGGAATTGATTGGAGGTAAGTTTCGTGACCTAGAAATGCTATTTTATTGAAGAATCAATCTTTAATTCTTGGAAATTTGGGTAAAATTTGGAAGAACTAGGGCTTGGTTTTTTAAATGAAAATTTGGGATTTGAGGGGGCATTTGAACTCCAATTTTGGTAAATTTGATACGTATGGACTCGTGGCTACACGAGAAATCCGGTGATGTGAATTTCGTAATTTTTTGAGAAGAGGGCCCGGGACTCGGGTTTTGTCAACTTCGTGATTTTTGATATTTTTCGAGTCTTTTCGATTGGTTACGATTCATTAGCCTATTGTGACATATTCCTTGTGGTTTTGATAAGATTCAATGCACAAGGAGGTCGATTCGGGCGGAAATGGCATATCAAGCTAGACTTTTGTCCGACTAGAGGTGAGTAATGACTTTAAATGATGTCCTGAGGGCACGAGGACCCAGATTTGCACAACTTGGTGCTATGTTGAGATGATACACGCGTTCAATGACGAGCACCGGGTCATTTACTACTTGGGACTATGACTTGGTCCATTCCAGATAATATTTTACTGCATATTAGATATGACTTGTTGTTTTTACTATGATTTGGGCTTGTTTCCATATTTGGGACTTATTGCCGACTATTTGAACTCTTTATGAACTATCGTCACTATTTTCTCTCACTATTTGAAGCATCATTTGAACTCAGTCCATGTGATTTACACTATTTCATAAACTCAACTATGTTTTACTCAAACTTGGAGTTTTAACTGATATTTCAAATGTTGTTTGAGCTGAGTATATGGTTTTACTGATGCCCGAGGGGCTTTTTGTATATGTTTGGACAGATTGAGCTCGAGGGCCATATGTGATGGCATGATAAGCGATGTGAGGAGGTTTTCAGGCCTTAAGTATTATGTTAGGAGGCTTTCAGGCCTCGAGTGTTATGTGAGGAGGCTTTCAGGCCTTGAGTATTTTGTGAGGAAGCTTTTAGGCCTCGAGTGTATTGTGACCAGGCTTTCAGGCCTCATATTAATATTTTTCAGGCTTTCGGGCCTTATTGATAGCGCTTGGGTTGTAGGAACCCCTCCGGAGTCTGCACGACCAAGGTGAGAGTAAGCCCGATGGGCTGATATTGTACTACGAGATTAATACTTAGCCCGCGGGGCTGGCACTGAGCTGAGAGTATGATATTGCGCCCGTGGGGCAGGCTTTTGAGCATTTCCTACTAATTGAGCATAATTGTTTTAACTGTTTTCAAAGAGGATTTCTTGCTATATTTCACTAGGTTTACTGCTTGAGATAACATTACTTGTGCCTTTATGGGATCTTATGTTCTCAGTCATTATTTATTTTTATTAATCACTAGCTCGAAGTACTCACATTACTCCCTGCACCATATGTGCAGATACAGTCATAGTTGAGTACTTCCCCGAGCGTTGATTTCCTTCTAGACCAGGCGGACCCGGAGAGACGAGGTAGATGTCGGTGTCCACAACCCCGTTTCTTCCTTATCATCTGTATTTCATTAATATTCGGACTATGTTCTTAGATGCAGACTTGTAGCATTTCAATTAAACTCGGTAGTAGATCATGACTTGTGACACCCCGATTGCGGGCTGTATTTGGGATGATATCCTTATTATCACAATTATTCTACATTATTGGTTACTTTATTCTTGTTTTAAGATTATCTATGTTAATAAATATTAATAATTAGAGGAGTTAATGTTCTATTGACTGGCCTTGTTTTCACGAGAGGCGACATCATGACCAGGTGGGTTTAGGCAGTGATAATTTGGTATCAGATCCTAGGTTACGTAGGTCTCACGAGTCATGAGCAGGTTTAGTAGAGTCTCGCGGATCGGTACGGCGACATCTATATTTATCCTCGAGAGGCTGTAAAACCTTTAGGAAAACTTCACATTCTTGAAATTGTTGTCGTGCGATTTTGTTTATTCGAGAAATAAACTTCTGTGTTCTATTCTCTTAGAGATGGCGATGACCCGTGCTACAGGACGAGACGGACGACCACCGATACGACCTACTGAGAGCACTAGAGGTTGTGGAAGCGGTCGTGGTAGGGGCAGAGCCGCGAGGGAAGCACATGTTGCTCTACTAATTGCCCCGGCTCAAGATCAGGCCCCAGCTGTACACATTCCGGCAACACTTGTTCAGGCACCGGCAATGCCCATTGTGATTCCGGGTCTCCAGAAGACCTTCGCTCAGATACTATCAGTTTGCAATGGCTTAGCCCAGGTTATTTCAGCCACTACCACAGCATCTACTTCTTAGGTAGGGGGAGGTAGCTAGACCCCTGCTGCTTGCACACCAGAGCTGGTGGTGTAGGGTTAACAGACACCGGGAGTAGCTCCAGCTTTGCCGGTTGTACCAGTTTTGGATTTTGTAGTCCCAGCTATGCCAAATGATGAGCACCATCGTCTTGAGAGGTTTAGTAGGCTCCAGCCTCAGTTTTCAGTGGTACTCAGGGCGAGGATGCCCAGGGATTTCTTGACAAGTGTCAGCGTATTCTTCGGACGATAAGGATTTTAGAGTCCAGTAGGGTAGCATTTACCGCATTTCAGTTCCCTGGGCTAACTTCACATAGTAGGAGGAATATAAGCGGCGTAGGCCAGTAGGTGCAGCGCCTTTGTCATGTTAGGATTTCTCCACTATCTTTTTGGAGAAGTGGGTACCACAGTCTTAGAGGGAGGAGCTGTGTAGGCAGTTCGAGTGACTTCGACAAGGAGACATGACTGTGACCTAGTATGAGGCAAGATTTTCTGAGTTAGCCCGTCATGTCTCCTAGATAGTTCTGACCGATAGAGAGAGGATCAAGAGGTTTGTAGATGGACTTAACTATCACCTTCGTGTTTTGATGACTCAAGCGAGAGTTCTGGGCTTTTACTTTAAGGATGCAGTTGATATTGCTCGTGATATTAAGATGGATCACTGTCAAGATAGAGAGGAGAGGGACACCAAGAGGCCTCGAGATTCCGGTAGCTTCAGTGGTGCTCTGTCTAGGGGTCAGTTCTAGTAGGGCAGAGGTCGTTCATTTAGGCTTCCTCAATCAGCTTGCTCTGAGTATCCTGGGTCATCTTCCGACTGAGGTCATTAGGGTTATCAGCAGAGCCAGTCATATCTCAGCGCTCTTCCAGCTTAGTGTTCATCACGAGCTCCGTCAGTTCAGGGTTCCTCTAGACCGAGTGCGTCGGCCAATCACTTTGATGTACGGGGTTCCCTTCAATCCCATTCTTTGGTACCCGGGATCCGTTATGAGTGCATGGAGTTGGGACGCATATGGAGGCAGTGTCCTTGGCGCCGTGGTAGTCAGTCTTAGTAGAGGGGTCAGCCCTTATTTTTTGGCCCATCATTTTTAGCACCCGCCCTACCAGCTAGGGGTGAGGGTCAGAAAGCTATAGGCCTCCCTAGAAAGGGAGGTCTATCGGGTGGTCAGGCTCACTTCTATGCTCTTCAGGGTCAGTCAGGCGCTATTGCTTAGGATGTTGTTATCATATATTGTTTCATTCTGCCACCGAGATGACTCAATTTTATTTGATCATGTTTCTACCTATTCTTATGTGTCTTCTTATTTTTCTCATCATTTGGGTACGACCCGGGGGTGTCTTGCATTACTTGTTCATGTATCCACCTCGATGGGTGATATTATTATGGTAGACCATGTATATCAATCGTGTTTAGTGACTATTGGAGGTTTGGAGACTCGAGTTGATTTGTTGTTGTTGAGCATGGTATATTTTGATGTTATTTTGGGTATGGATTGGTTATCCCCGTGCCATGCTATTCTATACTGTCATGATAAGGTAGTCACATTGGCCATTCCGAGTGTTCCAAATTGAGTGCGTGGTATGACTGACTATGTACCCAGTAGGGTGATTTCATTCTTAAAGGCCTAGTGGATGGTTGGGAAAGGTTGTCTATCATATTTGGCATTTGTGAGAGATGTCAGAGCTGAGACTCCTAGTCTTGATTTTGTTCCCATTGTGAGGGACTTCCCTGATGTGTTCCCAGTAGACCTGTCGGGCATGCCACTAGACAGTTACATTGATTTCGGTATTGAACTGGTGCCGGGAAACTCAGCCTATCTCTATCCCTCCCTATCATATGGCACCAGTAGAGTTAAAGGTATTAAAGGAACAACTTCAGGAACTCCTAGATAAGGGGTTCATTCGTTCGAGTGTGTCACTGTGGGGTGCACTGGTCTTATTTGCGAAGAAGAAGGATGGCACAATAAGAATGTGGACAACATGCAATTGAACAAGGTGACGATGAAGAACAAGTATCCTATACCCCGTATTGATGATTTGTTTGACCAACTTTAGGGGGCAAAGGTATTCTCCAAGATTGATCTCCATTTAGGCTATCACCAGATTAAGATTAGGGATTCTGATATTATGAAGACGGCTTTCAGGACGAGATATGGGCACTATGAGTTTCTTGTTATGTCTTTTGGGCTAACAAATGCCCCAACCGCATTCATGCACTTGATGAATATTGTATTTAGGTTGTATCTAGATTCATTTGTGATTGTGTTTATTGATGACATCCTGGTGTACTCGTGTAGCCAGGAGGAACACGTACAACACTTGAGGTTGTTATTACAGATATTGAGGGAGGAGAAGCTTTATGCTAAATTCTCCAAGTGTGAGTTTTGGCTTGGTTTAGTGGCTTTCCTGTGGCAGGAGGTGTCCATTGATGGTATTTAGGTTGATCTGAAGAAGATAGAGGCGGTTTAGAGTTGACCTAGACCAACCTCTGCCACGAAGATTTGCAGTTTCCTTGGGTGACAAGGTACTATCACCGGTTTGTTCAGGGATCTTCTTCTATTGCATTGCCTTTGACCAAGTTGACTCAGAAGGGTGCACCATTTGTGTGGTCGAATGAGTTCGAGGAGGCTTTCAGAAGCTCAAGATAGCTTTGACCATGACTCCAGTGTTGGTATCTCCATCAGTTTCAGGTTCTTACGGTATGTATTATGATGCTTCGAGAGTGGGGATTGGATGTGTGTGATGTATGAGGGTAGAGTCATTGTATATTCTTCTCGTCAGTAGAAGACCTATAAGAAGAACTACCCTGTACATAATTTGGAGTTGGCTGCTATAGTTCATGATTTGAAGATTTGGAGTCTCTACTTATATGGCATATCTTGTAAGGTGTATACTGATCATTGCAACCTTTAGCATCTGTTCAAATAAAAGGATCTTAATTTGAGGCAGCGGAGGTGGCTTGAGCTACTCAAGGACTATGATATTACCATTTTGTATCACCAATGGAAGGCCAATATGGTGGCTAATGCTTTGAGCTGGAAGGCGGTTAGTATGGGTCGTTTGGTGTACATTCCAGTTCGAGAGCGGCCATTTGCAGTTGATGTCCAGGCTTTGGCCAATCGGATGGTGAGGTTAGATATTTCGAAGCCTATTCGGGTGTTGGCTTGCGATGTTTCTTGGTCTTTCTTGTATGACCGCATTAGAGAGCACCAGTATTATGATCCATATTTTCTTGTCCTTAAGAATATGGTTCAACATGATGATGCCAGGGATGTGACTATTGATAATAATGGCGTGTTGAAGATGTAGGTCTGGATTTTTATGCCCATGCGGATGGGCTCCGGGATTTGATATTGGAAGGCCCACAGCTCACGGTATTTTATCCATCCAGGTACCACAAAGATGTATCAGGATTTGAGACAACACTATTGGTGGAGGAGGATGAAGAAGGATATTGTGAGTTTTGTAGCTCGATGTCTCAACCGTCAGCAGGTCAAGTACGAGTATTAGAGACCGTGTGGTGTTCTTAAGCGCATGGTCATTCCTGACTGGAAATGGGAGAGGATCACTATGGATTTTGTGAGTGGACTCCCTCGGACTTTGAGTAAGTTTGATTTGGTCTGGGTGATTGTGGACCAACTTGTAAGGCCCCGTAAAATTTTTGTGCATAAAACCTAGTAGATGTGGTGTCATGGTCCGAATGATGTGTTAGGAATGCGTAGAATTCTTCGGACCCTTGGTAGTGATTTAAGTTTCAAAAATGTAGAGAATAAAATTTTCCAGAAAAATGTCAAATATGCGGTCAAGAATGCGACCGCAAACCTGACATGCGGACCGCATTCTTACCGCAAATCGTTCCACAGAGTTGCCCAAAATCGTGTCAAAAGTGCGGTCGATATGCGATCGCATGTCAAATCTGCGGTGCACTTTTGCGACCGCAGAATCAACATGCGGTCCGCATAGTGACCGCATTCCTTAACAGAACCTGCATAACTTTGAGGCCATTTTTGCGGTCACTTTGCGGACCGCATGTGGATTCTGCGGTCGCATAGTGACCGCATAATTGACCCCGGCCCAGATTTTTGTAACATTTTGACCCGATCTCTTCTTTAATATAACACACTTCTTCTTCATTTTTATCATATTATCTTACCAAAAATTAGAGAGAGAAGAGAGGGTTTTTAGAGAGAGAAGTTCTTCATCTTCAAGGATTGTTTCAACCACTTAATTCCAAGGGATCCTAGGGCAAGGATTCAACTTCCCCAATCTTTTCAAGGTAAAAACCCTAACTATTTTCTTGATTTTCAGTTTTAATTGGGTAAAGAGAGGTTTTCATATAATAGCTTTTAAAAGTAGAATTTTTACACTCATGCATGATTATTGAACTTGATTTCTAGTAAAAAGAAGTGAGTAGAAGTAAAAGTCTTCAAGAACAAGGTTGGCAAGAGTAGGATAACTTGGGTAATCATAAAGTAGGAAGAAAACTCATCACCAGGTATGTATGGCTAATTTTGATTCTTGTAAAATCGCCCATATGTGTGAAATCGTTTGGCATGTGTTGATTTGAGAGATTTTATGTGATTTTTTTCGATATCATTGTTGGGTATACAATTGATGATTGAACTACATGTGGTATGGTTTGAAATATGAATTGAAAGATGACAAAGGAATTGAAATTGGTAAAGAAACTGAGGAAAATTGTTGTTATGGCATATATGGTTCCTTTTGGAAAGAGATCAAACACTTGAATTGTGGAAATATTGTAATATGGTTGTGATATTGAATTGAGAAGAAATTGAGAACGTGAACCAATGTGTAAGTTGCTTATTTGAACTTGTTGAAATTGTGTGTGTAGTACCTTATCTGTTGTTTGAAATTGTTGTGTTTTCAACTGTAAGGCGGGGTCGTGTTGCGCGCCGCAACGTGGTGAAATAAGGTGTGGGTTGGGGTGATAAGGGTGGCCGAGGTAATAAGGGTGGTCGGGGGCAATAAGGATGGAAAGCGATCGAAATCGCTATTGAAAATTGATACAAAAATCAATAATGTGAAATTGTGAAAGGAGACAGGAGGAGAGTTTGCAACCTGGGGAGCACTGATTGCTCCTATGTTTGACTACTTGCAATTTATGTTGTTGATTGGTCGTTGTTCCATTTGTTGACCTTGAATGTGCTTGTGTTGAGGCTTATCTGAAATGAGTAAAAGGTGGAAAACATGGGTGGTTGGCTTGATTAGTTTTAATGTAATTTAACGGCTTGAGTTTACTTGGGACAAAGTTTGTCCATACATACCAGTACAATTCAAGTGTACTGACGTCCCTTTTGCCGGGGACGCTACATTCGTGTTATGATTGTAGGTGGATCTGTAGCGGGCACTTCAGCTTATCGGCAGTAGCATTCTTCACCTTCCATTGGCCTATTTGGTGAGCTTCCTTTCTTCCTCGGGGCCTTGTGTGGTTCTTGCCACTTCGGTTTAGATTTTCATTTTGGTTTGTAAGGTATAGTCGGAGCCTTGTTACCGACAAGTATTGTATTTCCCTTTTGTATCCTAGAGGCTCTGTAGACATGTAAACTGTGGGACTCCAGTCTTATGTATATATATTGTGTTATGCCGGGCGTTGTAAAAAAATTGAAATCTTGTTAATGAATCACTCGTAATGTTTTATTTGTTTAATGTGAAATCAATTATGATTAGTAATATATTTGGTTAATGAGAAACAGTCATCACAGGGGTAACGCGTGGGAACGAAAGGCACCCAGGTCCGCTTGACTGGGGCAACCCGGTCAGGCGCCGGTCATGTTCCTCGTTTTGGGGTGTGACACAACTGACCAAGTCCACGCACTTTATTTTAGTATGTTCTATCTATTCTTTGGAGTGGCTGGTAGGGATCTTTATCCGGTAGATTGTCCGATTACATGGGGTTTGAATGGCTATTATCTCAGATAGGGGTACTTAGTTCACTTCTCAGTTCTGGAGGGTATTTCAGTGGGAGTTGGGTACGTAGGTAGAGTTGAGCATCACATTCTATCCTCAGATGGACGACAGTCTGAGTGCACTATTCATATACTAGAGGACATGTTACGTGCCAATGTTACAGATTTTGGGGGTTCATTGGATGAGTTTTTGCCACTTGTAGAGTTTGCCTAGAATAACAGCTATCAGTCGAGAATTCAGATGGCTCCGTATGAGGCGTTGTATGGGAGGCAATGTAGATCTCCAGTTGGATGGTTCGAGGCCAGCAAAGATAGAATATTGGGGACAAAAATGGTTTAAGATGCCTTAGAGAAGGTCAAGTTGATTTAGGAGAGGCTTCGTACGGCACAGTCGTGTCAAAAAAGTTATGTTGAACGGAAGGTGCGGGATGTGTCTTATATGGTAGGTGAGAAGGTCTTGCTGAAGGTTTCTGCCATGAAGGGCGTTATGCGGTTTGGAAAGAAAGGGAAGTTGAGTCTGAGGTTCATTGGGCCTTTTGACATACTAAGGTGGATTGGGGAGGTGGCTTATAAGGTTGCTATGCTACCCAACTTGTCTAGCGTGTATCCGGTATTTCATGTATCTATGCTCCGAAAGTATGTTGGGGACCCATCCCATGTTTTTGGCTTCAGCACGGTTCAGTTGGATGATAATTTGACATATAATGTAGAGCCAGTGGCTATTTTGGGTCGTCAGGTTCGGAAGTTGAGGTTGAAGGATATAACTTTAGTGAAGGTGCAGTAGAGAGGTTGGCCCATGGAGGAGGCTACTTAGGAGACCGAAACGGGAGATGCGGAGCAGATATCTTCACTTGTTTGAGGCTCTATGTATGTTTCTTGACCCGCTCGAGGACAAGCGTTTGTTTTAGTTGGGGAGAATGTGATGACCCGACCCGTCGTCATGCAAGTTGCCGCACCATTTCCCCCATATTATGTTTCTCTATGCTTCAATATTGGTATTTTAAGTGATCGAGTTAAGTTGGATTGGTTTTAGATGGAAATGAGACACTTAGTCTCTTTAAGTAAAGCTTGTTTTGGAAAGGACAACCGGAAGTTGACTATTTAGTTAGAGGGACCAAATGAGATTTCCGGTGATTCGGTTAGCTTCGGGGGATGATTTATGACTTAGGAGTGCGATTGGAATTGGTTTTGGAGGTCTGGTGTAGAATTACACTTGAATTGATGAAGTTAGTATTTTGGCGAATTCTGGTTTGTAGGTGAGATTTTGATCCGAGGGTCGGAATGGAATTCCAAGAGTTGCAGTAGCTCTGATAGGTTATTTTGGATGTGCAGGTAAAATATTAGGTCATTTGGAGGTGTTTTGGATGGGTTTTTTTATCGAATGCGTGTTTCGGAAGTTTTGAAGAAACTTAGGCTTGAATCCGATGTGAATTGATGATTTTATTGCCGTTTGATGTGTTATAATGATTGGAACAAGTTCGTATAATGTTTTGGGATATGTTGATTTCTTTGGTTGAGGTCCAAGGGGCCTCAGGGTGATTTCGGATGGTTAAACGGAGGTTTTGAACTTGGAAATTGTTGCAGATTTTTGCCTAGCTATTGTAGACCAAATTGGTCTACGCGTTCGTATCAGCTGGCACGCATTCGTGTAAGGGTAATATTCAGTGCATCGTGTTCACCTGGGAGAGCCTCTCATTCACGTAGAAGGGGGCCTAGGGCCCTGCCAAACTTGTTCAGTGCATTCTCGACAAATTGAATGCATTCGTGTAAGAGGAGAAGCTGAAGCATCGTGTATTCAGGCTTGGAACTGCGTTCAAGTTGAGTTAATTTGTGGTCAGTGGAAGTTGTTCATCGCAAACGTGGGTCGTGTTGACCGCGTTCGCGTAGGGTTAAATCTGGGCGTTCAGAGGGGTTTTTAAATTATTTCATCCGCGACCCCATTCATTATTTCCTCCATTGTTGACCACCTTAAGAGCTTTTTGGTAGAAATTGAAGAGGATTTTGATGGGAATTGATTGGATGTAAGTATCGTGACCTAAAAATACTATTTTATTGAAGAATCAACCTTTAATTCTTTGAAATTTGGGTAAAAATTAGAACTAGGGCTTGGTTTTTGAAATGAAAAATTTGGGATTTAACGGGGCATTTGAACTCCGATTTTGGAAAATTTGATATGTATGGACTCACGGCGAGACGAGGAATCCAGTGATGTAAATTTTGTAATTTTTTGACAAGTGGGCCGAGGGCTCGGGTTTTACCAACTTCATTATTTTTGATATTTTTTGAGTCTTTTAAATTGGGTTATGATTCATTAGCCTATTGTGACGTATTCCTTGTGGTTTTGATCAGATTAGATACACGAGGAGGTCAATTCGAGAGGAAAAGGCATATCAAGCTAGACCTTTAGCCGGCAAGAGGTGAGTAATGACTTTAAATGATGTCCTGAGGGCTTGAGACCCCTGATTTGCACAATTTGGTGTTGTGTTGAGATAAGACATGCGTTCAATGATGAGTGTGGGGTCATTTACTACTGGGGACTGTGACTTTGTTCAAGTCTGGATAATATTTTACCGCGTGTTAGCTATGACTTGTTGTTTTTACTATGATTTCGGCTTGTTGCCATATTTGGGGCTTATTTCCAATTGTTTGAACTCTTTATGAACTATCATAACTGTTTTCCCTCACTATTTGAAACATTATTTGAACTCGGTCCATGTGATTTACACTGTTTCATGAACTCAGCTATATTTATTCAAACTTGGAGTTTTAACTGATAGTTGAACTGTTGTTTGAGTTGAGTATTGTTGTCTTACTGATGCCCGGGGGGCTTTTTGACTATTTTGGACTAATTCAGGTTGAGGGCCATATGTAGGGCTTGTCGAGCGATGTGAGGAGGATTTCCGGCCTATGTGAGGAGGCTTTCAGGCCTCGAGTGTTAAGTGAGGAGCCTTTCAGGCCTCGCGTGTTATCTGAGGAGGGTTTCAGGCCTCAAGTGTTATGTGAGGAGGCTTTTAGGCCTCGGGTGTATTGTAAGCAGGCATTCAGGCCTCGTATTGATATTGTTCAGCCTTTCAGGCCTTGTTGATAGCGCTTGGGCTGTAGGAGCCCCTCCTAAGTCTGCATACCCACAGTGAGCGTGGGTACCCATGTGATTGATAGTGAGCCCGCATGGCTGATATTGTACTGTGAGATTGATATTGGGCCCGCAGGGCTGGCACTGAGCTGAGAGTATGATATTACGCCCGAGGGCCAGGCTTCTAAGCATTTCCTACTAATTGAGCATAATTATTTTAGATGTTTTCAAAGAGGATTTCTTCCTATATTTCACTGAATAGAAATCATGTTAGAAAATAAATCATATATTTTATATGTATATTGAAAACAAATAATCGTTGGACAATTAGAGTATGTCAAAGTTGTAATAATCGTTGGACAATTAGAGTGTGTCAAAGTTGACTATCTCGTCTTTACCCCTTCGGGATTAGGCGGGACACTCACTGAGTACACATTGATTACATACTCATACTACACTTATGTGCATTTTTGTTGCATGGGTTCATGATATATTAGCGGCCTACTGGGCGCACCAGCATAGACGATACGGGGACAAGGTGAGTTGCAGTATGTGAGGCGGCCCGCAGCTCTTTAAAGTCTCTTCTATTAGCTATATTTCTTTCTTGTCATTGTATTCCGAACGAATGTTGTGCTATATTTTATGTCTTTATCTGTAGTTTCTCATGAACTTGTGACACCGAGTTTTTGGGATGGTTTCAGTGAACTATCTATTAATTGTTATTGTTTGATTTTTAAATTGAAACAAAAGTCCTTTATTTATATGAAATGAAAGGAAAAACCTTAGATTTTCAAAAGTATTAAAAGAGGGAATTTATTGGCAATCTAGTTGGCTGGCCTGACAACGATGTCTGATGCCATCACGACCTGTAGTGGATTTGGGTCATGACAATATGGTATCAGAGAACTAGGTTCCCGTCGGTCTCACGAGTCATGAGCAAGTCTAGTAGAGTCTCGCGGATCGGTACGGAGACGTCTGTACTTATCCTCGGGAGGATGCAGGACTGTTAGGAGTACTTCCCTTATTGATTTCCTTATCATGCGATTCAATTCTTTTGAGGCTTATGCCTTTGGTTCCTTTCCACTCAATCTTACGCGATGCGAGCACTTGTTATAAATCGGGAATTTGAAGAATTGAGAGGGCACCACAAATATGGTGCGGGAGGCTTTTTTTGGTATAGTTAATTGGACTATTATAGTCGCTTTGTAGAAGGGCATTCTATTATTCAGCTCAGCAGCAGAAATTTTGAGAGCTTTGAGGCTAGGCACAGGTTTCTATAATGCTTACGAGTGTTTATTCCGAGATGTTGTAACGGTAGGATGTTGCGCAAGTGTCGGGCAGTGAATGAAGTGAAGGGAGGTTTACTCAATATGTAATCAACGGGACTCAATATCTTATTTCTAGTAAGGAAAAGTAAATCGAAGTAAGGATGGTCAGATGTGGATTAGTGGAAGTAATGAAGCGTGATAATTGCAAGCGGGAATGGAGTTCTCTTCTTTATTGGGGTGCGGTTGTCCTAATTGGACGTATTAAGTTTGATGGTGTTATAATCTGCTAAGATTCACTTTATGGCGAGATATTGTGAAATACTATTGAAGATGCAATCGTCAGATATCGTTGGATATGGTGGTCTAGGATTTAATCAGTATTTTAATTGTTGACAGTTCGATAAAGATGACCCTCGGAAAGGTTTGAGCCAGTAGCGATTTGTGGGTTCAAGTTCTATAAAGATGAATTTTATTAGGGTAACGGCTGAGCAGCAAGAGATGAAATAGACATGCGAAAAGTGTCATTCGAAGTTGTAAACTTCTAAAGGGTCATGCTGAGGAAGCATAGGCCGAGTAGTTGATTGAAGAAGTGAGTTTTTCCAAAGTAGGAGAGCAGCGGAGCTACGTAAGGGCTTGGTAAAGAGAAAGCTATGCACATTAGGGGAGTCTAGAACAACTTGAGAATATCAGTGCTTGGGTATTAACGCTTTCATATCTAAGTGAAGTGGGGATTTCAGCGACGGGCACTGGAAGTCGGTATATTAATTTGAATCATAGTGTTTTTACGCGGCAGGGGAAGGTATGTGATAGGAAGGAGCAGCTTGAAGTGAAGAAAGATGTAGCGTGACTTTGAAGCAAAAGAATGTTGTTGCAAATTTATAGATGTCGACGAGGGGTTAATGGACTCGTACAACTAGAGAGTGAGCTTGAATTTAGGATGGGTTATTGATGTCGTAGTGATAATACCCTATGCAGTAGCGTTGGAAGATGTCGGGGAATGATTACGACAGGTGGGGTACTCCAATGAGCAAGATA
Source organism: Nicotiana noctiflora (assembly GCA_032618575.1). Taxonomy (NCBI): domain Eukaryota; kingdom Viridiplantae; phylum Streptophyta; class Magnoliopsida; order Solanales; family Solanaceae; genus Nicotiana; species Nicotiana noctiflora. The sequence goes on from JASVEL010001060.1 coordinate 358,540, forward strand.
GCGGTCATGTGGTCAGTGGGGCTTCTGCGAAGAGTTCTACGGGATATGCAGCAGGAGGTATTGTCGCATGAAGGGTGCTAATGATTTAGAGTATCAAATTGTGTTTCTATGGTAAGATATCAAGAATGCCAGTGATTGTTGATGAGAATGTGGATGATAATTCAGAATATGAAAGATAGAGATTTGCATGATAATAATGAGAATTTGTGGCAGATGATTGCGCAAGGTTATGTCAGTAGAAAATTAAAGAATGATGAACTCCAAAGTATTGTAATAATGGCTTCAAGCTAAGTGGGAGAGTACCATCACTTATTATTTGGGTTGCATGGTTAGCTGCTTGCGATGTTTCTTGATAATAGTAAACTGAGGGGATCATCTCAGCTACGGAAAAATATCATAACTAGTAATGTGGGCAGAGGAATTGTTAAAGATGTGCTATGATTGGCCTTATGGGCTTATGTTCGAACTTGGGAAAGAATTTGGGATTTATGCCCTATGTGGAAGCAGACTTTAAAGGGAGTAATTCTGCTATATGCCTCGTCGAGAGGGTGATCCTGTGTTATGAGATTTAGGTAGCCGATTATATTTGGGACCAAGTCAGAGCGGGTGGCTCTCAGTATCGGTCCTAGTAAATTCAAGAGGTAAAGTGTGATGCCTAATGATATTGAGTTTATAGGTACAGTTAAGGATCAAGCTTGGAAGTAGCCTATGAGAAGTGACACAGAATGTTTCGTGATGGTTGGCTTGTGATGTAGCAATTGGGAAGTACAAAATGGATCCTAAAGGTTGAGACAGCATGGTCTCGTGGTTCGAGGTCACTCGGGGTGAGTGTAGATGGAGCGTGTTATGTGTTGAAGAGAATTGGTACTATTTCTGAAGCACTCAAGGATAAATTTGAAGGGAATGTATTTATTAGCCATAGTTGAATTTGGCATGTTGGGATATATGATTAGTTCATTCAGCATGATCAGGTTGTGTGTATGATTCGTGATTGTGTGTATCAGGCTTGTCAGCTGCCGAAATTGATGTTATCTACAAGCCTTCTATTCCTAAGGCTCGTTATGTAGAAGAAGATTACAGAAGGGTTATGGTGACTTGGACCACTACTTGCAGATTTGCATATTCTACGGTTACGGGAAATTTACATGTGTATTTATATGGTTCTCCTGGAGTGAGTAAAGTGCAAGTTCTTATATGACTAAGTGTTAAGGTATTAATAATGTCGAAGTTATAGTGAAGAATTGTCTTCTATCGTATGTGGGCACATTGGGTGCAAGTAGTAGCATAGAAAATTCGAAGTAAGGATCAACGTTGCAGCTCGGGCTGGCAAGGATATCACATGCTCGGATGAGCAAGGAAGTGGTGGAATAATTAAAGTAACATGGTATTGGCTTCAGAGTCACCTGAGATTGATGTTTTGTGAAAAAGGCTTGTATCCTTGTTAAGGATTCTTGATCGCTTGTCAGCGTTGGTACGACCGATGGTCGGAATGAGCAGACTTGATATTTAATTTAGAAGATTGTGGGAGCGTGTCCCGTGGAAAGATTCTGTAAGTGTGACATGTAGTCACTTGATTGACTGAAGAGTTAAGCAAGATAAGGATTGTGGTAATAACATTTGTTTGAGAAACTATACCTGGAGGGCACTTTATTATTGGATCATGAACTAGGGGGGATGCTCCGATTATACCGGTTGTTCTTATGCATCATGAGGGAAAGAAAGTTGCTATGAACCTTTGAAAGGTTATTCGCTAAGTGGGTACAATCGAAAATTGATGTATTGATTTACATATGTGAATAAGGCTTTGTATCAGGCCAGTTGTGTTCGTTTCAGCAAGTGTTCCCTACGGAGGGACAGTCGGGGTGTTATTTTGTCATCGGCTATTCCAGGTAATGATGAAATGCATCGTAGGAGTTGTGGCCCGCTTGAGAAATTGCGTACATGTTTTGAATTCGCGTAGAAATAATGTGCTATGAGCAGGATGTCTTTGATATTTATGTTGTATATCGCACCTCAGTTGTGCTTGAGTTTTGTAGCATATAGAGCTATGTGTTTTCTCAGAGATGGTTTTATGTACTTGTTAGCTCGCGATCGAAATTTGATGTTTTGTTATAATGAGCAAATTTAGCTCGAAGTGCAATCTCCTTACATGAGATCTATTTACAGATCGGGTGGCAGGCCGCAATGGGTACGTTATTTTGATCGGGTTGCATGCCACAACAGTGTGATGTCGAGTCTAGTTTTCTATGTGGTATTCCTTTATGTGTTTCGCTTCCCATCTTTCTAGGAAAAGTCCATATTAGTGCGGGGTTTAGATAATTTTTTCATGAATTCGATTTCCTGCTTTGTGTTGTGTTCGGATTGGTGGCCTATTGGCGCATGGTAGCATCATAATGAGATTATAATAATTTCTAAAGTGGCTTATTTCCTGAGTAGTTGTATCAGATGAGGCGAGATTCCTTTGTCTAGGATTTTGTGCAATCCAGCTATATGAGGTATGTTATGGAGATAAGACCATTATTGGGTTCAGAATTGGGTGAAAGCCTTATCAGGAGTGTACGCCTAATGTTTTGTTGACTCGGTAATTAATTATGAATGATGGTACGTCTCTTCCGTCATGGCGGTATGGTAAAGGTTAGAGTAAGACATGTTTATGTCATGGGGTGTAAAGGGAGCATCGGATCAGTAGAATATTGGCTAAGTTGATATGAGGATATCATTGTGGTCCTGTGGATTCAACGTTGCAAAGTAAGAATTCGGTGAAGTTATGCCGTTATGTTTGGGTGTGGCGTGTGGTGATTGATATGGTGATTGTAAATGGGAAACATGCCTAGCATAGGCTTCCAGATATTGGAATCGGGATGTAAAGCTTATTGGCTTAAATAAAAGAAAATATCTTCTGTATTTATCTAGCTTATGTGACCAACTAAGTTTTGGTAACACGGGAAGGCGCGTGAGGTGCTAAATAGTAATTTCAGACCACTCTAGTGCAGTTCTCAGCACATTCGAGGACGAACGTATTTTTAAGTGGGAGAGGATGTAATGACCTGATAGGTCATTTTACGTACTAGCGCTCCATTCAGCATTCAGAGGCCATGAACAGCTTCATTTCAGGTATTATGACTTGTACGCGCGGTTAGAATTTGATTTTTGGAAATTCGGAGTTGATTTGGGAAGAGAATTCTTATTTTAGAAGTTTAAAGTTGAAATAATGAACTAGGATTGGAATTTTTAGTAAACAACCTCAGAATTGGTAATCGAAGGTTCTAGTAGGTTCGTATGATAATTTCGGACTTGGTTGTATGCCCGGATTGGGTTTTGGATAACCCGGGAGCATTTTGGCGCCTATTGCGGAAGTTGGCATTTTTGAAGAAATTTCATAAGTTTGGCTTGAAGTGCATTTCAGTGTTATCGATGTCCGTTTGGAATTCTAAGATTGTGAGTAGCTCCGCATAGTGATTCTAGAGTTGGGGGCGTGATCGAAAGTGAATTCGGAGGTCCGTAGACTATTTTAGAGCCATTTGGCTAAAGATAGGAATTTGAAGGTTTTTGAGGAGTTTGACTGGAGGGTTGACTTTTTAATATGGGGGTCGGAATCAAATTTTGGAAGTTGGAGTATGTCGGAAATGTCAAATATGACTTGCACACAAATTTGAGGTTATTCAGACGTGATTTTATAGGTTTCAGCATCAGAAATAGAAGTTTGAAAGTTCAAAGTTCATAAAGCTTGAATTGGGGTGTAATTCATGAATTTAGCGTTGTTTGTTATGATTTGAGGCCTCTAGCAAGTCTGTAATGTGTTTTGGGATTGGTTGGTATGATTGGATGGGGTCCCGTGGGCCCTGGGTGGATTCTGGGTGGCTAGCGGATCGAATTCAGATGTTTGAAGAATGGTTGGGCTGTTGGTGTCTAGTGTTTTCGCTTTTGCGGAAATGGAACTGCAAAAGCGGCCCTCGCAGAGGCGATAATGGGACCGCAGAAGCAGTTTTAACTATCAGTGAAGAGGACCGCAGATGCGGTCGCATAGGCACAACCGCACCTGCGGTCAGTGAGTCGCAAAAGCTGAAGGGGAGGCCTAGGAAGGAGACCGCAGAAGCAGATTTTTGTCCGTATAAGCGGGACCGCAGAATCGGTCCCTGGACCGCAAAAACGGATAGGGCTGGGGGCAGATTGTTATTTTAAAAAACGGATTTTGGCTCATTTCTCTCATATTTTCATGACTTGCGCGATATTTGGGGAGCTTCAAGAGAGGGTTTTTCATCTTCAACACTAAGATATGTTATCCCCACCTATTATGAGTTAAATACATTGATTATGTATGAGATTAAACATGGAAATTAGTTTAAATATTGGGTTTTGGTGGAAAAAACTAGAAAATTATAAACTTGGATTTTAGCCACGATTTTGGGTATGGAATTGGGAGAAATTCATATATTTGAGTTCCTAAGGTCATGGGTAACCTTTATCTTCGAGAAATGTTGATTTCCGGGCACGTGGGCCTGATGGCATTTTGGTCATTTCATTAAACAAAGTTGGGAGTTCGTATAATCTGAATTGTTAATAAGTATTTGAGTATATTCTCATTAGTTTATCGTTAAATTGGCTAGTTTGGGTGCAATGTGCATTGGTTCAAGCCTTCGGAAGGATGTAGAATGTCGATTGTGAGTCTTTGGAGCGAGCTGAGCCTCCTTTCTAATTTTGTGAGGAGGAAATCACTCCATATGTGAGTTAAATTAATTATGTGCTCCTAGTTGTGGGGGCTACATGCGCACGAGGTGACGAGAGTCCGTGCGTAGCTACTATATACTATCGTCTGGGTAGTTCAGGACCCAAAAGCATGTTATATGTGGATAAATTGTAAAATCCTTGATGTCTTAGATTGTTTAAATCTTATTAAATTGATAATTGGACTTTCTGAAAGACTTAAGCTTTTTCTTTTTCAAATTATTAAAAGAGAATGGATTTTTCCTTGATATTTGCCCCACGTTGATTTCCTGACTGTTATCTGTCTGTGTGTGTTTATTTTGGAACGGGGACGAACGCCTCGACAGATTAATAGATGCATCTATAGGCGCGCCGTCGACCCTCGGCAGGTGCACATTTATTTCTATTGGATCAGGCCGTCGCCTCGGTATGATTTGTGCATGCTTGTATTGCTGCCTGGACTTGTTTAAGTCATTACATGCCTCCCTCTGGATCTAGACCATCTTGATAATAATGAAAAGAATCCTTGAAAAATTTCCTATGAAAGACTTATGTTTCTATTTGTTTCCTCTACCTGAATAGAAATGATGTTAGAAAATAAATCCACCATTTGACATGTATATTGAGAACAAATAATTGTTGGACCATTAGAGTGTGTCAAAGTTGACTATCTCATCTCTACCCCTTCGGGATTAGGCAGGACACTTACTGAGTACACGTTGATTACGTACTGATACTAAACTTCTGTGCATTTTTGTTGCACAGGTTCATGATATATTAGCGTCCTACTGGCCGCAGCAGCATAGAAGATACGGGGACGAGGTGAGTTGCAGTATGCGAGGCGGCCTGCAGCTCTTTAAAGTCTCTTCTAGTAACTGTATTTCTTTCATGTCCATTGTATTCCGGACGGATGTTGTGTTATCTTTTATGTCTTTATCAGTAGTTGCTATTGCACCTGTGACACCGGGTTTCTGGGATGGTTTCAGTGAACTATCTATTTATCGTTATTGTTTGATTTTTAAATTGAAATAAAAGTCCTTTATTTATCTGAAATGAAAGGAAAAACCTTAGATTGTTAAAAGTATTAAAAGAGAGAATTAATTGGCAATCTAATTGGCAGGCCTGACAGCGATGTCCAGCGCCATCACGACCTATAGTGGATTTGGGTCGTGGCATCAATGTTCGATTGACTTTTCCAACTTAAGCCTTCTTAAAAAAGACTAAGTGTCTCATTTGCTACCAAAATCAATCCAAATCAACTATAACACACCAAATTCTGATAATGAAGCATGAAGAAGCATAAAATTGAAAAAACGGAGCAGTTCTCATGGGACGACGGATCGGGTCGTCACACATATGGTACTAGAAGTCTTTTTTGCTATTTATACTTTTATTATATTTTTTAATATCTTATTATTATTATTATTCTAACTAGTATATATGGAGATTTGGTTGCAGTAAATTATGTTTTCTTGCTCTATAACTGGTTGTAATACTGATAATGATAGAGTGTGTAAGGATATTTGTAGGGAAGGAGATCAAAATTTGCATGGCAATCACGTATTGATTCTTAGAATCCGATTATGTAATTTATGGCGCTTAGCACCAGTCAGTGTGATATTCAGTAAATTAGATCAAGTGACAACTGATATTATTTCATTTAGATAATTGAATTAAAAAATAAGAAAGAAAAAAAACAAAAAGGTATATTGTACTAGTTAATTAAAAAAGGGTGAACAAATATTTACAATATTAATTTATGTTTTCTTATTGTATAAAAAAAGAATAATAAAAATAGAGAAAATAGTAAATAAAATTAGATTATGAAGAGAAAAGGAATATAAAAAAAGTTAAATGAAATTAAAAAAGGAAAAAAGAAAAAAAATAAGAGGAAAGTGAGAAAAAACAAATGGAGAATTGAACCAAAAAAAAAATGAAAGAAGAGAAGAAGCATATAAACAAAAAGGAATTGGAGAAAAAAGAAAAAAATTCCTCTCAAAAATTACTATGGGTAGGAAATGTTATTAGTTTGAGGCGTAGAAACACAAATGAGTAGACAAGGATAAATAGTTTTATTTTTGTGGGTAGTTGTGTCATTCTCCCTAGTTTAATATGAGGCCTAATTTTTTTTTGAAAAGTTATAAGATATGTTTTTATTGGAAGTCTATTCATCTAACTTTTGAGATACAAAGTTGTTAATAATTTTTTTTGATAATCGATTTTCTCTAATAGTTCATATTCAACTGATAAATGTAACCAATTCATTTAATATTTCTTGAAAAATTATTGATCTTTGATAAGATTTTACAGAGCAATAGAAATATAGAACTATTGGAAACTTAAAAGTATTGTTGAACACTTGAAATAATAAAAATTTTGAGAAAGAAGGTGACTAATGAAATCTTGGAGAAACAAAGTGATTATACGAATATCAAAGGGAAACGAAAAATATGTAGGATTTTCTAAAATATGAAGAGATTAGAAAAAAGAAATATTGGCTTGAAAAATTAAGGAAGAGAGAGCAAAACTTTTAATGAAAGAGTAAAACGCAAAAAACTAAAACACTGGGAGAACTATTCATCTTCCCATTATTAAGTAAGTGAAGTTATTACACTGTTTATATATCTAAAAAGTTTTCTTTTCTTTTAAATTAAAAACACTATTTTTATATTAAATGTACTAAATATTATTTTTTAAATACTTATGAACTTATTATTGTTTTTAAAATAAGGCCCCCAAATTTGGGGGACCTAAAGCAGAAGCCTTACCCCTCATAACTTAAAAGAATTACAAGAAAATATACATGGCTTCACACCACAATAAAAATAGCCCATATTTTTAAGTTTTATCCAACCTAGCCCATATTGAATATATTTTGAAAACACTAGCTCTTGCAAATTCAAAATTTATGTTCTTACAACCATCGCTTCTAAAAGCTATGCAGTTAAATTTGTATTTTCTCAACCACTGCTTTCACTCTCTCTTCTTCTCACATCTTTTACATACGATTCAAGGGGTCGTCCACCATTACTGCTTCTTCCCTATGTCACCTGGTTGCAATGCAAAATAATTTAATAGTAGAAGTCCACCATTGAAGGCCATTCAAAGCTTTGCTTTCGATAATAAAATTTTTGGACATTGTTAGTTGTTTCGATTGAGTGTTTGTTCCAATTGATTAAAAATATTAAAAGGAGTTAAAAATTTAAATTTGAAGTGATTTGGAGTATATTTGAGTTAAATTTCAAAAACGACGCAAGGAAGAAGACGAAACCAACTTTTTGTATGATTATGTATAATTTTGTATAATAGTGTATAAACACATCTTATACACTATTATACATTTTTGTACACCTTTATACAAGCGTACGTAGATAAACTTTGTGACGACCCTATAGGTCGTTTTGCCTTTTAGAACCTCGTTCCCTTAAATAAAACTTCCAAGCACTTGCTTTAACTAATTTATAACTTGCAGGAACACTTGGTTCAGGAGTTGAAAGAATTTTGTGTAAACATATGTCCAATTGTTTCTTTAAGACTCTCTTAAAAGATCAAGTTTGACTTTGGTCAACGTTTTGGAAACATAGACCTGGATTCGGGATTTGACGGTCCGGGAGGGTCCGTGGTAAAATATGAGACCTGGGCGTATGCCTGGAATCGAATTCTGAGTTCCCTAGCCCGAGTAATGAATTTTTATTGGAAATTGTTAAATTAAAGTTTTAAAGAATTAAAGAAACTAAGAAATCATTGATTTCTTAGGTACCAGGCTCGAATTTTGGTTTCGAAGCTTGGCACAATTCCGAAATATCCGTTAAGAATTGCCCGTAAAATTTGGAGTCAATCGGGGTAGTTTAAGGGTGTTTTGGCCATTTAGAGGAGAAATAAGAACTTGAAGTTCATTAGTTTGATTCCTTTGGTTTTAGGGGGCGATTCGTAGAATTAGCATTGCTTTGCATGTTTCTAGGGTTCAAGTAGTTCCACCTCGTGATTTCAAACTTGTCAGTATGTTCGGGTAGGACTCGGGAGGCCCGAGCGTCAAATGAGCGAGGTTCGAGTGCAGTAGGAAAGTTGAAGAATAGCTGAAGGTTTGCTGCTTCTGTCTTAACCGCATCTGTGGTTCTTAGACCGTAGATGCGGTCAGTCCATCGTAGAAGTGGCCAATGGCAATGCCAAGAGCAATCACAGGTGCGGCTCCGCAGAAGCAGACAACGGGCCGCAAAAGTGGCTCCACAAAAGCACACCTCAGACTGCAAAAGCGGTCCAGCCATTTTTGCCCAGTTCCGCAGATGCGGTCCTCCTTTCGCAGGTGGGGGACAGTAGATGCAGAAATCACTAGGCAATGAGTTCATTTAATTTGAAGTCAAAGGCCATTTATTTCATTATTACTCAACACTCGGACGATTTGGGGGCTTCCAAAGAGAGGATTTTAACATAGCATCCTGAGGTAAGTAATATCCACTCATCCTTAGTTTAAATACACGTACATTAGGTAGATTCAATTCTAAAAACTAAGTACAATCAGAGGGTTAGAGCTAGACCTAGCGTTTTAATAAATCTGAGATTTAACCATTAAGTTTACTATGAAATGAAGTAGAAATCATATATTATTGATTCTTAGGTTATAAAGAACAACATTTTTCAAAAAAGCTTGGAATTCGGGGACGTGGGCCCAGGGTCAAAATATCAAAAACTTGTGAAAAAGGTTGGGAAATTACTTAAATAGTTAGAATTCGACCTTGTAACCCTTTATTGACTAGTTCTTACTTTATTTAACTAGTTTTTGATCGTTCGACTTTGAATTGAGGTCTTGGGCTTGTTTTTTTATTGGAAGTGCACTTTGGAGCGAGGTGAGTCTCCTTTCTAACCTTGTAAGAGGGAAATATCCCCATAGGCATAATAATTAAATTATTTGTCATTATATTTGGGGGCTACGTACGCACTCGGTGATGAGAGCCCGTGCGTAGCAACTATTATGCTAAGTCCGGGTAGTTTAGGACCCAAAAGCATGCTTTACGTGATATTTTAGTACAGTTTGATTAACTTGGATTCGTATGAACTCTTTTGATTAAGAAGAATGAGACTAGAGAATGACCCTTAACCTGTTTGGTCCTTTAAAAGAGAAAAATTGGCATTTCTATGTATGACTACTCCTCATATATATATATATATATATATATATATATATATATATATATATATATATATATATATATATGGTTGTTGTTGTTGCTTGTCAATGGACATATTCTGTTTAATCGCATCGCATGGGTGATTCGCGAGCGAGGTAATTGATGCATCTATGGTTCGAGCCGTTAGACCCTTGACAGTGTAGAGTTTAGTTTTATGTTGGATTGGGCCGTACGTTCCTTGTTGATTATCTGCACATGATTTATTTGCCATTCTATTGTGGGTTAGACTACATAATTGTTTAAATGGACGCTCATGATGAAATCTAAAGGAAGAATTGTTTTTTATACTTACCAATCCTTATGATTTAAGTTATTTCTGTTTATTTTAAATTCTCCTTATTTTTCATGACCTTATTTACTATTTATCTGATTTTTACTACATGAAATAGCATTATTTGTGCCTTTATGGGATCTTATGTTATCAATCATTATTTATTTTTGTTACTCACTGGGTAGAAGTACTCACATTACTCCCTGCACCATGTGTGCAGATACAGGCATAACTAAGTTTGTCCATGAGCGCTGATTTCCTTCCAGACCAAGCGAACCCCGAGAGACGAGGTAGCTATCTTCGTCCACATCCCCATTTCTTCCTTATCATCTGTATTTCATTTATCTTCAGACTATGTTCTCATATACAGACTTGTAGTATTTCATTTAAACTCTATAGTAGCTCATGACTTGTGACACCTTGATTGCAAGTTGGATTTGGGATGGTATCCTTGTTATCACGGTTATTCCGTATTATTAGTTACTTTATTCCTTTTTAATCTTATCTATGTTAATAACTATTAATAATTCGAGGAGCTAATGTTCTGTTGGCTAGCCTTGTCTTGACAGAGGCGTCATCACAACCAGGTGAGTTTGGGTCGTGACAGGTGCAACGAGAGTTGGGTACAAGAGTAGATTTGGACATAACATTTCATCCACGAACAGACGGTCAATCCGAGTGGACTATTCAAATTCTAGAGGATATTCTTCGAGCTTGTGTTATCGACTTTGAAGGTTCGTGGGATCAATTCTTGCCTTTAGTGGAGTTTTCCTACAATAATAGCTACCAGTCGAGCATTCAGATGGCTCCTTATGATGCTTTATATGGCAGGTGGTATCAATCTCTGGTTGGATGGGGTGATTCAGGAGAGACTCGGTTGTTGGGTGTGGATTTGGTTCAGGAGGCCTTGGACGAGGTCAAGATTATTCAAGATATGCTTCGTTCAGCTCAGTCTAGGCAAAAGGGCTATGCAGATCATAAAGTTCGGCATGTAGCTTTCCTGGTTGGTAAGCGGGTATTGCTCCGAGCGTCGCCTATGAAGGACAAATTTGGTAATAAAGGGGAAGCTTAGCCTACGTTTATTAGTACGTTTGAGACTCTTGATCGAGTGGGAGAGGTGGCTTATAGACTTGCATTGCCGCTTAGCTTATCAGCCGTAAATCCAAATCTTTATGTATCCATGCTTCAGAGGTATCACGGCGATCCAGCCCACATGTTAGATTTCAGCATTGTCTAGTTGGACAAGGACATGTCTTATGAGGAGGAGCCGGTAACTATTTTGGACCGGCAGGTTCATCAGTTGAGATCCAAGAGTTTTCCTTCTATGCATGTTCAGTGGAGAGGTCAGCCTCCCGAGGCATCGGCCTACGAGTCCGAGTCTGATATGTGAAGCCGTTATCCTCATCTTTTTCCCGACTTAGGTAATTCCTTCTTTTGTTCATTCGAGGACAAACGGTTATTTTAGAGGTGGAGAATATGACGACCCAAACGGTTATCACCCGTTTTCCTACCCATTATTTACTTCTGAGGCCTTGAAAACCTCATTTGGTCTTGCCTTGATTTTGTGTGCATAGTTTGGGCGCGTAGCTGGAAAGCATACATATGAATTTCATGAGAAAAATGCTAAATTTTGATATATAATTGAATAGACTTGACTTCGGTCAATAATTTGGGTATACGGACCCAAACCCATGATTTGACAGTCCTAATGTGAGACTTGGGCGTATGCTCGGAAAAATATGAGACTTGGGCGTATGCTCGGAATCAAATTTCGAGGTCCCAGGCCGGAGAAATGAATTTTTGTGTGAAATATTTTTCTAAAAATAAATAAGGAAATTAGATATAAAATCTGATTAGAAAGTGATTGTATTGGGCCTATATTTTGGTTTTAGCGTCTGGTACATGTCTTATATGTGGTTTAAGCGCATTCTGTAAAGTTTGGTTGAAAACGGACGTCGTTTGATATGTTGTGGACTTAAAATGGAAATTTCTTATTTTATGAAAACTTGAAAGAAATTATGAATTTTGAGGTTTAATTCTATGTATATGATATTATTTCGGTGATTTGATCGCGCGAGTGAGTCCGTAGGATTTTTTTCGAGGTTGTGTGTATTTTTGGTTTGGAGCCTTGGGGGCTTGGTTGAGTTTTTGATAGGCGTCGGAGTGCATTTTGGAACTTTGAAAAACAATCTGGTGTAAACAGGCCTGCAGGCTTCGCATTTACGACGTCTGGTTCACAAATGTGAACTCGCAAATGCGAACCCTAAACCCAAATGGGAACTCGTAAATGCGAACTCGCAAATACGAACTTGCAAATACGAAGTTTGATTCGATAATGCGAAAGAAGCCCAGGTCTGCCTAGGTTCGCAAATGCAAAGGTCAAGGGTTCTCAAATGCGAGTCTTTTTTCGCAAACGTGAAGGTCTCCTGTTAGGTCTGAGTTCGCAAATGTGAACCAGTGTTCGCAATTCTCACATTTGGTTGGGATTTGCAATTGCGAACCTAGTTCGCAATTGCGATATCTGCAGCCCATCATTTTCATACTTGGTCGTATTTTAGGCCATTTTTCAACCCACTTTCAATATACAACTCCTTAAGCGATTTTTCAAGAACAAGTTTTATTCCAAATTATGTGTAAGTCAATTTTAAATCAATCTTTCAATCAGTAACATCATTTAACATATTTTCCACTTAAAATCAAGGATTATCATGGGTGAAATTGGGGGTTTTGGGTAGAACCTAGGTTTTTCAAAAATTGGAGATTTAGACCTCAGAGGTCCGATTTCAAAATAAATTATATATTTGAGTTCGTGGGGGAATGGGTAACCGGGTTTTGGTTCGAACTTCGTATTTTGACCACGTGGGTCCAGGGGGCAATTTTGGGATTTTTGGGAAAAACATGGGAAATTTATTTTTATGCATTTAAATTAATTTATTTAGTGTTTATTAAAGTAATTGAGTAATTTGTGGCTATATTCGAGCAGATTGGACATGGAATCACGGAGTAAAGCTATAGTTGAGGCTTAAGTTGAGTTCAGAGCATCGAGGTAAGTGTTTGGTTTAACCCTAGCTTGAGAGAATAAGCGTTGAGTCTTATTTGTTACTTGCTAATTATCGAGTATGATGTATATGATGGTGACGAGTATTTATACATTGGTATCTAGCATGACTGTGAGTCCTTATTTTACATATAGTTTGGATTTTTTAATACCTTCCATGCTTCATTGATGACGTCTTTATGTTGTAAAGAGCTTGTAAAAGGAATTGTGACCTTTAAACTTTGTAGAGCGTTGGCTCGAGTTGAATTACAAATTGTGAAGGTATATGAGATAAGTAAATCTTTGGTGCATTGGCTCAAGTGATAATGTGAATTATGAGATGTGAGTCAAAGAAGAGAAAGAGTTAGTGATCTATTTCCCTGCCGGGGCGTTGTTTATTATTGAATATTTTTCCTTGTCAGAATGTTGAGATTATTTACGTTGTACCCTTGCCGGGTTTTTTAATTGCTTGCTTGTGTTCCCTTGTCGGGATATTTATTATTGTTTATTAATTCTCCTTCCCTTGTTTGTGATTGTTGATTGGGTGAGAAAGAGTGTTAAAATACGAAGGGTGATGTCGTGCATTGTTTGTGTCTTGCGAGAAAATAGTGTAAAGCACGAAGGTCGTGCACTGTTTGCTTATTGTGAGTAAAAGAGAGTAACGCACGAAGGGTGATGCCGTACCGCACAATGTGCCATTTCATACCGATACTATTGATTATATGTGAGGACTGAGAGTATAAGTACGTAGCGTGATTCCGTGCACGTTTTGTTATATGAGACTAAAAGAACGAAGGGTGATGCCTTGCACTAGCTTGTTGATCTCTGTTCCTTGTTATTGTATGAGTTGTGATTTTTCATTGTTACTAGACAACTTTTACTTGAAACTGTTATCTCTCCACAGCATGCTTCCCTCCCCATACTGTTTAGTTGCCTTGAATTTCAATTCCGCTATATATATATATATATATCCCATATTGTTTACTGGTCTTTGTATTTTGATTCTACTGTATGTGTATATATAACTACTCAGGTTTATATGGTAATCCGGTCTAGCCTCGTTACTACTTTGCCGGGGTTATGCTAGGCACTTACCGGCACGTGGGGTTGGTTGTGCTGATACTACACTCAGTGCTATTTTGCACAGATCCAGGTTTGGATAGCATCAACAACATTAGTGTGGGAGCAGGCCTTCAGTCCAGCGAGACCTGAGGTAGATTCTGCTTTATCCTCATTTTAGTCTGTTATCTCATTGTTTTCAAGACAAATAGTTTATGTTGTTTTTTAGACGTTGTATTTAGTATTCTTAGCAGTTGTGAGTATTGTGACACTAGTCTTGGGTATAGGCTTATCTTGAATTTTCCGCATTTCATTTCAGTTTTCTATAATTAAGACTCCCCGCTTATTATTTGTTCTTGTTGCTTTTGTATTATTGCCAATAATTGGTAAGAAGGTATTATGTTGTTAACGAAAAATAATTAAATTTGGTTTGCCTATCTTCTATGAGTAAGCGTCATCACATTTTTTGTGGGTGAAATATCCAGATCGTGACACTAATATTACAAATATTTATGTAAGTCGGTGAAATGTCTCCTACAACAAAATTTGCTATTATGATACAAAGCACCTGCATTGATTTTAATCCTAAAAGAAGGCCCAAATCAACAACCTTTTGTTTTGGCATTAATTAAACTAGAAAAATAATTTAAATTACAAGTAAATTATATCTCTCCAACAACTTCTGTCAAGAAAATTTATACCAGATTTTAAGCTTCTATAACTTTCTTTAAGAAAAGGAATGTAATCTAAATTGAGGTAATACTTCTTTGAAAAATTCTCTTAGAGACACTCCTCATCTTTCAATATTTAAGACAACAAAACCTAAAATATCTACTACTGATCTTATTGGTGAGACATTCAAAATCAACTCTCTCCACCATCAAGGATGTGTTGAATTGGTCGGAATTTTGCTCATTATGAATGTTTGGGTTTCTTCACTTTTAATTAGAGTTCTCGAATTCTAACATTTTGAAATGGAGAATCTTTCACTAGCTATGAAGCGCGGGAGATATTTAAAAATAGCCAGATTTCTAAGTGGTCATTCAAAATAGCCACAGTTTCAAATATAATCGAAATTTAGCCGCTTTTCATGTAAAGATAAATATGAATAAAAACACTGTTCAAAATTCAGAAAAATACTCCAGTATATGTTATCGATCCAGCATAATATATTAGAACTTTCCGTGTGTTGGAGTTCCGGCATAATATGGTAGAATTCCTACACATGTGCACCGATCTCCAGTATATTAAGCTAGAAATTCATGTTACAGCAAAATAGTGGCTATTTTTCAATGACTTTACAAGCGCTGGCTATTTTTTGAATGACCCTTCAGAAAACTGGCTAGCATGTGCTAATTTTACATGAAGCGCTTCACCTTATAGTAGGCCTACTCATAGATGGATTCTTGATTTCGTGGGTGAATTAATACAAATAGGTGAATTTAAAATTTATATTTGACAAAGAAATTATATCTTGGAATATAATAATGACTTGATATTGTTTGTTTAAATTTATGTAGTGTATGGATTTGGGAAAAAGGTCTTATAAGAAATTTCGGATACTGGTGTCACGATCCAAACACGATCGTGATGGCGTCCAACACTAAAGCTAGGCAAGCCAGACCAACAGTCACTTCATATATAACAATAAGTCCCGAAACCGACAATTTAAGAAGAATATAAGAGTTTATAATAATAATCCAGCAAAATAGTAGAATGATAACACCAAGAAGTACGAAAAACGGATAATAACACTCTTAAAGATCTGGGGTCACGAGTATAGAGCCTCTAAGAAAAACTGGATAATAAGAATATCTGAATGAAATACTCAAGTCTCAAAATATATACGTAAAATAAACTGAAATAAGAAGAGAGGCCAGGTCCTGCGAACACCAGCAGCTACCTCGGCAACTCGAATAACTCTGAATAAACGGAACTACTCGGCTAAACCTCCGGCGTACCTGAATCTTCACACAAAGGTACAGGGAGTAGGGGTGAGTACTAAGTACTCAGTGAGTAAAAAATATATAAAATAGCTGAAAATAAGAAATTCATGAAATACCACAGAATAAAGCTATGTATAACAGTTTGATACCTTAACACGAACTAAGAATAACAACAAACCACGAATAGTACAAGTAAATAACAATGCATGAATACAATGCAATGCACATGACCGCTATGGCGTGTAGCCCGATCCATTTAACGTCGACGGCGCTAACTGGGGTGTGTACAGACTCCGGAGGGGCTCCTTCAGCCCAAGCGCAACCCGATCCATACTCAGTCCACAATTTTCATATGAGTCACACAACTATTTTAATTTATTTATTTCCAGTTTCCAATTCATTAATAAGAAAATTACTTTAGTTATTAAATTTTTAGGAAAAAAGTGACTTAGTATTTCATAATAGTGATTAACCAAGGACTGAGATCAATGATTTTACAAATCATGCGATCACAATGATATCTATCCCCAAAGGATACTACAAGTCGGCACAAGGCCCCAAAGATGACATGAAGCCCATATATATATTCAACACATATTACGTTTCAATCGCCAAAATAGTATTATTGATGTTCGGGATGGACCAAGTCACACATCCCCAGTCATAACCAATCCCGCACCTGCCATGGGATGTGAGTCACGCCCTAAATAGCATCACAGTGTGATAAGCTGGGGTTTTAAACCCTCAAGTCATCATATATACAAACTACTCACCTCTAACCGGCCGTGAACTCGCCCGCGATTCCTTTTCCTTTCGTATTGACCTTCTCGTGAATCAAATCTAGTCAAAACCACAGTGAATACATAAATATGGGTAAAAGAAATATAACTCAATCAAAAATACTCGAAAAGTACAAAAATTCACGAGGTTGGTAAAACCTGAGCCCCGGGCCCACATCTCGAAAAATTCCAAAAATCATACCAACAGATTCCTCGTCTCACCATGAGTCTGTACATATGAAATTTAATGAAAACGGAGTTCGAATGTCCTTTTAAATTCCAAAAATTCGTTTTCAAGAATTAAGCCCTAGTTTTTCACAATTTCTACCCAATTTCATAAATTTGAGTGTTGATTCTTGTATAAAATAATAGTTTCTAGTCAAGAGACTTACCTATAAGCAATACCCATTGAAAACCCTCTTCAAATCGCTCAAAAACCTCTCTTGGCGGAGTAATAATAGTGTAAAATTATGAGGGTTCACGTCTGAAATTTTAACTTAACTGTTCTGCCCTGACGTCTTCTTCTATGCGATCGCATTAGTCCCATTACGATCGCATAGAGTAAAATTTCTAGGGCCTAAAATCCTTTTATGCGGTCGCAAAACTAGCCACGCGATCGCATACCTTTGCCCCTTATACTACGTGATTGCATCAGCCCTTTATGCGATCGCATTGAACAATATTATCAACCTATGCGATCGCACACTCCTTCACGCGATGGCTTGAAACAAAAATTCCACCCCCCTTCTGAACCTTCTATGCAATCACAGACCTGTCTGTCACGCCCCAAATCGATGGACATGACCGGCGCCTGACTAGGTAGCCCCAGTCAAGCGGACCTGGGTGCCTTTCTATCCCACGCGATACCCCTGTGTTGTTTATTACTCATAAGCCAAAGATCTTACCAATTATAACTGAATTCACATTGTACAAACATAACCACATTATTAACATTACTAATAAGTTACAATTTACAACGTCCGACATATACATATACATACATAGGCCATAGTCCCACAGTTTACAGTCTACGGAGCCTCTAGGATTACAAAGGAGGATACAATACTTGCCGGTAATAAGGCTCTGGCTATACCTTAAAAAAATCCAAAACAAAGTCTAAAACGGAAGTAGCATGAGCCACACAGGGCCCCAAGGAAGGAAAGGGCTCACAAAACGGGTAGTGGAAGATGAAGGATACTATTGCCGATGAGCTGAAGTGCCTGCTACTGATTCACCTACAATCATAACACGAATGTAGCGTCCCCGGCAAAAGGGACGTCAGTACACTGGAATTATACTGGTATGTATAGGCAAACTTTTTCCCAAGTAAACTCAAGCCATTAAACAATTAATCACGATGATAAGACAGCCAAATAAATTACAACAAGAATCAATTAAGCCAGCCAACCATGTTTTCCACATTTTTCCTCATTTCAGATAATTCTCAACACAAAGCACGTTTAAGAATCAACAAGTAGAACAACAACAATTCAATCACGTAAAACATAAGTAGTCATACAAAGGGGCAATCAGTGCCCCACAGGTTGCAAACTCTCCTTCTGTCTCCTTTCACAATTTCACATCAATAATTTTTATATCAATTTTCAATAGCGATTTCGATCGCTTCCATCCTTATTGCCTCGTCCACCCTTATTACCTCAGTCACCCTTATCACCCCAACCCACACCTTATTACTTCATGTTGCGGCGCGCAACCCGATCCCACCGTACAGTTTCAAACACAACAATCACAAACAGCAAATAAGGCACTACACACAATTACAACAAATTCAAATAAGCAACTTACTATTCGATTCACATTCTCAAATACTTTTCAAACTGATATCACAACCAAGTTACCATATTCAAGAGTACACACACAAGTATATTCAACAATTTACCACAATTTAAGTGTTTCATCTCTTTCCACAATAAACCGTATATGCCACCACAACAATTGTTCTCAGTTCTTTACCAATTCCAATTCCCTTGTCATCTTTCAATTCATATTTCATACCATACCACATGTAGTTCAATCATCTATTGAATACCCAACAATGACATCAAAGAATCACATACAATTTCTCAAATTAACACATGCCAAACAATTTCACACATATGGGCGATTTTACAAGAATCAAAATTAGCCATACATACCTCGATTGAGCTTTCCTTAAGTTACTACGACACTCCAAAAACTATAGCAATTCCAATCTACTATGAGACATAACAAAATTAAACATATATTAGAAAGATATTCATGAAACTAGCTCGTTTGAGCATTTTATCAAATACTAGTTGGGTATCTTGATTTCAAATCCCCTTTTCAAGAATTTCTTCATTCCATAACCCAATCTTTACTTATTTATATTAAACAATATTCCCATAAACCTAAGTTGTACATGCATGTATACACAATACTAATAAACCCAAGAATCATACCTCAATAACTCATCTTATACACAAAAACTCGAAATTAAAACCCTAGGGTATAGAATCTTACCTCTTAGATGAAGAACTTGCTATTGGGTTCTTGATTCTTGAAGATTGATGCAAGATTTGGATGATTTAAATATTGGGTTCCTCCTTCTCTCTATAAAATGCTCTCACCACTCTCTAAAATCAGTAAGAAATGACTCCAAAATGAACCCCAAAGCCTATATATTGAAATGGGGTCGGGTTATAAAAATAGAAAAATTAAACCAGCGATGTCAATTATGCTATAGCAGAATGGACCGCAGAATGAACATGCTGGCCGCATAATGCACCGCAAAATTGGTACCCAAAATTGGGCTTCACTGGTTCATTCTGCGACAGAAATACGACCGCAGAGTTAACAATGCGACAGGAAATGCGGTCGCACATTTGACACAAGACAGCATTTTCCAGCCTTTGGTAATTTGATCATAACTTTGTGTAGGAATGTCCAAATGACGAACGGTTTGAAGCGTTAGAAACTAGACTCAAAGGGCTTTGATTTGATATGCTATTCACCACATAAAACCTTATACACAATTATATATGATCCTTTGAAGTGGAGCCTTGTACGAATCCATTTGGAATTTTGGCCTATTTCGAAAACTTTCCCATTTGGCATAGACTTGGGCTTCCATTTGGACCTCATATCACTTACCATAAGACTCATACTCATATTTAGCAAGTCTAATTGATGTCCATCATGTTCATAGCACATAAAATATAATAATTAGCCAATGTGGCACCACAGAATCCTATATTACTTAGAGAAAGTTTCTGGGGCCTTACATTCTCCCCCCTTTAGGATCATTCGTCCTCGAATGAGGAGTATAGTCTTTCCCAAACACTTTAACATCATACATCTCTTTTCTAACCTATATCCAGTCTCAAAATTTTCACTAACTCATAACTTTTTCAAAAATTTCGGTAGAGTTTCCTTTGTAACTAGGCCTATCCACGTGCCAGAGAATCACCAAAATCGTCTTAACCACACATCCATAAGTGAACATAGCACCACAATGTATATATCCACAATCCTAATCCCATTATTACAAGCACTACATTAACATATGGATATATGAACATGGACTGCACGGTTTTACATCAAAATACCTATATGGTACATTCCAAGTCAAAACTAACTGGTATTTAATCAAGCAAAAATATTTTCCTTCCACGACACATTTAGCCTTCCACACGACATTATCGACTTACAAGCATTGTCATAACACCTTCTCAAAAATAATACCAACTCCCAAACATACATAACAAGGATGACAGATAAACATCTTGCATGAGAGAACTATACATTGACTTTACCTTTTGATAACTTCCACTGTACAATTTACACTCCACTGGATAATTGCAATTCATGATAACAACAATAACCCACAATTCCATAACTTGGCATCATACCATCAAGGATGTCGGTTCATAGTAAACAAACAATCATGTGTTCATAATTGTCCTTACCAGCCATTAATATAATCGCAAAGGTGTTCATCAACAAGAATATAATTTCCTTTCAATCAACAGTCCATATGAAATCAAGACATCATGAGTCTTGCTAGTAGTGCATCATGATCATATAGTGCAATCGAGTCAATTCGTACCCACATTTTTTTTATCACTATTTTCTTAGACATAAGCATATGGAAACACAAAGTACATGAGGAACAATTACGGGGAATATCATACACCTATTGCAACCTAATGTGTAATACAGTCATGTTACTTTTTATTATCAACTCACATAACATTTTCAGGGGTACACTCACACTAAACCCTTGATGACCCTTAATAGTTACCCTAAGATGTGATACCATAAACTGACCATAACTTTATCTATCCAATATATATGTGATCACACTATGAAGCTTTATCTTTGACTTGTCTGAACTTACATTACCCAATATATCTAATACAACGAGGAACAACAAAATTCAAGATCAGGCTGGAGTTCTTCAAGAATCCATTAATGCACTGAGTAGAGTACTTTATGAGGTCGTATATTAAGAAACACAAAATGTTACTACTAACAATACTGACATGGTTAATCATTGTGACAACCTCAATTAATACACATATGAGGCATATGAGTAAGTAGTACATGGGAAATAGGAATCATTAAGGAGGAATACTCAAGTACATGAACCACGCATTTTCTAGAGTGTAGGGAAAATCCGTCGACCCCGAATAGGAATACTCTAGTACCTTGAATGTGATATGGGATTCAAAATACATGAAGTTGAATTACACTCTTAATATTACTTGACGCACAGAATCTATGCCACAAGCCTATAAGGATGAAAAGAATTGAACGCTTATGAGATTACCATATTCTAGACAACTTAACACTTCTTGGTAATTGATCATATATGAGGAAACTAAAAATTATGACCATTTGTTTTTCATTCAAATCAACATATTCATGATATGTACAAAAATCCGAAGTCATCTAATCTCAACCTTTCACGAGTGAAACTCAATAGCTAGGAAATCTTGATATTGGGACAAAATCATGAATTGGTTAGATGGTTCTAATAGTTAACACGACGCTCCAGGGAGAAGGCAAATAACACTCATATCTAGCCAAGAAGGTGAGATACCAAGGGTAGTAAAACTCTCCACACATGACAACGACATAGTCCATGATTCTAGAAGTTGAGGGTGTGAAGAAAACCAAACTCAATGAGACAGTGCACAATAATCACTGAAGGTTTGCCGATGTTCATGATGAGATCTCCATAGGTTTTGACCTAAAAAAAGGAAGTGTCATAGTGATACATAGAAGGGAATGTTCTCTTATGGTTGTCGTACAAGTGTAGGGAACTAGCACAATGAATTCACTAAATAAGGAATATGATTAAAACATTGTGGAGACATAATGAGAAACAAATCATTGGTTATAAGTTGGACACACTTCTACTATATTAACTCCCCACTGCAATACACAACCATGCCACGAGCAACCAAAATACTAGGACAGAGTGAGCTACTTACTGCGAGATGTCCCAAGTGGGCACGAAAACAATGGCGACACAAGATATCTATGATGGGGATGTGAGGATCTCAATTTTTTTAGAGAGACCTTATAAAAATGGTGACCATTTCAATTGATATTCACTCATATGGTAGGCACTGAGATGTGCATATATGTTACTAGACAGTGAAAAGGTTTCATGATGTTACTTGTAAGAGGGTAGATTGGTTGATCAAGCCATATAAGACACACACAACTATGTAAAAGAGTGACTCGAGAAGGATAAAAAATCTTGGATACTTTAGATAGAACTTGACACCACATGTACAAACTTTACGATGTTGCATATATAGGCACAATTGAGCAGATGTTGTCAATTTAAATGAGACGTTTCTGTAAGAAATTCATCGGGAATAGTCCTTTGTTGAGAATTTAGGAAAAGCAAGTAGGAAGTATCAATAGTGCTATAACTCAATTCTGGAACATAATTATAGAGCTCAATTCCATAGGAGGTTTTAAACAACAGAACTATGATAGGGAGACTTTGTAGATAATACGTCTCATTCAAAGAGTATGCATGTACATGAACTGTTTTGTAATTTGGATTCTTTTTAAGAATATATCTATTCAAGGACAAGGAAGTTATAAGGGTTTAACAAAAGCTTTAAACAATCATCACATTACCAAATAGAAAGAGATCACATAGCTTTGACATAATTTCTATACCTCTAGGCCGAATTTCATAGCACTTCCATAGGGTTCACATATCATATTATTCACCTACATGCTTCATACAATAATAAGAAAATCACAAGTACAAATCAAACACTTTCGATGTTCACCACATTATCGAATAAAAGAATCATGTCATTCTTACGTATATTAGTCTGTCGGCTCTTGGGGCCATAATTATCACATTAGACTTGGCACTAGGCCACATTCCATAACACAGTCTCTTCTTCCCCACATTTCACATCATTTCCGTATATTTCACATCAACATCATAATCCGTTTCATATTCTCTCATGTCACAAGTATCGCCAGGTACAATTTCATTTCGAGTTCTTGACACATTATCTATACTCAATTTCTCAAAAACATTTGACTTATTTCAACATCTCTAAGCAGAGAGGACTTCACATAGTTTCATTTAATATATGCTGCTTCAATTTCAATTTAAGGCCTTCACATTTCAATACAAAATTCATACCCCTTACACCCATTTTAAGTTGTCAATAATAGCACATTGATCATATTGGAATGCATCTTTTACAATTATAGGGTCACAACACCAATTCATGTAAAGTACCAATCACTACAAGAATCCAAAGTTCAATCTTACCACATTTACACAGCCACTTTCTTCGCTTCCAAATATCTTTGTATATTACCAACAACTAGACACAATCAATCAAATTCTTTTGGTACACATAAGAACAATTTGGAAGAATCAACCATAACAAGTTTTCTCACAAAATTTGGCATCAAAATATCAATTTAAACTTGACTTGAAGTCTAGTCATTTTAGCACATAGTTCACATTCTTTACATATCCTCATCTACCAAGAATAATATATTAAACAAATGAAGAAGTACCTCCCACATATATTTTCAAAACAATAATTCTCTTAACTTAACAAAATGGGTACTGCATCAAATATATTTTGAACCTACAACATTCATGTGGGCACCATGGAAGCTTAATTTCTAAGAGACGGGGTTTTAGCCGTACATACTGATGATATACTACATGGTCTGGTGGTGCAGTGAGATTAGTAGGAACAAGGGTACTCTCCTTAACAACATGTTCTACCAATCACTCCATGGCTCAACACATTCTTCTAACAAGTCCTTGGGTGATCTACTTGGACTCAATGGTGAGAAAATCTCACCTTACATGCTTCAAATTCACAGATTATGGTATCAAAATTACCAATATTGAGGGTAATACTTAGAGAGGAAATTAGCTCCATATCTTGAGCCATATCGCACGATCTGGAATATCAAAGAAATGGGTAAATTCCTAATGTCCGTGCAGCCCCCAACTTATATGATGTGGTCGACAACACACCGATAAGAAGGGCAGTACTAGACACGGCTCCGAGAAATCCTAGGACACTTAAAAACCTTAGGCTCTGATACCAAGTTTGTCACGCCCCAAATCGAGGGACATGACCGGTGCCTGACTAGGTAGCCCCAGTCAAGCGGACCTAGGTGCCTTTCTATCCCACGCGATACCCCTATGTTGTTTATTACTCATAAGCCAAAGATCTTACTAATTATAACTGAATTCACATTGTGCAAACATAACCACATTATTAACATTACAAACAAGTTACAATTTACAACGTCCGACATATACATATACATACATAGGCCATAGTCCCACAGTTTACAGTCTACGGAGCCTCTAGGATTACAAAGGAGGATACAATACTTTCCGGTAACAAGGCTCCGACTATACCTTAAAACAAATCCAAAACAAAGTCTAAAATAGAAGTGGCATAAGCCACACAGGGCCCCAAGGAAGGAAAGGGCTCACAAAACGGGCAGTGGAAGATGAAGGATACTATTGCCGATGAGCTGAAGTGCCTGCTACTGATTCACCTACAATCATAACACGAATGTAGCGTCCCCGGCAAAAGGGACGTCAGTACACTGGAATTGTACTGGTATGTATGGGCAAACTTTGTGCCAAGTAAACTCAAGCCATTAAACAATTAATCACGATGATAAGACAAGCCAAATAAATTACATCAAGAATCAATTAAGCCATCCAACCATGTTTTCCACATTTTTCCTCATTTCAGATAATTCTCAACACAAAGCACGTTTAAGAATCAACAAGTAGAACAACAACAATTCAATCAGGTAAAACACAAGTAGTCATACAAAGGGGCAATCAGTGCCCCACAGGTTGCAAACTCTCCTGCTGTCTCCTTTCACAATTTCACATCAATGATTTTTATATCAATTTTCAATAGCGATTTCGATCGCTTCCATCCTTATCGCCTCGTCCACCCTTATTACCTCGGCCACCCTTATCACCCCAACCCACACGTTATTACTTCATGTTGCGGCGCGCAACCCGATCCCACCGTACAGTTTCAAACACAATAATCAAAAACAGCAAATAAGGCACTACACACAATTACAACAAATTCAAATAAGCAACTTACAATTCAATTCACATTCTCAAATACTTTTCAAACTGATATCACAACAAAGTTACCATATTGAAGAGTACACACACAAGTATATTCAACAATTTATCACAATTCAAGTGTTTCATCTCTTTCCACAATAAACCATATATGCCACCACAACAATTGTTCTCCGTTCTTTTCCAATTCCGATTCCCTTGTCATCTTTCAATTCATGTTTCATACCATACCATATGTAGTTCAATCATCAATTGAATACCCAACAATGACATTAAAGAATCACATACAATTTCTCAAATTAACACATGCCAAACAATTTCACACATATGGGCGATTTTACAAGAATCAAAATTAGCCATACATACCTCGATTGAGCTTTCCTTAAGTTACTACAAGACTCCAAAGACTCTAGCAATTCCAATCTACTATGAGACATAACAAAATTAAACATATATTAGAAAGATATTCATGAAACTAGCTCGTTTGAGCATTTTATCAAATACTAGTTGGGTATCTTGATTTCAAATCCCCTTTTCAAGAATTTCTTCATTCCATAACCCAATCTTTACTTATTTATGTTAAACAATCTTCCCATAAACCTAAGTTGTACATGCATGTATACACAATACTAATAAACCCAAGAATCATACCTCAATAACTCATCCTATACACAAAAACGCGAAATTTAAACCCTAGGGTATAGAATCTTACCTCTTAGATGAAGAACTTGCTATCGGGTTCTTGATTCTTGAAGATTGATGCAAGATTTGGATGATTTAAATGTTGGGTTCCTCCTTCTCTCTCTAAAATGCTCTCACCACTCTCTAGAATCAGTAAGAAATGACCCCAAAATGAACCCCAAAGCCTATATATTGAAAAGGGGTCGGGTTATAAAAATAGAAAAATTAAACCAGCGATGTCAATTATGCTATAGCAGAATGGACCGCAGAATGAACATGTTGGCCGCACAATGCACCGCAAAATTGGTACCTAAAACTGGGCTTCACTGGTTCAATCTGCGATAGAAATGCGACCGCAGAGTTAACAATGCGACAGGAAATGCGGTCGCACATTTGACACAAGACAGCATTTTCCAGCCTTTGGCAATTTGATCATAACTTTGTGTAGGAATGTCCAAATAACGAACGGTTTGAAGCGTTAGAAACTAGACTCAAAGGGCTTTCATTTGATATGCTATTAACCACATAAAATCCTATACACAATTATATATGATCCTTTGAAGTGGAGCCTTGTACGAATCCATTTGGAATTTTGGCCTATTTCGAAAACTTTCCCATTTGGCATACACTTGGGCTTCCATTTGGACCTCATATCACCTATACCATAAGACTCATACTCATATTTAGCAAGTCTAATTGATGTCCATCATGTTCATAGCACATATAATATAATAATTAGCCTACGTGGCACCACACAATCCTATATTTCTTAGAGAAATTTTCTGGGGCCTTACACTGTCTATGCGATCGCATAGAGTAAAACTATCTACAATTTTTCTGCTGCATTAACATGTTCAAAATTTGCCCGTTGGCCATCCGAATTCACCCCGAGGCCCTCGGGACCTCAACCAAATACACATATATCTTATATTACTTCATTCAAACTTGCTCGCAACATAAAAACATCATCACAAACATCAAAATCATCGAATTCGCATGGATTCAAGCCTAAGTTTCACTAAAACTTCTGAAACTTGCATTTGATCTAAAACCCGACCTAAACACCTCCGAATGATCTGAAATTTTGCACGCATATCCAAAACCACCTAACGGAGCTACTGCAACTCTCGAAATTTCATTTCGATCCCCGGATCAAAATATCACCTACCATTCGAAATTCGTCAAAATTCAACCTTAGCCAATTCAAGCCTAAATCTACACCGAACCTCCGAATTCTATTCCGATTGTTCTCCTAAGTCATAAATCATCCCCCAAAACTATTCAAATCATCAAAAAAAATTTCCGAGCCATCTAACTCATAGGTCAACAATTGGTTGACTTTTCCAAACTAACCTTCCCAGAAAGAGGTTTATTGCCTCATTTCTAACCATATTCTACCCGATTTACTTCAAATTCTCGAAACACATATAATGAAACATATGAAAGAATAAAATGGGGAAAACAGGGCGGTAACTCCCATAATGACGGGTCGGGTTATTACATCCTCCCCAACCTAACCAAACGCTCGTCTGCGAGTGGGTCAAGAAACATACCTGGAGTCTCAAATAAGTGTGAATATCTGCTCCGCATCTCCTGCTCGGTGTCCCAAGTTGCTTCCTCTACAGGCTGACCTCTCCACTTCACCTTCACCGAAGCTATGTCTTTGGACCTCAACTTTCGAACCTGTCGACCCAAAATGGCTACCAGCACCATATCGTAGGTCAAGTCCTCATCCAACTGTATCATGATAAAGTCTAATACATGAGAGAGGTCTCCAACATATTTCCGGAGCATAGAAACATGGAACACAGGATGAACTCTCGACAAGCTAGGTGGCAAAGCAAGCATATAGGCCACCTCCCCAATCTTTTTAAATACCTCAAAAGGTCTAATGAACCTTGGGCTCAACTTCCCATTCTTCCCAAACCTCATAACGCCTTTCATAGGCGAAACTTTCAGCAACACCTTCTCGCCTACCGAATAAGACACATCTCAGACCTTCCGGTCCGCATAACTCTTCTGACGCGACTCAACTATGCGAAGTCTCTCCTGAATCACCTTCACCTTATCTAAGGCATCCTGGACTAACTGTTTCCCCAATAATCTAGCCTCGTCGGGCTCAAACCAACCAACTGGAGACCTACACCGTCTCCCATATAAGGCTTCGTAAGGCACCATCTGAATACTGGTTTGATAACTATTGTTATAAGCAAACTCTGCAAGAGGCAAGTAATCAACCTAAGAACCTCCAAAATAAATAACTCAGGCATGCAACATATCCTCTAATATCTGAATTGCACGCTCGGACTGCCCGTCCATCTGTGGGTGAAATGTTGTGCTCAGCTCTACATGTGAACCCAAATCTCGCTGAAACGTCCTCCAGAACTGAGAAGTGAACTAGGTACCTCTATTAGAAATAATACAAACTGGGACCCCATTCAACTACACAATCTCTCAGATAAAAATCTCTACTAACCGCTCTGACGAATAGGTAGTGCACACAGGAATGAAGTGCGCAGACTTGGTCAGTCGGTCCACGATCACCCAAACTGAATCAAACTTCTTCAAGGTACGGGGAAGACCACTCATGAAATCTATAGTAATCCTTTCCCATTTCCACTCAGGAATATCCATGTGCTGGAACACTCCACCGGGTCTCTGGTGTTCATATTTGACTTGCTGACAATTAAGATATCGATCCACATAATTCATAATATCCTTTTCACCCTTCTCCACCAGTAATGCTGTCTCAAATCTTGGTACATCTTCGCGGCGCCCGGATGAATATAATACCGTAAACTGTGGGCCTTCTCTAATATCAACTCCCAAAGCCCATCCACATTGGGCATGCAAATCCGGCCATGCATCTGCAATACACCATCATCTCCAATGGTCACATCTCTTGCATCATCGTGTTGGACCCCGTCCTTCAGGACAAGCAAATGCATATCATCATACTGACTCTCTCGAATATGGTCATACAAGGATGACCGAGATACCACACAAGCCATCACCCGGCCTAGCTCAGAAATACCTAACCTTACTATCTGATTAGCTAGAGCATGACATCAACTGCAAGGGGCCTCTCTCCAACTGGAATATACGCCAAACTGCCCATACTAATAGTCTTTCGGCTTAAAGCATCAGCCATCACATTGGCATTCCCGGGATTATACAAGATAGTAATGTCATAGTCCTTGAGTACTTCAAGCCATCCACTGCCTCAAATTGAGATCCTTCTGCTTAAACAAGTGCTGAAGACTGCGATGCTCTATATATACCTCGCAAAATGCCATATAGGTAATGCTTCCAAATCTTCAAGGCATGAATAATATTAGCTAATTCTATGTCATGAACAGGGTAGTTCTTCTCATGGGGCTTTAACTGGTGAGAAGCATATGCAATAACTCTACCCTCCTACATCAATAAACAACCGATCCCAACTCTTAAAGCATCGCAATACACCGTATAAGAACCTGAAGTTGATGGCAATACAAGTACCAGAGTTGTGGTCATGGCCGACTTGAGCTTCTGGAAGCTCTCATCGCATTCATCAGACCAAACAAATGGAGCGTTCTTCGATGTTAACTTCGTCAAAGTCGAAGCGATAGATGAAAAACCCTGAATTTACCTGTGGTAATAACCTACCATACCGAGGAAACTGTGAATCTTAGTAGCTGAGGAAGGTCTGGGCCAATTATGCACCGCCTCGACCTTCTATGGGTCAACCTGAATACCATTGCTGGAAATTACATGTCCCAGAAAAGTCATAGTATTAAGACAGAACTCACACTAAGAAAACTTCGCATAAAGCTTCTCTTCTCTCAATCTCTGCAATACCACCCTCAAGTGTTGCGCATGCTCCTCCTAGTTGCGCGAGTACACTAGGATATCATCAATAAATACTATTACAAAAGAATCCATATACAGACAGAATACACTGTTCCTCAAGTGCATGAATGGGCCTGGGGCATTAGTCAGCCCAAAAGACATCACCAAAAATTCGTAGTGCCCATATCTCATTCTGAAAGTCATTTTCATAATGTCTGAATCCCTAATCTTTAACTAGTGATAACTCGATCGAAGGTCGATTTTTGAGAATACACTTGCTCCTTGAAGTTGATCAAACAAGTCCTTAATTCGAGGTAGTGGGTACTTATTCTTTATTGTCACCTTTTTCAACTGTCTGTAATCAATGTACATTCTCATTGTGCCATCCTTCTTCTTTATGAATAACACCGGTGCACCCCAAGGTGACACACTCGGGCGAATGAACCCTTTATCTAAGAGTCTGAATCTGTTCTTTCAACTATTTTAACTAAGCTGGAGCCATATGATAGGGAGTAATAGAAATGGGCTGAGTGCCCAGCACCAGGTCAATACCGAAATCGATGTCCCTATCCGGCGGCATGCCCGATAGGTCTGCTGGAAATACATCAGGGAAATCCCTCACAATAGGGACTGAATCAAGACTAGGAGCCTCAGCTCCAACATATCTAACGAAAGCCGGATAAGAAAAACAACCATTACCAATCATTCGTTGAGCTTTTAGGAAGGAAACAACCCTGTCGGATACGTAATCAGTCACGCCTCGCCACTCTATCCTCGAAATACCTGGAATATCCAGAATATCATGGTAAGGAGATAGCCAATCCATACCCAGAATCACGTCGAAATCCACCATGCACTCAGGTCTCCAGACCCCCAGTAGTAACAAGACAGGATCGATATACACGATCCACAATAACTGTATCACCCACTGGGGTAGACACATGCACGGGCAAGGCAAGACTACCATGGGTCGTACCCAAATGATGCATAAAATTTGACGATACATAGGAATAGGTAGATCCAGGATCAAATAAGACAGAAGCATCCTTGTAGCAGACTGAGATAATACATGTGATGACTGCATCTGATGCGCTAGCGTCCCTCATATCTGGGAGAGCATAAAAATGAGCCTGACCTCCGCCAGTATGATCCTCACCCCTAGGGCGACCTGTGGATACCTAACCACCACTCCTAGCTGACTGAGTGGATGCTGAAGAAATAGGAGCAGAAGATGAGGGTTGATCTATCTGCTGAGACTGTTTACGGAGTAACAGGGAACACTGCCTCCTAATACGACCCAACTCACCGCACTTAAAGCAACAACCTAAAGCTAGAGAAAGGGACTGCTAGGAACCCCTCGCTGCAGATGAACCTTGAACTGAAGGAGCAGGAGTAGAGCTCTGAGCTGGAAGGGCGATTAGTGTGGGCTGGCTCTGCTGACGACCTTGTGATGACCCTGACGACCACGGTCTGATGAAGCCCCACTATACTCTAAACGGCCTAACTGAGGAGATCTGAATGAACGACCTCTTTTCTGCTGAAATTGGCCCCTAGACGGAGCACCACTGTAACTACCTGCACCACAAGACCTCTTAGCCTCTCTGTCCTTACGCTCTCGACAGCGGTCTGTCTCAATCTGACGAGCCGCATCAACCACCTCCTCAAAAGTAACTATTGTAGCCCTCTCTCTAGTCATCAATATGCGGATAGGATAATTGAGACCATCCACAAATCTCCTGATCCTCTCACAATATGTTAGGATCATCCACATAGCATGCCGAGCTAGCTGTGTAAACCTTAACCCGTACTGAGTCACAGTCATATCTTCCTGCTTCAACCACTCAAACTGACGAAGCAGCTCTTCCCTATAAACTGGCACACATACTTCTCCAGAAATACTGTGGAAAACTGCTGTCATGTGAGGGGTGCTGCCCCAATAGGCCTACGCCTCTCGAAGTCCTCCCACCAATTGAATGCATGCCCTTTGAACTGGAAGGTAGTAAAATCCACACCTCTAGACTCCAGAATATCCGCAGTACGAAGCATATGCTGGCACTTATCCAGAAAACCCTGGTCATCCTCACCCTCAGCACCACTGAATGCCGAAGGCTAAAGTCTACCTATAATGACCCAACGGGTTGTTTTGAGCTTCGGCGCCTCATTCGGCAGTCTATGGCCATGAGTAGCTTCATTTCAGGTATATTAACTTGTGTGTATGGTCAGAATTAAAATTCAAGAAGTTTGGAGTCAAATCTAAATGAAACTTCTCATTTGAGAGCTTAAAATTGAAGAAATGAACCGAGATTGGAATGTTGAGTAAAAGACCTCAGAATTAGGATCCAAAAGTTTTAGCAGGTTAATATGATGATTTCAAACTTGGGCGTATGCCGGATCGAGTTTTGGATAAACCGAGAGTGTTCTGGCACCTATTATGGAAGATAGCATTTTAGAATAAATTGCATCAGTTTGGCTTAAAATACATTTCAGTGTTATTCATGTCCATTTGGGATTCCGAGATTGGTAGTAGCTTAGTGTGGTGATTTTGGATTTGGGAACGCAATCGGAAGTGAATACGGAGGTCCGTAGGTTATTTTGGAACCGTTTGGCTAAATATAGAAATTTGAAGGTTTTTGAGAAAATTAGACCGGAAGTGGAAATTTTGATATCGGGGTCGGAATGCGATTCCGAATGTTGGGACAAGTCCGTAATGTCGAATGTGACTTGTGTGCAAAATTTGAAGTCATTCCGCAATGATTTGGGTAATGTTTGAGATACTTAGGCTCTTTTAAGGAAGCTTAAGTTGGAAAAGTGAACCGGATATTGAATTATGTGTTAGAGGGCTAGAAATGTGAATTTTATGGTTCGGATAGCTTCGTTAGGTGATTTTTGGACTTAGGAGTGTGTCCGAAATATTATTATGATGATCGGTGTTGAATTAAGTTTGAATTGGCAAAGTTAGCATTTTGGCAAATTCCGGTTGATAAGTGAAATTTTGATCCGGAAGTCGGAATGGAATTTCGAGAGTTACTGTAGCATCATTATCTCATTTTGCACTTGTGTACAAAATTTGAAGTCAATCGGACGTGATTTGATAGGTTTCGGCATCAGAAATAGAAGTTGGAAGTTCTAAAGTTCATAAAGCTTGGATTGGAGGTTGATTCATGATTTTAGCGTTGTTTGATGTGATTTGAGGCCTCGAACAATTCCATAACATATTATGGTACTTGTTAGTATACTTTGTTGGGATCCTATGAGGCTCGAATAAATGTTGGACGAGTTTTTGAAAGATTTTTACCGTTTTGAGCATAAATGTAATGATCTAATGGTTCATTTTTACTTCTAGAGATCCAAATTCGATTCCGAGAATTCCAAAATTTTGATAATGAAATATAGGACTGATCTGGAAATTTTGGTCTAATTTCATCAAGTCGCGATTGGGTTTTTTGATGCGAAATATGAGTAATTATTTATCGAGCGAAATGGATATTGCACTGGGAAAATGAGATCCAAATTGAGTTTCTATTGAAGGGCTGTGTTCGTATTATTATTTGTGACTCATAGGAACAAGAATCGTCTAATTTCGAGTTCGTACGGATAATTTAGAGCCTTTTTAGTGAAACAAAACGAGTGCTGGTGCATCAGGTCTGGTGTGGCACTTTTAGCGACCAGATTAGCACCTTTAGCGACCAAATTAGCACCTTTAGCGACCAAATTATGGTCTTTAGCGACCAGCTTTGCTTATTAAAAAGCTGCTGCGTTTTCTGCTCATTTTTTTACCTATTTTCTTGCGAAATAACACGGCTTGGGGCGATTTTGAGAAATAAATCATGGGAAATCTTGAGGTAAGTCACTTGTGATTATTTCTACTCCATAATATTGAATTATCATCGAATAATCCGACTAGATTACATGTTTTTGAGGTGTAAATTGGGGATTTTGGACCTAGGGATTTGAAAATAAGATTTGAAGATTTTAGAGGTCATTTGAACTCCGATTTTGATAAATTTTTTATGTACGGACTCATGACGAGATGATGATTCCGAAAATGTGAGTTTCATAATTTTTCTAGAAGCGGGCCCGGGTCTCGAATTTTGCTAGTTTCAAGATTTTCGCTATATTTTGATTGTTTTCGATTGGGTGTTGTTTCATTAGCCTATTATGATATATTTGTACTAATTTTGGCTAGTTTTGATGTGCGTGGACGCCAGTTTGTGAGGCAAAGGTGTGGTTTTGGGTTGAATTGCACTTGTTCGAGGTAAGTGACTTGGCTAACCTTGCGTGGGGGAACCTTCTCCCCTAGGACATTATGTGTTGATTTAAATCCCTAGTACGCGAGGTGACGAGCGTGTACTTGCGCAGATCGTTGAAAAACCACCTTTCTTGAACTGTGCAAATCGTGATATCCTTGTTATTTAATTGATTCAATTGTGAGATTTATCTGTTGTGAGTTAGAGAAGCATGATTAGATAGGATTATCTGTCTAAGTGCCTTACTTGTCTTAGTTGAATTTTCTGGAACTTGTTGATACTGGTTTTGGTGTAAATTGTAGCTATGTATTTCATACTTCTCTGTGTTTTCTCCTCTTATTGATTGTATTTGTGTTCGTGGACTGCGGGTTCAATTCCCGGAGATCCAAGGGTTGCGGGTTCGATTCCCGGAGACCCAGAATTATTGAGATACGGATTGCAGGTTCAATTCCTAGAGATCCTGATACATTGAGATACGTACTGCGGGTTCAATTCTCGGAGATTCGAGGGCTGCGGGTTCGATTCCCGAAGACCTAGAGATATTGATGTATGGACTGCGGGTTCAATTCCCGAAGATCCTGAGTTGATGAATACAGAGAGGGACTGCGGGGTTCAATTCCCGGAGATCCTGATACATTGAGATACGGACTGCGGGTTCAATTCCCGGAGATCCGAGGAATACGGGTTCGATTCCCGGATACCCAGAGATACTGATGTATGGACTGCGGGTTCAATTCCCGGAGATCTTGAGTTGATGAATATAGAGAGGGACTGCGGGTTCAATTCCCAGAGATTCCTCGACTTGTTGATTGGTATTTTTGTTGTGTTGTTACTCTTATTAGCTTAATTGTAGATGGTTGTAGTATTTACTTTATTGCTGTTATTTCAGTCTTATTCTTATTCGAACTGCTCGATATTATTATTATCATTATGTTATTATTTCTCGGTAGGGCCCTGACCTTCCTCGTCACTACTCCATCGAGGTTAGGCTTGGCACTTACTGAGTACCGCCGTTGTGTACTCATGCTACTCTTCTGCACACTTTTGTTGTGCAGATCCAGGT
Source organism: Nicotiana noctiflora (assembly GCA_032618575.1). Taxonomy (NCBI): domain Eukaryota; kingdom Viridiplantae; phylum Streptophyta; class Magnoliopsida; order Solanales; family Solanaceae; genus Nicotiana; species Nicotiana noctiflora. The sequence continues at coordinate 393,964 of JASVEL010001060.1, forward strand.
ACATCAGATCAGGCACATTATAGGTGATTTAGGAGCACTGTGCGGAGACTTGAGGTATGATCTGCTACGTCCGCGGATCCGGAGAGTCCCCTTCTATTCTCATTAGTGATATTAGTTGTTTCCCTTATTTCCGTTGTATAGACATTCTTGAT